>JAFELO010001309.1:0-58578 GCA_017140195.1 Eumaeus atala | reverse complement strand
GTTTCCCCGCGCACACAAAGGAATGTGCGTTGCAAAAAAATAACCAGACGGCTATGCATATGAAATGCATTGCTAATCGCTAACTGATACAGTATAGTAATATTCACGCTGACCAAATACTGTGTATCAGTTATCCTTGAAATATTTCTGTCGCTGCGTGCTTTTAGATAATCTCAATATTTATTTACCAATGCTCTAATTAAGTAATATCCCAGCGAGTTTAAATGCCAAGCGAGAGTGTATCGAGGTGGCCTTAATGCAAAATGAACTTGACCTTCTGCTGGCTCCGTGTTGCATGCGCCGTCCCGGACTCCGTAGGCCGTTACGAGCGGCCGCCGAGAGTACGCGCCGCGCCGTAGCCGGGAGAGCACAGGCTCACGATAACATTATTCGCGTACAAAAACAAATTCCGTCTGGTACTTTGATAGATGAATCGTATATGTTATTTATCAATACCTGTTTAATATACATATAGCTATTTCAGATGGTCTTTCATAAATATGTATGTAAAATTCTTTATTCAGCGACAAAGTTCTTTAGTAAAAAAAGTCTTTATAACCATGTTAAAAACGAGTTCTGATAGTTTGAATAGGTATAATAACATACCATTATATACTTGTTTATTATAAAATTTTATACTTTTAGTAATATGAACTAAAATATATATAAAATAAAGTAGTACTAAAGAAACACTAAGATTTTTCCCCCTTATTTTTGTTTTCAATTTTTAATGATATTTTTACATTATTCATACTTCCAGCATAAGGAGATCTCGACTACTACTGAAATGATGATTTAACCTACTATAAACAAATGTGAATATCGAACTATTATTGTATGCTAATATATTTTTTCCCAAGTATTACTTTTAAAGTCAATTTTGGCTTGGCGTCTTATAAACGTTATGTTGTTGTCTTATTACGATCAGGCTGCAGCAAACATGCGAGTAGGAATCCCTGTAGAGTCTAAAAGCGAGTGATATTCAATTTATAGATAGCGAAAGAAATTGCCATTGAAGTGGCACGGATGGCTGGTCGCGACGTTGAACAGGTAAGGATCATTTTTTTTTTTCAATTCGCTCTTTGTACTGCCATGATCAGTGGCACCGAAAGATGTATTTGCACACTTGAATTAACTGCTCAAAATGCCATAACAGCTGAGTGTTGGCATTTGCTACAATAGATATGACATAATGTAAACCGGGATTTGCAGTGTTAGAGTATTATGTCCCTATAAATATTTGTTTTTTTCAAAATCTTATAATTCATAAGATTTGAAAAATCAAACATTGTTTTTAATTTAAGTATGTACTTTTAAGCAATCGGTTTTTTGAAACTATTCAACCGACTTCGCAATTTGGATATCGGCAGGTATTCTATACTCGATGAAAAAAAACTCTTAAATCCGGTTTAATTTAATTTCGTATTTATTTCTTCTTACTTAGTTTATATTTCAGAAACTGCTGACCAATTTTTGCTATAACTTGAGCTGTTTTAACTGATTTTAACCGAAAAGAATCACCTCGGTATCAATTTTATATATCTAAAAGAAATTTTAAAACTTGTTAAATTTAACATAGCTTTGTTACAAGCCTAACGTTGTTACATCATAGTGATCTAATGTAAAATCAACTTCAACCATATCTCAATTTGATAACCTATTTTTGTGAAGTCGGCAAAAAATTGAATACACTCACAATTTTTCAAATGACAAATGCGATAATTTCAACTTGCGTCATAAGAATATGTAACTTTGGGCTGTAAGGATGTCTGCAGGCATCGTTAGCCAGCATCAGATGATCAGGCTGCTCGATTGCCCCCATAATGTAAAACAGCGAGGTCGATGATAGAATAAGAATTACAGACCTTCTTGTGTTACTTTTTGCTTTAAGCTAAGCACACGTATATGCACATATACATATACGTGTGTACTTGGTTCAGCTACCGTTTAATTAATCTAAGTTCTTCTCAATATGCTCACAACATGAGAATGCGGCTGATTCGCTAATGCATGTACGAATTGACTGTCAAACGTATATGTTTTATGTAACACGATTACACTAGGATGATATGCGCCTGAGTGTATGCGATGTGATAACATTGTTAGTTTTGTGACGCGTTTGCTTACGGACGGAGAAAAACCAATTTTCTTCGCGCTGATAACAACTCTTCTCACTAGCTGGCGCTCGTAAACCGTGAATTGTTTTATGTTTGATGCATCCATCATCATCAACTTTTTTCCATCCACTGTAAAAATCAAGCTATTGCCAAGAATGCCGCCTTAACCTTTTGTGTTTACGCGGAGAAACTCTTTTATAAGACCTGGGCTCAGTCCGGTGGGCTATGGCTGATTCACGCCCAACTACTGGTTAAAATCATCGCGGGTGCCTTCATCCGCTTGTGTTGAGATGCCCACGAGCTATCAGTGACAAGGTACTTTGGCTAGTGCCGAGGTACGAGAAGAAACGTCTCTCCTAAGTCTTAGGTATTGCCCATTCCCTCAACAGGCTGACCCTCTTGAGGGCCCTGAAGAAGGCAGTCAAAAAATCCTTATTAAAATTTCGTAGTCCTTTATTTGTGCCGGCACGACCGGAGAGACGTTTCTCGTTAGCATTTATTACAATAATACCAAAACTGTCTGTGAGGAGAGTTTTATATTCAAGAAGTGGTATCTTCCAAAAATTCTTTTACACTATCCTTCACCACACTTAGGCTCTTTATTTTTGTTAATTTACTGCCAAACTAGTAAACAAACTTAGTTGTTACATTCCTAAAGTCGGCTAGAATATTTCTGCGTGTACATCGAAGCAAATCTGTGTTTATAAACTCAAACAGTTCAGTAACCAGAGTCGTTTACGATTACGAGTTGCATTGCTCCTTTTACGACCTCATGAAAATAGGAGTGAAACTATTTTGAGCCGGAATCACACGTGTCGGAGTTTCTCGCGCGGGCTGGAATAGAGCACGTATGTGAAGCTATTATAAGTTTTACTACCTGACAAATTCAACTTATGTCACGAACACAGGTGTATTCATCATTCTCAGTTTGTGGCATAGGAAAATGTGGCCGTCCACGTAGCGTTCGTACGAAAAGGGTGGTCAAAGCAGTAAGGGAAAGAATCCAAAGAAATTATGTCCGAAAGCAAAATATTTTATCTCGGGAAATGAAGACGCATCTAGAACCATGTCGCGTATTTTAAGAGATTTTCAATAACTAAGTATGGTTCTTCTAGCAAGACTCGGGACCAGATCATAAAGCTCGATCCACTCAATCTTGGTTAAAACGAACGTTCCGGACATGATCGGAGCTGAAGACTACCCTTTGTCTAGTTCCGACCTTAATACGCTGGATTATGATTTATGGTCAGTTTTAAAAAGTAAAATTTGCTCTAAACGCCACGATAACTATTATAGTCCCCTAGACAACGTATGGATTGGCAGTGAAGAATCGCCCCATGGTAAGAGTGTGTGCCTCTATTGATAACTGACCTCAACGTGTAAATGAATTTTATTGCAGCCAATGGAGACCACTTCGAATAAGCCTTTTATATTTTTAATTGTTGTATATATGTGTATTAAACTAAACACACTGTAAAAGTAATAAATGTTATTTGCAATTAAAAAAGTATATTTTTTCCTAGTTACAATATTTGTGGCAAGACTAGGTATATTAGTTTCCCGACCATGGTTCAAGCCTTGTCGTGACGGTAGAGCCCAGTAGCCTGAGGTGAATCGAGAACACCTTGGGTGAAGCTCTTGAACCGAGGGGGTGCTCTTTGTACCCCTCTTATAATAAGAGGGGATAAAAGAGAAAAAGGAAAAAGGAAGCAGCTTTTTTCCCCATGGGGCACGGGTCGAGGATGGGAACCTCACCCCATTGCACTGTCCCAAAGTTAGTGGGGTTTTCTTTGGTGTACGATAACCCCCTCTGTGGATCTGACGTCGGTCCCTTATAGGGCTGACTCTTCGTTGAGGTGCCCTAATAATTTGTTGTTTCGGGGCACCTCACCAAAGGCGGCACTGATGGCACTCGCGGTGGCTTATGTGGGTATTCGGCACTATCATGTGCCGCGAGCCCCACACACCACTAGACCCCACCCAGGACCAGTGAAGTCGCGAAAATGCGTTTCCCCGCGTCAACAACAAAAAAAAGGTATTGATATCCGTATGCGATGATAATAGATCTTGTGTTCGGTCTTCACGTTCCATCTATATATACCTATAGTCGTTACCGGACGTAGTTTAGACGTAGACGTTGTAGTTTGACTGCGGTAACAATTAATTTATATGATGACACGTTTGGGTCTGCCTGCAGTGATTATTAAATAGATATTTCGTGATGATTATCTTAAAATGAGAAGGCATCAAAGAAGTATATTTTTTCGTATCCGCACAATTAGGCGAATTTATCTTTTTATATATGCCTAAGATAACACCGAATATATTAAATCACGAAGAATACTAATCCCTAATGTTTCAGAATAGGGGATTTAACAAGCGACATATATATATGGATAGCGGGAATTAGACGTAAACCACGTTGTGAAATAATGAACTATAAAAATTGTTCTGTTCGTAAATAGAAAATTTCTGGCTTTATCATCATACCGATGGATTACTAGTCTACTGCTCTACTTACTTATTTAACATAATCTTTATGTGATAACGGTGTGTGAATGACCTGATGACATTCATTCATTGGTTTCGCTTGCTATCTACTGCTAATGAAAAACTGATAGCACACGAGGAGAATCAAACCCTCCTTATTGAGGTCTTTTTAAGCTTATTTTTGTATCGGTTCTGTCGGTTAATTAAACGTTTTTTGGGTAATAGACATGCAATGATAAATGTTTTTCTTTGTCTGAGTCAATCGAGTTCGGCCCGGAGTGATATGTGGTGTGTAGTGGTTTTTTTTTTCAAAGAATATAGAAAAAAAATTTTTTTTTGCTTTTGAGCGGGCAAGGCAGGCAGGCTTTTAAGCTAGAAGTATCCATAAAGTACGGACGAAGCGATCCCGAGAAAAATGAACAGCTAGTTTATATAAAGTTGGCTTTGTTCTTGTACATTTAACAAACATTTAGAAAGATCCAGTGCTATCCTGCATTGCAACCGAATTGGGCAGGCGAGACAGGGTGAAAATGTTGCTCGTATGAAGCTGCGGTAAAGTAACAGCTTCTCCGTCGCGTTTAGTGCCGCTTGTGAGTGCATAACTTCACGGTACACAGCATCTGCATAACTTTTAAGATGATGGGTGTTGTTAAACAAGAAGAGACTTGTTTGTCTCCGATAATATAAAAAAAAATATATTGATTGTTGAGATCTTTAAGGATTAGGGGCATCATTTTCGTGACACCGATAAACCGGAAACTTACCGTCGGAAAACAACCCGCTACGTGACTATATGAATAACACAGCATATATAAATACTTATGTATACAATATAACCGATCCAAGTACAATCGCCATAGCGAACATGACACGGAAAAGTACTCTCATATATCTCAAACAATAGATGTACACACACTTTATTACTATTTGTAATATCACAAAGCTGCGGTGCACTCGGTGAGGTTTACACGAGGCAGTGCCCTAAATTTAAGGTAATGGGCCCGCGGTATTTACTAAATGGCTCCGAGTGTGCATTTGTTCTCCCAAGATATAAAAAATATGGATCGCATGTCGTATCGATTGCACTTTTTGGCAAGTAAAAGTGACCGAACCGTTATGAACTACGTTTTTATATTTTGGACCAAAAATAACAAATCCTAACAATTGTAACGAGCTTTGGTGTATAAAAAATATGTTGTAGAATTTAACTTGTCGATTATAATAATAGTAATTATATTTGTGCACTTGAACACTACGTTAGCCCAGCTCCGTGCTAAGTACCGTGTGTTACAGACACTAGACAACGGAAATATATTTAATAGTTCTATAGAAATACATATAATACATAAATAAACATTCGCGACCGGACCAGGATTCGCGGGACTATGCCGACGGAATAGGAGAATGAATCAGGTGGCATGGAGAGATAGGCTGCAATATTGTAGTTTTTTTTTTACCGGAAAAAACCGTTTCCGCTGAACTATTTTGTCTTGTGTTCTTATGGTCCATGAGCCTGGTCACTTTAGAGATTACCATGTAGACTATAGAGTTATGAAAGTCTGCTGCCGTTCCGAAAATGTAGGTGTGTCACCGACTATTAGATACAAACATACATACACATACACTCCTTCACGCCACCTCCCTAATGGGGTAGACTGAGAGATCGGAGTGCCACACATCATGATCCTTACATATTTGTCTTACCTCTTCCATTTTCTTTACTATCTTTATACAGGATATTAAATAATAATAATAATACCTACCAAGGATGGATTACTTAGTATGTGTGCTAAGGAATGTACCAGGACTTATATTACAGGTGATAGTCAAAGTATAATACACGGATGACACGGACGGTGATACTTACACAATCATATCGCGTTTTCCAGTAATGTATGCTGCCAGGAAGAAATCGAATCATTAGAAGTAGCTATGTGAAAGTGGCGCGGCGGGCACGCGCAGATATCTCTGTACTGAACAAAATATAAAAACATTACACACGGGTAAACAACAACACGTGCTAGTTGTACACACTGCTATCAGTCTAGACCTAGTACAATCGATAACATTCTAGATTATATACTCTACCTATATATAACTAACATCACCCTGTGGTTTCACCGCAAAACTCCATGCTATTAGTCATGGTACAACCTTTCTCGATAAACGAACTATTCAACACAAAAATAATTTTTCAATTCAATTCCTGAGATTTAACCGAACAAACAAATTCTTCAGCTTTATATAATTAATATAGATATTATTGACAAAACCTCTCCTTAACGGTCCCCATATATCATTTAATAATTTAAATGTATTCGCATCTGAGATTCTTTGATATAATTAAGTACGCTAAGAAAAAAACATACAGCTCATTTAAACTGCAAACATTATTATAAATTGTAGGCCTCTACAAAATTATAGATACTAGTAGTCCACGCTGGCATTGCTCGAATATTTCACGAAATATGGAAAAAAATCATTGATTTACAGAAGTATAAAAAACATATTTTTTTAACTTCGGCCTCGTATTTACGAGTATAATATATAAAATACACGTTACAATGACAACACATGAAATTTATGACAGAACAACGTCTGTCGCGACAGTTAGTTGTCGATAATTTCTGCAGTTAAATAATATATCTGCAGTTTAATAATAAATACTTTGATATAGCCTATATTTATTACTGACAATGTAGGTAATGTAATTTTTCAAATCAATCCGTCCATTAGCTTCGGAGTCTATTCAATGCAATAAAACAAACAATTAAATGTTTCCACTTTGTAACATTAGCATAGACAATTCCTCCTTTTATAACTTTACCAAAACATGTTTGCTGCTGATTAAGTGCTTGTCTGGATTCCCAATTAGGTATAACCGATGAAGGACATATCTTGTTCTGGTTAGGAAGGCGCTCTTGGCGCGATGATCGACAGCAAAATAATCGACATATCAACATTTACATGCGGCAATCCTGGCTATTAAATTTTCCTGATTTTTTACTGTAAGGCCGTTGCGTGAAACCAACAAGTGAGTTATTTGAGATAACTCTCATTATCCATGTAAAAAGGCATAACTCCTTTTTTTGTTTTTGGAATAGCGCAATCAGGCCGACAGCTTTTACTGGTCTTATCTGTGATGTCTACGTAGACGAGAGTCTGTAAACTGTAGGGTCAAGCCACATGTGATATTGTTTAACGTATAGATTCAGAGTATTTATGGAACAAACCCCGGTATAACATTGTTGTGGCTACACGTGAGACAAACCTCGACTTTGAAAACGTTAAAACAAATTTATTTATAGAAAACACACACATTAGCATGCCAGTAAAATATATATAGTAAATGTCTACCTCTTTTTATAAGTTTGTGCACATATAAACTTCATAATTATATTTATAATTTAATCCTATTTATTCATTCAATTAGTTTATTTTACAAATTTTCAGTAGCATTCTAGATTTAAAAATAAAATTGTTGCAAATTATTTATTATTGTTAACGTCTTTACTGCGGACGCAACAATACAGTTAAATAATATATTATGTTACTTGTATAATACGTGAACTCGGTATAAATAATATATTATGTTACTTGTATAATACGTGAACTCGGTATAAATTCAAGTTAATTGTATAAATTGGTGCAAGCTAAGATATTTCATCTGCAAGACAACACATAATCATCAAAATTAATGTCATAATACGTTGTGTTTTTCCAGCGGAGCACTTTCGCTTTCTTCGAGTAAAAGTTATCTGTAGGGGCGCTGTTGAGCTATTGTCGGGGGCAATATCTTCTGAGCGTATAAAATTAAGAAAGTGTTACAAATTTATTTTTGTACATAAATACGGTTTTGTTTTACGCTAGAGAGATTACCTACATGCACTCTTTCTTATACTATTTGTTTCTACGAAAAAAAGTTCAGGTACTGCGCCGACTTAAATATTAAATAGGTATCTTACCTACTAAATAGGTTAAATAGCGTACGTCTAGTACACATATTTTTATTACAAATAGAATTTATAGATGCTGGCATATAATATTACCAGCATCTATAAATTCTATTTGTAATAAAAATATGTGTGTGCTTTAGACCCCACGATTGAAGTAAAACACAAAACTAACTCAACTCTATTTCATGTACCGGCTATTAGACGAAACGAGGAGCGCACATTTTCATTCTCTAATGAAGCTGTGCCTTCGCCGCACCTCTCTCTTGCTCCTACAGTAACATATGAAACGTAACTTCTCTTTTATATCTCCACTAACTTATATCTCAAGCTCATTTGGTTTCGTTTCCGTAATGTACCTTCTCGCCACGCATTCACCAGCTTACTCGCTTACTTGAAGTTTTACTTAAAAAATATAGGTAAGTTTAAATTAAACCACTTCAAAGCATTATATTTATTTCAAACCTCATTTATTTATATTTATGTATTTTACCTATTTGTTCACGTTTCTGTTACTTCACCAGTCGTGTTCACGGTCCTTCCGAGAGCGAGGCTTCTTTAGTTGTAATAAGTGATGTTAAAAAAAGTTTATACAAATGTAACGGCTACTAAAATGTTACGTGTCTGGTATAATGAATACAGCTAATTAAATGTTACTGCGAATTACGTATTAAGCTCTTAATGATGTTATTTAATATCAATTACATCCCACGCGCACGACTGATGCAGATAATCTAAGTTTAGCAATATTATTGATTGTAATCGATATTTAACGAAATCGGTAAGCGAATCGAATGCGCTAATGTCCCATCGGTCGAGTGACCCTGTTCGGGTGAGGACGGTCAAACGTGTAATTGCTCCCAATAACTAACGTCATAATCATAGATATTCACGATTAGGGAGATTATGTAGGAGGTTTGCAGAGGAACCAGATCGAAACGACCAGAATAAATTTCTCTCCCACATCGTCAAGAAGGTGGGGTACGTGGTGTTTTTTGTGTGGTTTGGTTGTGAAGTGGTTTGCAAAATTCTCGTTTCGCACCGTCCTTGCAGGATAGCAATACAAAACTTTCCTTTTTCCTTCTCAACGAAGAAATAAATATTCCTTAAATAAATATATCTTTTATGTCTTGTTAATCCTACATTGCTAAAATGAATCATTCCTTTTTGGTAGTTGTTTCAACTTTCATCATAATATAAAGTTTTGATAACCGGATGTATGTTAGAGCGTTCCCGTGCTCTGATGTCAAGCTGATTTCCACATAACCCTCGAGCATCCCCGTGCTTGTGGTGTGCGGAAATTACCATTGCGTTAGGTACAACGCAAAAAATATCTTGGCACAAATCAAGTTGGCCACCCCTGCTGTTGGGTGTAGACGTATACAAAGCATGATGTGTTTCTTTGTCGTGTCGTTTCTCGTAATCGGAACTCGGAAGTATGTTACGTTCGCCGTATCTTCACAAATATCACCAATTTTGTACTAGGTACATTAACCAGATAGTTTTTTGTAGACTGACTTGTTTTATTATTTCGCAGATACAAGGTCATTTTAAACCTGCACCAGTACAAATGTCTTGTATATTGTACATTATTATTATGCTAATGGGAGCAATTAAAGTTTACGTCTCGCTAGTTATAATTCTCTGACAATTAAGAGTTTTTCGTGAGCGCGAGCCGCGAGCTGTTTCGTAATAAATCGCCATGTACACTTTTTGTTCGCGATGCGATACGACAGAATAGGTAATGATCATTACCAATCATTATGAAATAACTTTTGTTACATCTGACAGGGAATACGTTACTAATGTGATGGTTCCGTTGGTACGTGGGAAACGAAACGACTTTGTTGTTCACCTGTCTGTCCATCTGAATGTCAAGAAACGGGAAGAGAGTTCATTTCATACAAAACGAATGTCTACAAATTTAAGATATCCAATATTTTTAAATTTGCCATCCCGTAATAGGCTGTGTCTGCATACACATAACATGTTATGGAGATGCTCGACCTGTCCGATGGCCAACCGGAAAATGACAAACCACACGATTCGCGGCGGAATGGATGGCGGCGGTTTTATTTGAGCGAGAGGTACGTCCCCGGTCGTGTGGCACAATTCGGCTTCAATGTAGCATGGCATACTCTTATAATTATCATGAAATCAGCATTCATCTTTTTATGACGACTACGTAATTTACTCTGCGTTCCGGAACCCCAACACAACAATATTGAAGTATTAAAATATTCATTTCAAGCTTCCACTCGGTTTTAAATATGCTTTAATGAAGGACCTCGCTTCAAACCCGACCTGAGTGGACGTGTTATGAATAGATAAAGAGAGGCTCCTTAACTAAGGCGCTTTGTCTATGACACCGTTGTATGTTACAGCATATTGTTAGCTTCACATTACAAACAGCCGCGTGGTCATTGGACCATTGGGTAAGCATGTTTAACCACAGACCGTGAAGTCTTGAGTCCAGAGTCGAAACAAAAGCCGTCGGTCCTGCGCCTCATTTATCTCTGGTCTGCTGTCCTATCGAAGTGGGTGCATGAGGGAAGAGAAACTGCATTTGTATCTTGCGCATACACCTGTGCACTGTGATATGCCCTGTGCATATGCCTACTCTTATATAGATGGTCGCCGTAGCCGAAATTTGGTTAGTAGGCGGATATTATACATATTCGAGTATAACTTATTACTCCACTTATTCTATTACATATTGAATAATACCAAAACATGATTCCTTTAAATAAAACCAATTAGGAGTTAAATATATTGTCATAGTCTGCAATGGACTTTTGACTTACCATATTGTTACAAATTACCTTCATGTGACTAATATAATAGATGACGAATATCAAAATTCATAATTTCAAACATGATTTGCGACTACAGTTTCCATCCTAACAATTTAAATTGAAACTGAAAATTGGGACGTGAGCACGTACCATGAAATTTGACGTCCGGACGATGAAAGTTTGCATCTCAATAACAATCAACGGAGCCATTCAAGCAAACACGAGCGGAGTTTCATAACACGCTCATGTAACATCCGATGAAGATGTAGTCACTAACAGTAACTCACTAAGCACCAGGCGGCTCTCGCCTTCATAACTTGCGGGCGTGGAGTGTCAACGTCTAGGTTTACAGAACATTAATGGGGTAATGACATTACACGTATTATTTTATGTAATATACGAACTGTGCCCCGCGGTTTTGCAAACGGAAAATACATGCCAAGGTAAACATCCATTTTTTGGGATGAAAAGTATTTTGTAAGTTTCGGAGGAATAAGGTTACTAACATTGTTACACGAGAATTTTATATATAATACAAGGAAGGTGTTATAAGAGACCAAACGTTGGTCGTTTTTCAGAATTTCTACCCAAAAACATATTGACCCGTATATTCGTACTCCGATGACCCCGTACTGTTAATGTCACACATATCTCACAGCCCTCTGAAGCTTGTTTATTGTTCATTAACGATAGGGAGGAATTACACAGCATTTTAGTCTAAAAGTGTTACGTAGTAGTGGTATATATTGGTGCATTTGATAACCATATAATATTTATTTCTATAAAGTCTCGTCTTAAACAGGAAACTGTATTATTATGAGGCTTTATGTGTGAAATTTAGTTATATCTTAAATGGAATTTAAAATTATTAATGAGAAATTTTGTTTCATTACAGTTGTCTGCTTTTTGGAGGATGCATAACCTTTGACTATTGGTAAGTGCTCTTTTCCTAATCAATTCTTTGATTTTTTCAGTAGACGAACTACTGCCACAGTCGATGGCGGCTGTAGCTACATAGTATAACGCAGAAGATATATAAGAATAATAAGAATAAGATAAGAATAAATAAGATGAGAATGTGGGTTCGAATTCCTTCCGAGTCTTGTACTTACACTTAATACTGAATTAACGGATATTTGCATGTACTAAGGTTCATGTAAAGAAAAGCTAGTAACGTAGTGTGAATAATATCGGACCCCACCTAGGGCCGGCGATGGCGCGTAAATGCGTTTCCCTGCATCACCAAAAGAAACGTCGACAATTTTTTTTTCTATTTATTATGATTATAATTGCCGATACTGCTGCTAAAGATCTTTATTGTGAAAAATAGTACATACATAATACATGAAACAGTGGAGCTTTGCTTTCAATTATAATTCTTCCCACAAAAGTATTCTAATTACACTGTAGCAGTTTTTCATTGTCTGAAAGTTTTAAACGAAAAAAAAAACGACGTTTTATAAACACAAGGCTGTGTAGGTTTTTCGAAACATACTAAACTTCATGAAAATTGTTGGAACCGTTTCCGAGTTTCAATAATCTGAATCTCGGAAGAATTGCTCGTTTAAAGGTATAATATAACATGACCTAGACCTAACACATTAATAATAACCAGGTCTACGGTTTAGTAATCAGTACGCGCCTAATCAATTTATCACATGCGTACGATTTGCATACATCAAGCGCTAACTGAATTTATAACGCCTGTTGAATTAACAAAATAAAGGACGGTCAGAAGGATTGGCATTTGGCATTTCAATGTTAGCATCTAAACGACCTATGCGTTATAGGTTTATAGGTTAGGATAGCAATTATTGTGTAGAGTTCATTTAAACGGCCTATGCGTTATGCCTTCTGCTTAACAGCTTAGGGTAGCAATTAATGTGTAGAGTTCATTTAAACGGCCTGTGCGTTATGACTTCTGCTTAATAGGTTAGGATAGCAATTACTGTGTAGAGTTCATTTTACTTTATGGTTCTGTATGATCGGAAGTCTATAATTGTTCAGACAAGCCGCTTGTAAAAAAATTGCCTTGTATAAACTTCTCAACTACAGACTAAAATTGTTTACTATTGGTATAAATTGTGATCTCGATATGGGCGTGTACCAGACCCTAGTTGATGAGAAATTAGCCAGTAGCCACCCTGCAAGAATCACAGGCCTTGTCAGATTAATCAGGTCGTTTATTTTATTTTGTGCCGCGGATTAGGTCATCATTATGGAGAACCGCAAAGCATATTTCAAAAGATCCTGGGGTTACTATCGCGAGTAGATAATTAATTTACCGCTCATATGATCAACACATTGGCTTCATGATTGACGTACAGCAAATAAAATTAAAGAGCAGTTCGGACTGTTTATAATTATTTGTGTTATATGCTGGCTTCCTTTTCCTCGGCCGTCAATAAGTTTAACTTGAATTATTTATTGCAATATACATTGTTCTGTTATAATTAACAAGACCGCTTATTACTTCCGCACTGTTATTGTTATATATTCCAGTGTTATTGGTATCAAAGTATGCACGGTTGAAGCAAGGTTTACTCGTATCATATTTATTTTTAATGCACAAAGTGGCCAATAGGCCACGATTCATTCTAGAATTCGTTGGCTTGCTCACTATGTTCACCATGCTGGGGAGCATGATGAAGCACAAGTCTTTATATCCAGGCTTCGAGTCGAGGTCAGCCCAAAAATGTTTTTCGGAATTTTAATTTATAATAACAGTTCGAAGTCGGGAGGTGCCTCAGAGGGCACGTTAAGCATCAAGCCGTCCACCCTACGCAGTTGGCTAGCCTCCATAGAGATGATCGCCTTAGCCGAAATTGGACTAGACATTATAGTTAATAGTGTTACGGTATCAAACCACAAAAGCTGGCTAACCCACTGCCCAACTGGCCCACGTATAACTCAGATACGCTTGAGTGGTTTTACTACGCGTCTTAAATGTTAACTAAAACCTTTGCTCGTCTTAAAAGGCAATAATAATATAAACATTATGATTATCTTTTTTAATTGTCGTACTTGTGTAATGTCTTGTTTCTCCCAGCTGTCGTGGCCCGTGTTTGGTTTGTCCACGGCGGGATCATTGTTCGGTTTATGTGTTCATTGAGTCATTGTGCATTATACTTACGTTAAACTGTTTGTACTTAACTGGGTTACGTTTATATTTGTTTTCACCGCGATCCTGACGAATACGATAGTAGCGTTTGTTCGTTTTCATTAAATGTCACTTCATATAATGTAGCTGGGCTATAAAATATTTATAGTGTTATTATATACTATTGGTATATAATAACACTATAACCTGCGGATATTTGGCTAATTTTGAAGCGACCAATGGAGCCGTAGAGTTTATCATTTTTTACCTCGACGTTCATGTTATATCAATGGTTATTGTACATAAATCTAGCTAACCATTGCGCTTCTGTGCCAATAAAAATATCGCGGTCATTATTCGCTGCAAAAAAATAGAACATTTATTTAGTTTGGACAAAATTAATTGTGAGTTTCATTAAAATCAATCCAGTACTTACGGAGTACGTACTGGAGAATACGTGAACACGTACGAAGCCCGCACAAGCCCCATGAAGAGATTTTTTTACGTTAAGACATTCCTAGATTCGATAGCCGTCGTTATTAAGCAGTTGTAGACACGGCACATTCTTAACGTTAAGCTGTAAACGTTTAGGCATATCTTGTATCTCTGATTTAGTATTCCCTTGGTGTATGTTGCCAATATCTGTCACCTGGTTACACAATACTAGAAGACAACGCACTATTGGGTGTCGCAATCGTACGCGCAGCGCTTAGCTGGCTAATCAGCGGCAGGCAGATGGCTGGTGAGTGGTGACGTAAGGTGCGGTTCCGCTTTCAGAAGTGCCAGTAGGGCTGGACAGAGTAATCTTTTATGACCAGTAGATCCGAAGACTGCGCGATGGGAATGAAGATTTAGATGTTGCAATTTTGCAAGCTTTCTTAAAATTGCTTAATTATGAATACTAAAATAAGTTTTTATAAAAGGTTTACGAAATAATTACATTAGGTAACTTTTACTTATAATTTTATTTATTTTATATTATTTGAAATAATTTAATTATGTTCTTGCTAATGCTAACAACGTACGTGTTATGCGACAAAGGTTGTAGCTACATCAAACCGGGAGAGTTGGTAACCCTAAATGTGAGTGATTCCAGAGCACTATCACGTAGCGAGCGACGTGCGTGTCCCGCTTAATGGTCTTATGTTAAACTGTTATGACGCTCCCTTCATCCAGCATAACGCCCTGGGAGGGCTGCCAACCCACTCAGGGGCTCGGTCTCACCCTCGAGGTGGTGTCGTTTCGGTACGGACAACAAACCTAGACCTCTGGTCTAGCGATAATCACGTTCAACCATAGAGTGTGGGGTTGGGCTCGAGTCCCGGGTCGTACCAAAAATATTATTGGGATTTTTAATTTCTAATTACAGTCTGAAGTCGAGTAGTAAGTGTTTGTCACCGTGCATTGGAGAAGGTTAAGCCATCGGTCCTGCGCCTGATTTCTCTCTGGTGGTGTCGAACTGCTCAGTTGGTCTCTATAGAGATCGACGTCGTAGCCGACATTCGGCTAGAAGGACATTATTATTATGTTTATTTTGTTTTTGGCGGTTTATGAGTACAAGGTGGCCCATTATCCCATATAGGGGAGGAGGAAAGGGGGGCAATCCGCATGACAATAATGCTGATTTCTATGAGCATCGGTAGTAAAAGGCTCCGATTGCTCGTTTCTTCCACTATAATAAACAAAACAATCGCAAATGTTATAACGAAGTCTAAAGAGGGTGTACCCATTCAGATATTATTTAAAGGGTCTTTGAATATAGGGTAATCCTACTAATGTAAATCCGAAGGTTTCTACTTCTGAATATGTCTGTTACTCTCTCACACAGAAAGGTACTGCACGAATTTGGTTGATACTTGGCACAAGCTATCTTACTTTTTATCCTGAAAATAAAAATAGACAATGATTACCTGATTACCTTGGGATTGATTAGACGAGGTTTTTTTTTAAATGGTACCCCTGCACCTGCTGCTTTTGATTTTGCAGCACCTTTTGACCTGTTCTTATAGGATTATTATTGCTTTTTTTGGTCTCTCTCTTGTCATACAGGGCCACTTACACATTTTATCATGATTATACTTTACACACTTTCTACATTTGCAATTATTTTTCCTATCTACCTTTTTGGCGTTATAAATTGATATTCGATTACATTAGTTTTCAATTAATAATTATTTGTACAATACTATTCTCTTACTCATATTATTTAGCTCACAATTATAATTGATTGTATTACATTACATTTCATTTCATCATGCTATTTTACATTTTTTACGGTATGCTTGGAACTCTCACATTTTCATTTGGATACCGTTAAGATGACATTTATATATTACATTTATTGCTCCTCTTTTAACAGTAATTTTTAAATGCTTCTGGCAATATATACAGTTTCTAGTAATATTGAGGAGACCTGCCCTTAATTGCCAGTTCGGCAGCCCTCTTTGTGTGGATGGAGCCATCCCACAACGAGCAGGCGGGCAAATCAGCAGCCCAACGGCGACATCCTGGCCCCCGTCCAACCCGGAAAAACTCGCCAGCATCGAAAACGCACGCAGAACAGACATCCCCCGACACAGTACCAACGCCATTAGCCCTCGCGGCTAGTCCCGCCGCCTCTGAACTCCAAGAAGTATTCGCAATACTTCTTGATGCCCTGTTCTAAGTTCTAAATCCATCCTTTTTGTATCAAATTTTTGGACATCCCAGGAGGACATGGAAAAGGGCCTCTGATTTCCCCGATCCATAGCAGCACACGGGTGAGTCCAACAGGCCGAACATATAGAGGTAGGCTTTGAGCCCCCCGTGCCCAGCTCATCCGCCCTTTCATTCCCCGGTACACCGGTGTGAACTTTGATCCAGAACAGCTTAGTATCTCTTCCTAGTTCCCTTGGCCTTTTCTTGATCTTTACCGCTATGGGGTTCTCTGGTTCATATTGGCCAACGGCCTCAAGCGCTGAGCAGGAGTCGCTTAGTATGCACACATCACTCTTCTTCCTAGTCATTTAACCTGCGCGGAGCACCGCTACCAGTTCCGCCTGGAACACGCTGCATTACTCCGCCACCTTGTGGGTTGATCGGCCCACCTCCCCGCCTTGCTCGCAGACCGATACTGCCATCACTATATCTTGTAGCCCTCCGTATAGACCAGAGTAGTTCCTCAAACCTTGTTCAGGTCTTCCACGGTGTTGACTTGTTCGAAGGACTCTCCTTTCCTTTTGGAAGGATGGGGGTGCTGAAGTGGGTGGACTCCGGTTTCCAAATGTGCGTCCAGTGGTTTCCCCCTTTTGACCTCGTAGATTCATTTCTGTTCCAGTTTACCCAGATTGTACGAGGTTGAAGCCCCAAAGAGGTTGGTCCCTACCATGGTCCAAACCTTGTGGTGGCGGTGGGGCTCAGTAGCCTGGGGTGTACCCAGGCAAAGCGAATTGAAAAGCGAGGGATACACTTTACAGCCCTCTTACAAGAAGAGGGGGCTAAAGACCAGGAGGAGGTGACGCTCTTCATACTCCTGTTATAAGAAGCGGGGTCAAAAGAGAAACAGGAGGATGCGCTTTTGTGCACGGGGCAAGGGGAGATGATGGGAACGTCACTTCATTGCACAGTCCCAAAATTGGTGGGGTTGTCCACTGGTGAGGGGTAAACCTTGTGGAGGAGGAGTCAGTCCCTTAGGGGACTGGCTAGCCGTTGAGGTGCTCTGACGATTTGTTGTTACGGGCCACCCCTTAAGCCGGGAGAAATAAGTGTGAAAAAAAGAAAAATAATCTATCACCGGTTCAACGCTAGCCCAGTCTTGAGGAGAACCGGCTAGACAAACTCAGCGGTGTCGGAATCATAAGCATAAGGTAAAAATGTTACACTATCAGGCTAGACTAATGATGATATTTCGACATAACCTCTATTACCGATTGATTTGAGCTAGATTATCTGGTAGGCGGAGGTAATGAATATATGATTTGATATTACTGTTGCTTCACAAACGTCCTCATCATCGTCGCTTTACTGTGTTGAACATAAACTTATTTTACTACTGCTCGGAGATTGATGTTCCTAGTTAACTTTTCAATAATAGCCTTATATGACCTAGTCTTAAGTATGTTCAACCCTAGATCGCGAGGGCCCGGATTCAAGTCTCGGTTCGGGCCAAAAAATGTTATTAGGATTTTCCATTTCTAGTCCGGAGTCCGGAAGTAGGTTGTGTTACGCCCCTGTCTGGGCCTCCGAGAGCACGTTAATGTCGCTAACAAAAATCCTGCTTCTGGTTGCTCTCTGGTGGCGTCGGGTGGGACACCATCGGAATAGAGGAACACGACGTCCTGCGCAACTGTGCAGTGGCCAACTAACCACCCACTACAGAGATGGCCACATTATTGCTACGAAGACCTTATTATTATTATATAATATAGAATAATTATGCAACATATGAACACAAAGATTAAGTATAATTATCACTAAAGTGATCGATTCTCACTTTTAATAAGGCCGCTGAGTCAGGTTGGTACAAGCGATTGGAGCGCGTCTGGCCACTTAAAAGGCTAATTCATCTTATCAATAGTAAACAAAAAGTAGAAACCTGTTACACATTCATTATTTATTCCTATTAAATTCCATCTGTTGTGTAACTCGGGTCCATTAAAGACTGTTCGCCCGTCTGTTTGACGCATGGACCTGTCTAACTACTTTATTCTTCTAAAACATCACCATCACATACTGCCTGTATGGTGGTGATGACAGCTATTGTGAACTATGTTTTATAATAAGTATAGATAGATAGAGTGAAATATGGTATGCACTTACCAACATAAGGCCTGACTGCTCGTTGGCCTCGTGTGCCTTAGAATCGAACCCTATTACAACCAGCTTCTATTAAGTGTAATAATATAAAACTCGAGACGTTTATTTCATTCATCCAATATAGATTGCATATTCCTGAATACCATTTCATTTCATTATTGTCTATAACATGTGTTGCGTAAAGCTATAAATAAATGTGAAATGCGTCCATTTGCTTTGTGTTGTACGTCACGCGTTCTGCACAGGGACTTGTTCCAGCTGTGCTTGGGCGTCCCCCACATCTGTGCATGTGCTGTGCTTTACCAGAGCACGACCGAGCCCCATCTTTATACTTTCCTTACGTCTGTTTAATGAGTTTCTATTTGCAAACATAATATGGTATATAATAATAGCACGAAATGCAAATAACTTTATCTTAAGCAGCTTATTGATATATAGGACCAGTACTGCGGGTAACAGCAGTATAACATCTAACTCGTGCCAGTGTGAATTAATTTACAGAACAAAGGATAGCAAAACGTCTGCTGGATATTATTGGTCACTGCCGTACCCTCAGGTTATATCTACCACTTCTCGCTTACTTCCTACGAATTAAGAACATGTCCCGTCGTGTCGTATTTACAAGAAGACATTTCCAACGCCAGAGGTCTCGCAAGAACTTTGCTGCCTTTGAGAAATGAGTATACTGCAGTTAGGGTTGCCACCCGTAGTCTATTTTAGAGTATTGTCCACTTTTTCATGGAGGCGTACTCTATCAACTACGATACTAATAAATTACGCTAAAATACTATATTTACGTATAACTGATTGTTACTAGCTCGTTACTGATGAGTAATTGCGCGAAATCCGCAGCCAAAAATTCGCCGAACAGAAATAACGATATTGAACGTTAGGTGTAGTTAATGTTTTATTTAAAATTTTGTTTGCAAAGAGTCTGTCAATATCTTAAAGAATGCTGAACATTTGTTAAGCGTCGCAGCGTAACAAAAATATGTTTTTAAGGGCAAATAAATATTTTTTTTTATACTGTGGAGGTACTTTGTCTTTACTCTAACAAAATGAAAAATACTATATTCGTGCCAAAATAAGGTGGCAACCCGAGTAGTAAAAGTACCTTTTGTCAATCACTTTAAAACAAAATGTCTAAATAGTTCTACTGAATATTGAAGTACTGGTAAGCGGACGCAAATGTGTGGTACAATAAAACGAAGTAAACAGTTCAATGTGTTGAATCAATTAATGGCTGACACGAATTTAATTGAATCAATCGGTCGACAAGACAATTGTCCGCGAGGTCGCTCACGGCGCTGTCCACAAATCCGGTCACGACTCAATTGAGGCTCTCGTAATCGCTCCATTTACATTTACGTACATTCTACTTACATTAGATAGTTCATAGTCCATGTAAATGTAAGTATGACATAGGACGTTGTTGATATTCAGTGGGAGGGGCACAAATGAGTAATGGCGTTTTACGAACTAAGAACTGATCCATTGTTAACCATCGAGTAGATGATATGAGTACATAAGATTTTATTTTTTTCAAGTTAAAGTATGGAAATTACTTTTTGGACGTCAACAATTAAATCTACCACCGGCACAAACATAGCCCTGGCCTGAGAAAAACCGGCGAAACTTATATACATACTTTGTTGTCTTATAAGCAACTTTTGCATAGGTTATACATACCTATGTACAAGTTGCTTATAAGGCAGATTAAAATTGAGAGTTATAATGGCGAATGTAACAAAATGGAGTCCGATGTGCTTCGTTACTGGACCTTAGCGATGTCAAGAGAAAAAGCTAAATAGAGTTACATAAAATAACACTCACTACTTTCACTACTATGATAGTTTATATATAGTTAAATAAATAAAATCTATACATATTATAAAATAAAATCCCCTGTCTGTATGTGATCGATTTTCTCAAAATCTACTAAACGGATTTTCATGCGGTTTTTACCGTACATACCATAGGATAGAGCTATTCCAGAGGAAGGTTTTAGTGTATATTTTTTCAGAGTAGTAGGGCCCAGTTAGCGAAACCGAGGCGGATACTAATATTTTAATTTTTACCAAACCATAATTTATCTTGTCAGAAGTTACGAGCCATGTAGCAACACTGTAACACCTCTTTCGACCTTTTAATTTAGCTAAGTAAAGGCAAACTCCAATATGGGTGGTCTCAGGCCTGTCATTCATTTCCTGCAAAGACAGACTTGTCACTTACTGGAAATTATAGCGCCATGCTGTATTGCATTGCCGAATCTGAAGGACACGACCGAGATTCTCCTTCTAAATCAAGAGCTAGAAGTGAAGGATGTGTTACGTATTCTACATTTGGTTACAATTCAGATGGCTCATTAGGGTAAAGGAGGCCAATGTACCGCTCCATTAAACTAAGCTGATAACCTTACGTACGAATGTTTATATAGACGTCGCATCGGTTTAATTGCAAAAAGGCTCCGAATAATCCATTGTATCTGCAAAGCAATGTGTGTCAGCCCTGACACGCGAACGGATTTTACTCCTGAACGAATATCTAAAGTGAAAGCTGAACAAGATACGTAAGCGCTGTAAGGCGTTACAATCGGGCATATTATAATGTAATATTCGTGTAAATATAAACTTAACCAAATACCTTCCTCGTGGAAATCCGAAAGTGCGGCAATGACACAGGTCGTGGAACATTTACTCCAATGTCAGCTGTGCCCCAACAACACTGGACGATCTTCTGCAGCAAATTATGCCGGTGAGGTCGGGCAAAATTTGATCGGCTGAATTAATTACTGATCAGAAAAAATTAAGGATTAAACCACAAAAATCTCGATATCGATATAATTTTGTTTTTTATTCCGTGTAAGTGGTAATGCCCCGCGCCACAAACGACAGTAAACTAGTAAAAACAAACAGCGGTAATGTAAACAGATATCAAAGACGCATTGTAAACGATCCATTTTGAAGTGGCTGGTAACATTAACTGGTAGTTAAACGCAACTTCCGCTGGTTACTACGTGTGCGTCTCGTTTTATCGCCGACATCAATCGCGGTTAAAATAACCGCTGATGATTAAAAGAAAACTCTTATCCCCTATCTCATAATCTCTTGGCTTACTTTTGTTGTTTGCTTCGGTCACTTAGCTTGTATATCAAACACTAGTTGTATCGTCCCCAGCTTCGCTAGGCCAATTTAAGCATTATATTTGACGGCAGGTGATGACGTAGGTAAGAAGCCGCGCATGTTTCGCCTGCGCGCTTTGAATCCCGCTCAGGACATGCATGTTATGTATACAATGTGTATTTTAAAATGGTCGCCAGCATCGACAACGGCAACCACAGTGACGTTTCCATACCTGACCCTAAAGAATTTAATCAAAAGAAAAGTAGGAGGAGTGGGAAGTTATTCCAATTTCCCTTCCATGTTAACTTCGTCTCTGAACGACACGAAATATCGAATCAAAAAAAAAATACGTAGGCACATCAGCTATTAACGATACCAAAAAAAAACAGTACAGTAAATAAAACAATGATTTTAGAGCCAAAGTGCGAATTATGCTGTCCCACATTTATCAAGCACCTGTTCCGTGGGCCACGGTGCGTTAAACTTAATTGCATTGTAAGACAGATCCACAAAAAAATTTCAACTGCCCACACTTGCCAACAGATGATCTAATGATTCTTCCTTATACGATAAGAGAACGTGATAAGCGATCACGTACTCACAGTGAAGTAGTGACGTAATATTATATGCTCTAATATTCTATAGAGTAGATGCTAAGACTAACATGATGAAATAGTGACAGCCTGCGAACACATTTAATCAGGTTCGTATGACGCCTAAGAACAATAGCTTGAGTTGGTAGGAATTGCAGACTCCGCATGGGACTGCGGCAAGGCACTACACGCATCTTATACTAAGTTCATAACAGGGAACAGGGAGAGATTTTTTTTTTTGGTGAACTCGTATTCCCTATCATTTTCATAGAGATACCCCGCGGCCGATTGATCAAGGACGCCTCTTTACAGTCGGCTGATACCACCTAGGGGTTGTAGTGACTAGTGGGTGTTCAGTTCATTCGCGAGTCCCACACTCCCATCGTAACTCATGCAGATCCGATGACAGTGATCAAAAAGTATTTACGTAACGCAATGTTATTGCCTATACATTATTTATGTACCTTTGGCTTTTATTTTCGATCAACGAGACCTTCTTGAAGGCCAATATAAATGACAAAATTAAAACCAACATTAAAACTTTGTGATCCCAATGCACGAATCTTATTATGGTATCGGTTTTTATCTATTTAATATAATTTATGGCGTATCACAATCAAGATTACTTTTCAATTACTTTGTAGGGACTTGTGGCACAAAATTCAACTTAGCAACAAATATGTTTGTCTTTTGACTTAATAAACGTACGTGTACAAATGTACAAACAGATCCTAAGAAACTTCAGGTACTTTAATATTTTTATAGGACTAGCTGCGCCCGCAGTCTATCTACCCCGTATGCCACGAGGACCAATTATTTTTTCGAGTATAAAAAGTATTTTTTATATATCTTAGCAAAATTAAACAAACAACATACAATACATACAATCCCTGAACAAGGCACAAAAGTCTTCGCTAGTCCGATGATCTGTTATGGCAAATGCAATAGCCAAAAAAAAACATTACATACAAACTTTCGCATTTGTAATATTAGGTCTATTGATTATATCAAGAGCTGTCAGTGTCAGGCCTACGTTATTTTGATAATTAGGTATCATGTCAGTCAAAGTTACAGTTGTATTATAGGCATTTATAAATGTGAGCCATAGGTTAATAGTTGGTACGGATCCGTGCCGCTATGTGGGGCTGGCGTGCCGCTCGGCTGGCTCCGAGGAGGAAAGCACAATGAGAGGAGTACGGTACCGCATGCAAATCGACCACAACCCATTGGCCCGGTATACATCGACTGTACGCACTCGCTTCATGCATAATGCTTATTGATCCGATTACACTTGATCGTGTTTGCGTCCCAGTTCAAACTGATGCAAAACAGTGCGTTTCTGTGCGAGAAATAAGTACTTAGGTCGATCTAAAAGTTCGTGGCCTAACCTACATGGAGCTATGACATCTTTTTAAATCTACCGTCATTTGTTAGTATGTGTCATATTGATTTATTGTGCGCAGTTTCATTCCGATTCTGCACAATATAAATTTTCTGTGATTATTTGTTTGAAGCAATCTGCAAAACGCAATTTTCAATAATGGAGAAAATTCAACACCGTGCAGTCACTAAGTACCTCAATAAAAAGGCCAATCACTAAAAGACATCCATCAAGATATGGTGAGCACTTTGGGGGAGTCTGCTCCATCGTATTCCAGTGTCGTGAGAGCATCAAAGATGATCCTAGGAGTGGAAGGCCTACATCCTCTACCACGAAAGAAAACATCGATAACATTTGTGATCTCGTACTGGGTGACCGACGTTTGACCATTGGTAAGATAGCTGAGATAGCAAACATTAGTTATGGCCGGGTGCAACACATAATAACGGAAGAGTTGGGGTTCCATATATCCATAAGGATTCTGCTCGCTGGGTCCCGAGGTTGCTTTCAGCTGAACAAAAACGAGTTCGATACACAATTTCGCGAGACTGTTTGGAACTTTTTGAGACTGATCCCGAGGACTTTACTAACAAAGTCATGGCTTCTGTTTTTTGGGATGCGAAGGGCATTCTTTTTGTAGATTATTTACCGAAAGGTCAAACTATAAATTCTAGATATTGTTGTAACCTTTTACCGATGACTCCGGGAAGAAATAAAAGAAAAAAGGCCGGGAATGTTGCGTAAGAAAGTTTTGTTTCATCAAGACAATGCACGTGTTCACACTTCAGTTGAAACAATGTCTGTAATGCATGATTGTGGCTACGAATTGCTGCCCCGCCCACCTTATTCGCCGGATTCAGCCCCCTCGGATTATCATTTATTTCCAAATTTAAAAAAACATTTGGGTGGCTCGAAATTTTCGACCAAAGATGAGGTGATAGTCGCAGTAAACGATTATTTCGCCGACCTTCTGGAATCTTTTATTTTCGAGGGGATAAACAAGTTGCAGGTCCGGAGGAAGAAGTGTGTTGAACTAGATGGTGACTATGTCGAAAAATAAAAATAAATTTAGATACACTTTTCTTTCATTTTCTTGGTCGGGCTTAGAACTTTTAGATCCACCCTCGTAAGTTATAGATTTAGTTAGTACCCAAGAAATGTATTTACGCGTTTATAGGTCCTCGGTGATAAGTTCCGATGTTCGTTTGGGACTCACAACATGACCATAGAATTTGGATATTCTACACATCGTGAATGCCGTCGGCGGTCTATTCTCTCTCTCCATCTAACTTTCTCTCTTCAGCTGACGTTCATTGCTGGACATATGCATGGCTTCTTTCAAGGCGCGCCACTGAGCCTGATCTTCGGCTCTCCACATACAGTTGTTTCCCTGCGACCTATTGATAGCTTAAACACGAGATCAGCTAATTAACAACAAAGAAAGGAATGATGGAAATATTAATCGATCAGAGGATATTTTATTTCCTTCTCATATAACTCCAACAAAGTTTCAAACACTAACAATATCTGCAACTACGTTTGAGCTCAATAAACTTAAAAAAAAGTTTCAGAGACTAGATGAAAAAAAATATGTACCCGATAATTCGCTGGCTGTCTGTAACATCTAAATTAGTTCAGGCTTCAACTATGACGGTCATACGAAGAATATATAAAAATGACATACAAACGTCCTGCGGTTAGATTTATTTACATGTCTGTAATGGAAATGAGACTCGCACATGTAAGTATTGTACGAGGAGTTTGTATGGCTAATTTAATTACCTTTATTATGCAACATTCTGATTGCTGTGTAAAACTGGCAACGCAATGTACACGTATTTCAATAAATCCATCACCGGAAACTATTTGTGATTTGATGGACGGCTATCACGTATAATTATTTAATCATAGTTTTATTGATTGATGTGAAATAGTTCGGCAAATCTAACACAATTCGGCAAAAGCCAACACGACCTGGGAGGTTGTTCACTTCACACCGCAAGAAACGCCACAGCATAACTTTAATTTTTACACGTATAGTTTTGTGGTTCGTGCTAATTGTGTGTTTCCGCTGGCCCATTGGGGGCAAGAATATAATTATTCATTTAAGAAATAATCTTCTTTTGTCAAATGGATCAACCAAATAAAATAATCTTGTGTGTACACTTCTGTATAAACTGAAGTAATTTTATCTCAATTCATACATAGCTCAGACAATCGAGTGTATCTGTTAACGCGATAAATTTCAATGTAATATAAACGGCCTGTAGGATCTGAGTGGAGAATTAGGGACACTAACTGTTTGATGGGCCATTTCCCTCGTTAGGAGAGCGCTGGCCGCTGAGCGACCGCCGCGCACACGTCAAGCGTCTTGACTCTTGATGAGGTGCGCGCTGAACACTCGTGTAGGCGGTCCAATAACACTAAAACCTACGCATCTACTTATAGGATGTACGAGATAATCGTTTTGTTCCTCTTTTTATTGCCAAGCAGACGGCGTCTTTAAAAGTGTAAGTACCGACACAAACACCCTCACAGCCAAAGGTGATGTAAAATTTTTACCTTATTTTCTGTACCTTAATTAAATAAGCACGAAATAAGATTGTACAGCATTCACTTTACTGGTTCAGAAGAAAAAACTCTTCTACCTCGACGATAGCGCCGGTCCTATTCGTCAGCAGTGCAACAATGGAACTCTACGCTAATAATCCTATATTCAACAATGGAACTCTACGCTACTAATCCTATTCGTGACAGTAACAAGACTTGTTACGTTAACGTGCCGAGCTGTTGAGTGAGCCCGCAAAATTGTACAGTGTAATGTAAATAAATAGGTTCCTGTATCTGTTATCGTGTACAGAGAGGAACGTTGTCTGCCAAATGACCCAAAATACACGCAAGGAAGGGAATTTCGTAACAATAAGAAACTGTTACTATTTTAGTGTGCCAGACCCTAGTAATGACGTCGATGTTGTCTAACTAGATCCACGCGACTGTAGCATGCTATAACAACCGGTGTCTTAAATTAACAATAAGTAGCCGACTGGGCCACGCGTCACTGAGTTAATAGAAATATCACGGTCTTCAATTAAAATAAAGTATTGCGGAATTTTATTAAATTCGATTCTGTAGTTTCGGGAATCATTCCAGACGCCCAACGTGACAGGAGATTTTTGTATAATAAAATAATGTTTTTAGCAACTAACACTATTGTTATATTATAAGCAGACATAAAAGAATTGGAACATTAATAAGAGATCTATTTAGGTACCACTTTACACAATGTACACTATCACGGTGTCAAAACGTGTAATATGTAGGACTGTCGTTGATAACTGATAGTAATTGTTATGTAAGGAGCATCTAAAAATTAAATCGATATGTGTATTGTGCAGTATATCGATGGCAGTGTTGCAGCATTGATGAGTGCGCTCGATCCGTCAATGAACTAGCGCTTCCGCTGCACCGCCCTTGTGCCGCGGGTTAAGTTATAAGCGAAAGCTATATTATGGAGAAATGAGAACCTATTATCTTGTGTCTATATTTAAATCAGCTTGAATATTTGTAATTCAAGATGAAGATAAATTTACGATTTATATTTTAGGTGGGATTCCTGTTACAAAGGACTGCATTTGATATACGCTGTCCGGTTTCCTAAAATTACCGTTCTCTTCGAATTGTGAATTCTATTTGATATATTTAATGAATTGTCAATAGCGTTGTGTTCGACTTGTTCCATAATCCAGCTTCTTGTACTTGTAATTTCAAAAGATATACTTATGAATATACATACCAATTATTTTTAATAAAGTTTCAAAGTAATTGTAATCGCCTTCGTATTGAATACTTAATTTTCTTTTTTGTTGTCAACCAGTTTTATTCTAGATATTTTTCCGGTTACACTAAAAATGATCATGTTAACAACATTTGGGCAACGTGTCAGCAAAATTTGTGAAATTGCCAACTCGTTTGTGTGTAACCTTAAAAAGATTGTCAATTATAACAAGGCTAATATAATGGATTTTATCACAGATTGCGTAAGTTGCTAATGTCACAAGTTATTAAAAGTACCCGAAGATTTTCGATTCGAAGAAGAGAACTCATAACCTGGACCGCGCTGACCGCTCCCGTCCTATTGTGTCTACAGCAAACATGTGCAGCCAACAAAATAAATATTATAAAACTTGTTCACAGCCTCATAAAGGCAGCTACGGCGTTGCGGCTGTTTACGTAACTCGTATTTCACCTGTAGCGGGAACAAGCTGTTTACATTTTGACTATATCCAGATTACCTACTTGAGCTTTTAAACCAAACAATATAATTTTACTAAAAGCACTGTAGTTATTGCTACGCCACCTCAGACCCGACTCACTGTCATATATTTATAGCCCCATAAACAAAAAAAAACATATAGAAGTTCGTACACCCCATCGCCCCAATGAGCTACCGAAAACTCTCAATCCACACGAAACACGATGACAAAGCTATCACTTGACGTCCGTGTTGTGTTTCTGAGAAAGTGTTTTATAGTAAAACGGACATCTAATAACAATGTCCACGAATAGAGGAAATTTAGGAAAAGTTAGTGGCATGCTGCATAGGAGGAGGTAGTCTACCTCTAATGCAACAGAATTGGGCCGGCACGACCGGGGAGGTTATTATGTATTATATTTTGTATGCAGGCTGAGTTGCTAAGTCCACCCAATGTTTTCTGTACTGTCTGTCGTAAAGTACGTACTCGTAGTGCGTGCGTTGGTAGTGGCAGGGAACCCGACACGTTGATGAAAGCAGCAACATGCGGTGTGCCGCGAACAACGGTCTGCGGTCGGACACCAATAGCTCACAAGAAATCTGTGAAAACTGGGTAAATAAACCGGCTGTGGGTAACACCTAACACATTTTACTGATTATAAACTGATCTCAACACTGATACCTTATGCTAAGGAACGAATATAAGGAAGAATTAAAAATAGGGACTAGTAAATTAGTGATGCGTTTATTAAAAGTTTTGGTTTGGCCACGTTTGGCAGTGGTCCGATAAAAGCTTGATCAATATTATAATTATTAATTATTGTTATTATCATTTTACATTATATTATTATTATCATCTAACCCCTTAAGATAAACCTGCACACGATTTTTTTAAATAAAATGATACGAGTTGCCAAGAGCCCCAATGATTACCTACAGCATATAAGTAACACAAAACGCGTCATCGTAGCTATCACAACGCTCCAGTATTATGTTAGATTTATTCTATTTGTCTGTGCCCCTTAATTCGTTGATTAATTCAATCCACCGTCGGTTGGAAGAGTACACAGTGTCTACTTACATTGTTTACTTATCATCCATTTAAGAGTAGAACTTAGAAGCACAATTGCTCCGTTGAACCAGCTATGTTGCAGGCGCACTAATAATAAATTAAAAAAAAAAACATTCCTTTTATTTATCATACTTGCAGTGACCCTCTGCTTTATCCTTATATGTTATATCCCTAGGGAACCATTAATTTCTTATAGCATATTATAGTGATTATCTCGTCAGAAATTGATTTAGCCATTTGAAACAAAACGTGCTGAACAGAACGCGATGCTCGGCAAAACCGTAGCCATCTTCTCTTGAACAACTTCCATACACAAGCTTTCGATCCTCTTTAGCTAAACTCAACATTAATTCATGCGTGGCATACATTTGGCCAGTACCATGCAACCGAAGCAGACCTAACAAAACAGGAACTTCCACACACAGGCATATCGAATGCCTGTGTATGGGAGTTTCCTGTTATGTCCTCTATAGCTGAATTCAATATTAACTTATAGGTTTATCAATATTAATTCATGCATGCCATACATTTGGACAGTGCCATGCTACCGAATCAGACTTCGATAGTACCACGCAAACTAATCACACCTAACAAACAGGAACTAGACAACGCAGAAATCTCAGTAGATATACAATAAATTAAAGGCTAACCGGCATAATAGTTGAATCTATGTCGCATGATATGCGTCAATGCATGTATTTTAAGCGGAGAAAAAAGGGAGGTTGTCGACGTTGACGAAGTAAATGTTATGAAAACCAATTGGTCTCTACTCTGTAAAGTAATTTCTGTTGCTCGTATCAGAATATCAATTTTCATTTTAATTAATTATCGAGTTGTAAGGAGTGGCTACAATTTTATCTTTACGTCCACATAGCTGATATGCGGAAGAGAATGCGATTATCCAATTAAGGAATTGCAGGGAGCAACGTACTCTGCCTGGACGCGGGAGTGGCTGAGACACAGGATACCGATTGTCTACAGAACAGGGTCGCTAAGATTCATCTGTATTTTGTGCAATAGTATAAACAAACTTCTTATATGTGTTTCATAAACTGTTGGCATTATTGAATTTCATCCCATTTGGAGGGAAATGCAGTTTACGCTTCTGTATTTGTATTTGATAGTAATTTACTGTTAAGTGACCGGATCTCCCATTTTTTTTCTTTTTCGGTGTCATCTGATCCTACCGCTAGTTTACTTCCTATAAAAAAGCTTCACTTTGCATCTAATTTGCATTGAATAAAAAATGAAACAGACGTACTGTTTCATTTTTCATTACTTAAGTACGTCTGAAAATTTATTGGAATTTGTTAACATAACGGAACAAGAAATTTGTGACTTTAGTCAATTCAAGTAAGATAAATACTTCTTGGGGATAGATCGCGGAGCTTGGAGATCACAAATTATCCGATAAGATTTGTCGAGTAGGCACTGGTGGCCTGGTAATATGCCAAATACGGTACCTGATATATGCTCTCTTGCGCACGATGACAGCATGCGCTCTGCGTATATTGTGCTTGTGTAATTATGTAATAAATCCACACATGAGTTACGGTTCCGTCGATAATTTGTGTCGAGAGCGTATCCCATTTATCCTTTTCCTTACCTTATAGAAATACGAGATTTATTAAGGTCCAGAATTTTCAATAAATTGCAGTAGCGACGTGTGATTTGCGTAAATTTATTCGTCGCGCCCGCTCAACTTGACCTATTCGTAGGTCCGCGTAGGCTTCGAGTACAAAGGACAAATTGTCTCACAATACCAATAATCTCGCGAGACTCTGTCCCTTAACACAACACTATAAGGTCGGATATCTCATGCTCTTATTTCCTCGAGTTGACCCGGGCATAATAGGTTTTTGTTTGTTGAGTGACGTTGAAGAGTTGGTACGTTATTACTTAGACGTTTATGTGAAGGGTGCTTTATGTCCTCGTTGAACGCGAGCCTCCGAGGTGGGCGTGTTCTATGTGTAATGTGTTGAAATGTATTATTTAGAGTACCCTTGCGAAATTCAAGATACTTTATGTGAAGTTCTTCAAAACACTTGGTTGTTGAAATACTTATGTCGACAGTTTACGTAGACTTCTGTGGGTGTAAATGTGCTTGCTTTAGGTTTTTATGTAATGTACGCTTATATTTATTATTATGTTACTGCATAAGAACCGTAGGTAGGTTCAGGTTGGAGGTAGTGGACGTAGCGGAAGCTCGGCTCCCCTGTATTTCTGTAATAGACGGAGAACTGGCGACTGTAGTAATAAAACCTTGTAGAACAAAACGTTACGTAAATACAGTAAAAACGTTACGTAAATACAGTAAAAACGTTTTCTCATTTGGTAATCGGATGAAATATATCAGGACGAAAGATTTTTTCCGACTTTCTGTGGTAGATTAGTTAGATATGTTTGGTCTGACTATCATTTGATATTGTTCAAAAATTTGGAGCCCACTTAGGCAGCTTTTTTCACTAATAGGAAGCTACAATAACAGGAAGTAACATAGGTCATAATTTATGTCTTATTTTTATACGGATAGATTTTGTACAAAGTTCACAAAGCCGCGCCGGGTAACCTGGCCTTATCTATGTTTGATATTCTAAAAATTATATAGAAAACCATCGATCCTTTTACATTCATCACTCTAGGGATTTGCCATACTAAATCGATATTGAATCACAGCATCGAAGCCATACCGAAGCACCCTGGCAACCCTTTGTGCTCGCGTGACATCCTCATAAGTTATAAATATTCTACATTGGATTTTAACCTCACAAAAATAGAACTCATTTTGCTTTACACCAAAAATTTAATTGCAAAATATTGTCCCAATTTGTATTTTTATATCACATGGTTAGTTTTCCGGTGCCACTCGGTTCCATTCACTTTACGTGCATCAAGTCATTATGTACAAAACTTTATTTATTACATTATTTCATCTAAGTAAACCCATCGTAACGGTGTGTCACGGTGGAATTTCATCTAAACTCTTCACTCTGTTAGATGTAATTAAGCGATTAGAAAAAAAAATACATTGCAAAACATTAAATACTTTGGACGGATTAGACTTTAGTATCTAAAGTTTACAAGACGGAAGGGGAGGATCTCATTATATATCGTAAATGGTACGTAAATATTTAAAATTTAATTTTAAAATCTCAATGTTACAATGTAACTTAATGGTAGTGGTGCCTCGACCGCATAACATACATGTTAACGTCACACGGACAACGTCCGTGGGAATAGCAAATTTTTCTCTATCATCGAGCACTTTTGTCGCAGAGCTTGATAAACTTAACTTTTGAAAAAAGCCTTTAACATGTCAGGCCTAGGGAATAAAAGTATTTTGAGACATAAATTCCTATCACGTAATATAAAAATGTTTTCTTTTCTGTGAAAGGGACACAAGACTCGTAAAGTATTATCTCTGCCTCGGTGACTTACCTTTAAAGTATATTCGATCAGATGTATGGAGTGGTCACGTAGTTTTTTACGAACAGACCTACTTATCCATGTTATGGGATATGCCGCTCTCTGTACTTGGAAAAAAATATAACTTAACTATCCTCGTACTACTGTAGATTCGAAAGTCATAGCCGGCCAATTATAACATTACCCGTGAAATTTAAAACTATTTCAAATAAGGTGTCCTAAAATGAACAGAAGTAGATACAGGTAACATAAATATAACGATGCCAGTTCAGTAAGAGGTACCTTCTATGCTGCGTTGAAACCGAATACGGTTTCTCACTCACATGATCATGTCGCATAGTGAGATTTTTTAATATAACGTATATTAATTAGTCGTTTGTCCTCAAACGAACAACCGGAGCCTTTTGATTTCTACACAGCCCATAGACATCCGCATAATTATGATGCAAATACATTTTCCTCTTTACTCCTGCCCTACATCCAAAGGACTACCGGCTAGGGCATGCAAACCACATAAAGCGCAACAGCTAAGCTAGAGAGGTACCCTACCTTACCTTAGAGGCACTACCTCTTAAAACTATCGTGGAGGGAAAGAGGTAATATTACACCGGGAAAGGAAACTGTCGCTATTCGTCGTGTGGTTTGTGAGATTCTGCATTCTGAAAAAGGATCGGGTAAAACATATTTTGGTGCTCTGACTAGTGGTTGCTACTATACCAAAAATCGGAACAGTCACGGACGACTCGGCCTCGCAAGGGTTATTATGGGAGGTAAGAGCATGATAACTCATAAATTTCAACAAACTTACATTTGCGAGCGTATGTTAACATCTTGTATGGAAGGGACTACAGATACGTATGTGGTTTAAACATTGTCGTGGCGGTGAGTCTCAGTAGCATGGGGTAAACCCAGCCCTAATAATGAAGCCCTAAAGCCAATTATTCCTTACCAATTTTACACGACACCAGTCCGTCATACATAATTTTGTTTCATCTACAATCACAAACAACCTTCTACATTCAAGAAGTCAACATGGAGCTGAGTAGTGGGCATGCAAATCAGTCTCCGGCGATAGGGATTAGTGGGGCGACGCCGTGACCGCCATTCTGTCACAAGTCTCAAGGCTACCGAGTCCACAATGAGACGTCTTTGTGTGAGAGTTTGAACAATGACATTATTTCCCATAAGTCATAACCATCTACTGAGATTGTCTAATAATACAGCTACAAACAAGAAGTACATTGATCCAACAAGCAACAACAGATTTAAAGTTGACGTAACAAGCTAACTATGATAAAATAGCCTTCTATGACGGTGGAATGTTATGATGATATTTACTACTTGGTATATCGATTGGCATATGATGATACAATTTTTTTTGTAGTAGTTTCGGACATTAGGTCGTCGAATGTACCTACTATGAAATATGTAAACTCGACCTTAATAATTATAATTAGTAACAATGCCAGTTTTTTTACCCACGTTATCACTGGTAAGCTTGTCCTTCCGTACATTTTTTTTGCAAGATGATGTTTACCACCCATTCTATAGCTTCATCAGAATTCACATATATCCGAGTTGAGAATGTGATTTATAGAATTTGGTTATTCTAAGAAAATCCTATTAAATTGTAAAATATTAACAAAAATGTTTTTGTTCAACAGATTGGTGGGCCAATATGGCTTATTACCGTTGCGGGCCAACTGCGATCGGCAGCCGGGCGTCCTGGTCGGTGACATCGCCCACCGTGGAGCCCAAAGGCTTCGACCGTCCGCTCAGCGGCAACTATGACAGGATATTCAACGCTTTTGAAAAGACCAACGCTTTCGAATACGCCAGAAGTACTTTCGAAGGCAAACCAGAGGAGAGACATGTTGGCCACGGAGACATAATAGTTAACCGGAAAATGAGCAGCAGCTTCGAGCGAGCGGACTGCGCGCTGGCGGCCCAGACCCCTTGCTCCGACGAAGAGGACTTCTACAGGGAAAAGATTCTGTACTCGCAGGCGAGGCAGCTGTTCCCTCTACAAGAAGACCTAGCAGACTGGATCAATAAAACTATAGGTTAGTTAGAAATGAATGTCGCATCTCATGTCAGGCCGTACGGCCTCCGCACCTTGGTGCACAACAACCCACTAACATCAGTGGGTTGCCCCCATCACCGAGGGGACAGTTGCCCCTCGCGAACAGACCCGAGTAATGAGGTTCGTCTCGGGACCCGTAATCCTCGCAGGCCTCCCTAGGCCAGTGAAGACGACCCACGGACGAACGGCAGTGCGAAAGTTTATTTCCTAATGAGATTATATTGTTTACGCGACGGGGTTAGTAGTAATAGTCTTTTGATTTTCGCCTCCGTTCAAAACATATCTGCTAGGGATGAAAGTTTCTCGAGTGACGTCCCCTACCTGAATGCTAGAGCTTTTTTTAACGTAGACGGTAGAATCTTTTACACTCATTTTTTCTTTCGTCAAATCAACATAGTACGATGCCAAAGAGGATTTAATTATTTGAAAAATTTTACAAACAAAATAATTTATAGTAACTATATTGTCTGGTGTGGTGTCTTTATCGATAAAATTTGTAAAAGCGAAGTAATGTTGTACACTTTGATTATATGAGTTGTACGTTACTCCACTAAAAGCGTTAACTGTTTTCAAGCTTAAAAAAACGCGATAGCATTATTGTGTGGACATTTAAAGCTATACAAATTGAACTTTAAAACATTAACCTCCTTCTTAAGCAAGGGCGTAAGGTGAAAGATGTGATGTGTTAACATGAATTGCAACACCGCAAGTAGTTTGGGCACGTGTGCTAGCTTACAACTCGCCGCCGACCGCAATGCACTATCGTCCGAATATGATCGACAATAGAGCCGCGGATGTCGACGACCTCTGCAGTCTGCTCGTGATAGGCGCTTTGTTAGCCACTTGAGACGCACCTCGCCGAGGATTATATTGCAATTATACCGCGCAAATGCGACGTGCATCTATGCGAACCGCGAGGTTGGAGTAAAATTGTTGACTCTATACTCGCTGTTCCCAACCGACTGTTTATTATATCGGAAGCATTTTGATTCTTATATCTAGAACTATCAATATTTTAATGCACAAATACGGTCAAGTTTCGTAAGGAGAGAGGCCGAATGACCTTATGGTGATGAAGTAGTAACACATTTGCACAGTCAATGTAAATTAAGACTCGACGTATTTAACGAACACTTCGGCTATTACAAACCAATTTCACATTTCCTCTGGAACCAGTCAGGATGGGTTTAGAAGGGATGCTAAATGGCTCAGGAGCCATACAATGACTCCTGAGTTTGGACTTTTGGAGCCTAGGACTATGGGCCATGTTTCTCTTTGCTATAGGCCACATATCAATTTGAAACGTCCATTATTTGGTCGGTTGCAAGACAACTAAGAAGCTGAAGGGATTTCCTCAGCCCTTCAGCTTAGCCCTTGAGCAGCAGTCTTGCAAGTCGACATCGACTTATCGTTCGCTCTAGCATGAAACATGCTATATCGTTATGTGTGTAGTCGGTAAATTAGTAACTTTTTCAATATCATTGTGTATAACCTACGACACGGCACGTATGCGTGACAAACCTGTGCAGCATTCTGCTGGGCTACTTCTTGTTTCATCATCATCATCATTATCAGCCCTTATCAGTCAATCTTTGTGATCCTCGTTAATGGTGGTGTTCCACTGCTGGACATAGGCCTCTCTCATTGAACGCCAGGACGATCGATCTCCTGCTACTCGCATCCATCCCGAACCGGCTACTGCACGGGGATCCCACCGCCTTCGGTCGACCAACACTGCGTTTTCCTAAACGATATAGATAAAAACCTTATATAAGGTCCCATGATAATAAAAGAGTTATGTTAAAAAGATTTAGAATTTTTTGACAGTGATTCATCTCTTTACAACTTTGATGCATGTTACTCTAAGAATTCAGAATTTAGATAAAGAAGTTATTGCAATAAGTAGATGATGCAACGAAGATTGACATACATATTAGAATAGTGTTAAGTGTTCATGGTGTTAAAATAGCTATTAGAATACCTAGTTCGTCGTGGAACTGGAAGCGTGACTCATATCTTGATTTGGTATGTACATCATATGTTACTACAATGTTACGGCAGAGGATCACAATCAACTGAAAAAACGTTGCACGTGGTAGCGGTTGTGTCATCGCACCGTGTTAGTGGTGTTATTGCGCGCCCGCGTGCGGCCAGGGCAGACCGATGCGGGCCACACCCACGTAGGACGATCAATGGGATCCTTTGTTTGCAGCTGAGTAGATGATGAAGTATAGGCTGGTACGTCAACACATCGTTCAAAATTTCACACGGTCAAGTTAAAGGTCAAGTCTCTTTTATGTTTCTATCACAACTTATATAAGTATTGTATTAAGTAATGATCTTATACCACCAAATGTGATATCAGTTATGTGTATCCGGTGATAGTCTATAAATTGCTCCCTGTAAAGCGTTTCGGAAATATGAAGAGAATTTTTGAAGCCGCTAAAATAAACATTACATAGCAAAATCATTAAACTATTTCGATAGGTAGGGAGGTAGGTGGTAAACCTTACTTACGTAGTGATGTTACGTATACATAAGCGATACATACACTGTCTTTTTCTATCTAATAAAGTGGTGTGGAGACTATGGACCAGCTTTCAATTATAGTTAGAGAAATGCTGGACCGAGTAATGATTTCGTTTTTGTAGTACTATCGACAAGCACTCCCGGCGAGAGTCTTGTGCTGGCTAAACATGTTTTTGTGTTTCTTGTTTTGCTATACAAGTAACAAGGTACACACTCTTTATGTTTTAAACATGAACGAGAAAAAAGAATTTGTTCAGATAGATAAATACATTTATTTTCTTCTCTTTCCATAAGTGTCTATAATGTGTCGTGTTTGGGGCAGGATGAAACGCAATGTCTATCATGTTTGAGACCCTTGATAACTAGGCAAGAGTAAGGCAGTCCTTTGGGGTGTTAGTATAAACACGTGCCTTGAGGAAATATACCCTACAGACTGCACTGCAAGGTCTGTATGTAAACAACGAGTACTTATACAGATGCTTTTCATTGCTCCTTTCTTTAATTTGGGATTAATTAAATGACAACAAACACGTAATAGGCCAAGCCATCAAAGATAACCCGTTTATGACGTCACTAAATCCATAATGCCAGCTTTGTGGGTGTTCATTTATAATTTGGCCCACGCAAGCCGTGATACTGTCAATAATATCAGTCGCGCGTCGGCCCCGCGTAGCTGTCGGCGCTGACGATCGCACGAGCGCCTCTGCGTTCAGGGAGCGTTTTAGTGTCAAGCGGAGCGGACGTCGTCAGCGCGTACAGTCATGGCAAATCGGTACGAATCCAGGTTACTCTGGTTATGAAACAGCTAGACGTACTGATGAATAATTATATTATGTTTAATTACTAATAATATGTCATTTATGTTTTTTTTGTCCTATCTATAATTAATACCTATGTTGTTTTCTTACCTATACTTTGCCATGATTACACATAATTATAAAACGAGTAAATATGTTTTTTCTTACCTTAAAGTCACCATTAGTCGTTCAAACGGTGGTATAGGCACGATTCGTAAGCTGCAATGGACCAGTTCATCCTGTATCTTCGCCAGAAGTTCGTCAAAAGTTCTAGTTGACATTCGAAAGTAATTAAAGAATTTACTTTCGTCAGCCCTCAAAGTGCCATATAAAAAGACGAACTCTCCTGCAACGGCTCTCTGCTCAATCAATGGATGAACATGGAGTCTTCGTCGTCGCCGGTTTTATTTTTTTGGGATACATAGTACAAAGCAGCAATAATTAATACACTCCGCATTTTGTCGTCGTCTGTACGGTAAGGCGGTCAGTACGATACTAAAACGAGCCACGCTGAGCCTCAGCGCTGACAAACAACGCGCTGAGCTATGAGCGCTGACGGTGAGCGTGAGACTAAAATCAGCCTAAGGCGATATTATGTGAGCTATAGTGGAGGCCCATAGAATCATGTGAGTTACCCTTACCTCTTGTATTGGCCCAATTCGGGTGTAATGTAAACTACCTGTTCCTAAAGGTAGTGCCGTGTACCGCCTAATAAATGATTAGTAAATTGTGTCCGCGTGTGCGGTGGTCACGCCTTCTTGTAGTACGAACACTGTGCTAAATGGGATTGCATCTAACGACATTTAAACGACTTGATTATCCGTACACATGCGATTGTTAAATGGTGTAACGATGGGTGCAGTTCATGGTGTGACATATCTACATCTGTTGTTACATCCGGAACAATTACTTCAGATATGAAACCCAATAATCGCGTACGCACTACGTATGTAAGACACCTTAAAAATTTAAAACATAAGACAAAATATATTTTGAAGTACCTAATATAACTAGCCCGATCAGGAGGCCTCACGCGTTAAAATTCCTCAAGCTGTTCAGGCAGGTTGCATAGAAATCAACATTTAAACGCTCGTAAAAACCCTCCTCTTATTATTAACTACCCTCCTACTGTCGCAGTCTGCTATTTAAAGTCATTGACCTGTTTGAAAAATGAAATGATGTCTCATGACAGCCGTATCACGTATATTGTGGTCACCGCCGCCCACCAGCGCATTTGCCTGGCGCGTACGATCGTACGATGGTGCGTATTACACGCTATCCGTTTTGTTTGCCGGTTGGGCGTTGCGAAGGTCGCGTTGTAAATTCTAATGTATTCGATTGTAGTTTGTAGTATTTAGTAAGGCTACTCTAGGCTTACGAGACATATTGGCTAGCGCCGGTAAGAGTATTTAGAAGGAATTAATACCTGGGCCTGTAACTGAATCAGACCCACAATTCTGGGGACCAGAAGACTTATCTTAATCAGCCGTGCAGTCCTACCACTAGGTTTTAAGCTATTATATTATTACGCATATTACTAAATACTACGTAACCTACAGCCTGGATTAGTGCTAGACGCAGAAATATCTCTGGCTACCAAGTCGGCAGGACATTTATGAAATTGTTATCATGACCTAATTAAATTCCAAGCTTAGGTAAGATAGTTTCAAAACACTGGATGCAGTAGGATCAACAATATTGACGTTTGCTGAGAGACGCCAATGTTTAGTAATGGATAAATACTAACGACGAGGATTATATTGATTTTTAAATTATGGCCACAAAATAAATGCAGCTCTACTCGCGTCGGCGCCCTCTTCCTGCCCAACTCTGACAACACCCTACACAGCATTCCTCGATTCAGAATCCGTAGTCTTCCTGCTAAAAATTCTTCATGAGTAAAATATATTATTCGATATTTAAAATTGTTAGGTCACATTGTGTGCTGATACGATGGTATGCTCCTATAATGTGAAAAAGGCTTAATGAGTTCTTTTTACATACATTTTCTCTGTAGCCTTAAAATCTAGTAGAAATTCTACATCAGCTAACATAAATGGTACACAACGGTCCTAAAATTAATAAACATTAATTCTCCCGACTAAAGAGAAAATATGTAGAGGAGACTATCACGCTTTTTAAAATTGTTACAAAAGAAACAAGTCAATCTATCATATTGTTCTACATTAGGTGTTGTAGTTGTAAACTGTAATGCTTAAAAACGAGGAAGCGGAATGCATTAGAGAGGCAGGCGGACAGTACTCGAGAGGTCCAAGACGTAGGCGCCGTAACGTATCACGTTAGGAAGGGTCGCAGAGAAACGGCTTGGGGAAGTCGACGCCTGTTACATGAGACCCGAGAAGTACGGGGTACCGCGTGTTCCGACTTCCGGCACGTCTAAAGTTATTTAACGCGAGTACTACTAACTCTTCCGAGAAGACCCTGCAAGGGCACGCGCTGGTAGAGTCGCGGTTGTATGTCATCGTGTTCCCGTGGCACCTACTATTGGCAGATGAGAAGGAACACCGTTGGGATTTAGTGGGTAGGGGGAGCTGTCAAGTTCCACATACCCCCCAGGATTTCCCCCATTCTGGGGGCATACCTAGAAGCACAGCAAGAAAAAAAAGGTGTCTAAGTTTACGCGAATGTTAGTCATTACAAATATACAACTTTTTTTTGTCGCGGTTTATTTAGTTGTTTATCTAGTGTCGTAGTTTCTAAAACGTCGGGACGTTTTAGAAGCTTTACAGCAACCATGGTCACGGGTTCACCCGTGTCCTCTCGGTACCCCTCTTATAAGAAGAGGGGATCTAAGAGCCACAAGAAGAGGCGCTTTTGCGTACGGGGCAAGGGGCGGGGATGAGAACCTCATCCCATTGCACTGTCCCAAGTCGGTGAGGTTGTCCTGTAGTGTGAGGCAACCCCATCTGTGGAGGTGGTGTTGGTCCCTTAGGGGGCTGACTGGCCGTCGAGGTGCCCTGATGATTTGTCGTTCCGGGCACCTCACCAAAGGCGGCACAGATGGCACTCGCGGTGGTTTTTGTGGGTATTCGGCACTGTCATGTGCCGCGAGGGACTCGCGGCATATGATACTGAGAGCAGCCATTGGACCACACCCAGGGCCGGTGAAGGCGCGTAAATGCGTTTCCCCGCGACAAAAAAAAAAGGGTTAGGCTCACGTGGTGTGATTTCGTCCACTAATCGGTCTTCCTAAACGTGGTCGCGATTCCAGACCTCAATTGCTGTCCCAAAAATAGCACGAAATAACTCGTTGTTATATTATACAATTTATAAATAAGTTGCTGTGTTCCTAATGAAACTAGGTTTTAGTTTAAAAGCTAACATATTATAACAAGATATTTCATACATTTGCGAATATGACCTTGGAAACTGTAATTGTATAATACATATTTCCTTATGAGAATAGCAATAAAATAGGCTCGTATCGAGATCAAGATAAGCAAGACTAAGAACAAAAGACCAGTCTGAGAACATTCGTGCGCAAACAATGAAATGTAACAGAAACTTCTGCTCATCCTGAGCAAGGAATTAGAAGACTTTAATTAAAATGTTACTCCGATATTCTGTTATGAGCCTGCGCCTCTATGTCAAACAAATGTCAAACAAATGTCAAACAAGAACAGAACCATAGCCGTAACAACTGAAGCAATTCAGTGCTACTTTAACCTCCCCTGCAACTTCGAAATGGATAAGCTAAAAGGTAAAATTTTAAACCAACATTATAGTGAGCTATAGGCATTCCCAAATAACATAATATTGATAAATACCTATAGCTTTAATTTTCTCACGACATTAATCTTGACGGTAAACCCCAATTTTTTGGTCCGACCCGGAAACTGTTACTGTCCTATTTAGTTCGACCTAAGGATTACGCTAATTTATCTAAAGGTGCTCAACGTTATATTAACAGAAGAATGAATGGCATATTATATTATGCTCGTCTACCTGTAGTCTTACTTATTGAAATACACGTAGTTTATTATAGTTAAGACTGGTTATTCCCATTGCTATTCAGGATTAGACTGCCAGGCTCGCCAGATGGACTCAAAAAGAGCAAAAAGATACGTCGCTGAGACCGGTTGTGGCGTGCGGTACACGTGTATATTTGTTTTTATTTTTTGTACATGGCAAACTCATATAAATTCCAGTACAAATCAATACTTTGAATTGCGAAATTGAATGCAAGATAAAAGTTGTAAAGCTGAATTTGAGTTCAATTGATTGCGTGTATTGTGGATAGCATGCAGCGGTAAAGTTCGAATGTATCCGATATAGGTACTAGTATTCATATAAAAATTACAAATAAATATAAAAATTCGGAATAATGCTGGACCGTGACTTTAATCCAATATTTGTAATTGCTGTCTTGTTATTAGCATCCATATGGTATATATCTAATTTTATTTTAATTCATTAATCACTAACTGATCGATTATTGTAATAACTAGTAATTTGGAATTTTTGATCGCTGATACGATTATTTTGACGACCGACTGGCTCAGTTGGTGACGTGTTTGTTAGTCCGCGTGGTCCGCCAGATGTCGCGGGTCCGAATCCCGCGTAGTTCATAGATGTTTATATGTGTGCTTCATAAATATGTAAAGTTCTTAAATTTATAAAAATATTAAATAAATAAAAAAGTTCGTTGCCTAGTACTTATAACACAGGTCCTTATGATACTTACCACAGAGCTAGGCTAACGTGATAAGTAAAAAAAGATATTATATTATTCATATTAATTAATATATGCCCAGCGGTGTTTCCCAGCGCAATTCCAATTAGACAAGACAGGAGTATAAGGAAACAAATGTATCTAGAAATTGTAAGTAGTCTACCACTTTCTACAGCTTCCGTTCCCTATAACAGTATACCTTATATTGCGCCACGTTGAGTCAGTGTGCAGTTACAAAATAATAATAATCATATCTAATAACAATCAGCGGTCAGTCGCGACTCGCGGGGAGCCGCAGACGTGCTTCTATGAATATTCGATGCGGCACTTACTTCAGAGAGGTAGCGTTTCGCGCTTGTGTTTCGAACGAACACGCATAGCGCCCCTTTGGCGGCTGGGAAATGCATGGAAAAAGTCGTATTACAATTTTCTATCTCATTTACCTCTCTCCTTTCTCGCTTTCCGTGTCGTCTCTGTTTCTTTCTTAAACGTTTTCTTATATCAATTCTTAATTTCTAGGGTAAAGGAATTGCATCTTGAAAAAATCTTGAAATTTTACACTTGAATAACCTGCATTGTTGTAAAACTTTGCTTAAATGTTTACTTTTTAGCTATAACAAAAGCTCAAAAACTAAAACTATAAGTCAGTGATACCTTTCAAGACAAGCACCGGACCTTTTGTTTTTATGTAAATACATTTATGTGCCGTCGCAAGCTCTGGGTGGGGTCCGCTCAGGATTGGGGACTCAGATGGTGTCGAAGACCTAAAATCTGCGGATGCTAATCATCTTCCATGGGATGCGTTGCATGTATCGGCAGCACCTGGCAGCTAGTCAACTCCTGTTAAGGTTCCAATTCTACTAAAAAGTAGACATTGTGAGCAGTTTGCATGAGAAAACCGGGACTCCGGATAACACTGTACGCCATACGGTAATTCAGTGTCAGGACATTAAATACCGTAACTGTCCTGGGCTCAGCTGCCACAGTGTATGGAGAGAGGCACAGGAAGTCAGCAAAACGACATGATAATTATTATTTATGTTGTGCGACTTGCAAATTATATTACGTACCCATTTCTCTGACATTCATTATAATAATTTATGTCGTCAAAGAGCCGTTCCGGTGACACAACTGCAATAACCTGGACCGTTACGAGTATCGGTGTCGTGTATGGCGGTGCATATATTAATTGTTATATCACTTAATAAGATAAATAGAAAATAATGAAACAAACAAAATATAGAATAAGGAAATAGAGAAATGAAAGAGTCCTTTCTACAATTTGTGGCCATAACGTTATCATCTATTTATTGTTGTAAAGGTTGTGTTATTTTCTGTGAATAAGAAAATACATATAAACAATGGTAGCACTTCGAAGTTAGAACTAGGACTGGTCGTGTCATAGGAACTTGTATGATGTTCTATATGTTCTAGATAACGGAATAAAATTTAATTATTTCTTATCAAATTTCGAGTAGCTAGCGAAATGTGGCCTTAAATGTAGTTCTGTTTCTTTGTTATTCTACTTGACTGCTAGAGTCAACTGGTGAATAGGGGAATAGAAACCATAAAGAAATCTAATATTTATCTTACTAAAATCTGGCGCAATTATATTCATATGCTAGACATAGACAAAGGATATAATGATTGACATAAGTAGTAAGGAAGTGCAAATTAACAATTCCTTGCAATCGCATCAGCGGATCCGTCCCCTGCGCAGGTCGTTGTCCCCTTGGTCGAAGATCGGCCTACGTTGAGATTTTTATGTTTTTTTACAATTGTACATAGTCCGCATTTAATTTTATTAGTAAAAAGTTCACATGAACTGGTTTTCATTGCCTTGTCATGCACGGAGAACTGAACGACGAGGTAATGAAAACTGCAGAGCAAAGTCAAGTTGGTAGTTGTGAAGCTTAATTTCATATGCTTTGTAAATGTAGGATTTAATTATTTTTTTTTGATTACTTTAATGTGAACCTTTAGGTACTAAATGTTACATTCTATAAATTATGAATAACTCTAAGTCATATTAAACAATTATCTATGTTTGAAGTAGCAAGCATTAATGATATATTTGCTTATTTAATAATCTAATCAAATTTATCTTATTTATCATCCTAATCAAAATGCTATAAAAGATAAGGGTTATACCTTTCTGATCGAACTAGTAAATGTAAACCTAGCACAATGGGTGTGCCTAATGCCTATACATTGTATTTGAATTTATTGTCTAAATCGTTACTGCTGGAATGTTTAAGTGTAAAGTAAACATACTCTGTGCAGGATCTATTCCTAAATGTCACATCATTTTCATCACCTCTAATGAGATGGAATCCAATAATTAACATTGATCATTCATTAAGCAAGCGTTTCTGTCCACAAGTGCTTCTGTTAGTACGATATTGCATTCTACTTAACTTGTTTTCGGCTGTATGTAATCTCTCATATTTATAAAAGTTTGTACAAAAAATATTTTAACTTGCTTAGCAGCTGTATATTTTTTTGTTGTCCGACTGTGTCATAAATATTTAAAAAATGACCAAAGTTCCCAGAGCAAACTAGTTGTGTGTGCATAATTTTAAATGGCAGTTGCACGCTCATATCATTTTTACCGACAGGAAAGTGATCGACCTTCGGATATTTCATGCCGATGGCTGTAGTCTGTACAATGCACGCGATTTCACAACGCACGTCTAGATCCATATGTCTGCCGTCTAGACCTCGCCACTCGCCTCTGACTACTAGAACAATTAATCAATTAATGACGGTGAGATATTAAAGAAATAAATTTTTTACGCTTGAATAACACACCTTTGTTTAATGAGTTATGTCACTCGTTAAACGTAAACTAATTAATACGATTATAACCGTACCGTCATAGGTGAGTCGTTGAGGAAGTCCTAAGCAGTGTCCAGATACGATAAGGGCTTATAATAAAGGTGCAATTTTGTACATAAGTATATTTTTAGAGACTAGAGATAGAAGTCAGTTTACGGAAATGACATAAATACTAGGCATATCCCATGTACGTATGTCACAGACACTTCACCAATAGATATGGGTACTGTATGTTGTAACCGTTACAAAATGATGTTCTATGATTTTGAAAAATAAAACTGAACAATAATACTATAGTATAGTATGCATGGAGCAGAATTTTGATCATCCTCATCATTAGCCCTTACCAATCCACTGCTGGATGTCGGCATCTTTCAATGAACGCCGAGACGACCGATGTCCTGCTACTCGCATCCATCTTGGGCCTCCAAGTGTTTTGATACTCTGATGTAAATCCACAAGGAATGTGAATTCTATGGTGGATGGCGCAACAACAACAAGAAGAACAATATCTGATATATGTCGCAGTCGTTTTGTACAAATCGCCGTGTGACATTACGGCTAGCCATTTCCAGAAACTGGGCCGTTTTGATTTGTGGCGGGCTAACGATTAGCCGGATTGTCATTGCGAGACGTGGCGGCTGACATTTAGCCGCATTAAATTTCTTGATTTTAGGCTATTAGAATGGATAGTGATCGATGCAAGTATGAAATGAGGCCAAATTTTTTGAGTGTAAATAATAAAAATAACGTTACTATAATGGCTTACTTGGGAGCTACGCTCCCGCCTAAACCTACCACCCCATCCGGGCATAATTTTTTTATTTCTCTGTATTCTACAATCGACGCCATTGTTGTTGTCATGTCATGCGACGCCGCGAGGATGAGACTAAAACGTGTCAAAAAGGCGGATTATGATTCACTTTATTTCAAGGAGGCACTATTCAATATCGTATAATCCCGAATTCTTTCTTGCGCAATTTCACTCGGCCGCATTCAATGTGGCTAATTTTTGGCCCGCCACAAAGTGAAACGGCCCTTTTGTTGAACGGTTAGGCGTAACGGAATACAGCGATTTTATTTAGACAATCCGACTGCGACATGTAGATATGTATTCTATAAAAATACATTATTCAGAAGAAAGAATGAGTACAATTAACAATGAGGCTAAACATGAGCCGCCATGTTGCACAACGAATCGCTATGACAATCCGTCTAATCGTTGACCCGCCATAATAAATAAAGAAATTTTACGTATTTTGCATTTTTATTAGGCATAGAAATAAATATAATAAATAGATCAATTTTGTCGTCGGGATTCAAATACATGGCCCTGACAATGGGGGCGGTGTGTGACCACTACTCCGCCCTACCAGGAAACAATGGAAGTCTGAATCACATTCGAGGATATTTCTTTATGCCTGTCTCGCGTGACTGCCACGCGTCAACAACACCGTACAGGCGTCAGATAACGGAGTGTGGTCGTGTGCAGCAGCTGTGAATGCATGGCTTTTTATGTGCACAAGCAATCACGTTTTGTTAAAGCCACCAGTCAGAAAGTTATGACCTTCTCAACTTAATCGCTCTTGTAGAGTCACCGTCAACAGTCGCTGTCCTTCTATCCAGGTTTTTGAAACTATTAAACAATTTCAATTTTAGCGCGACATCCACATTTCGATCAACACGCTTACTCGTAGTGCGCAACCCCATTGACTCCGCTGATGTAATTTAGTATTGGACTCGAGGGGAGGAGGAAAGGATGGCAACGTACTGACCTAGTAATTATGCGTATATATAAATATAAAACTGTAATTGTGACGACCGATTGCCGCATTTGTAACGAAGGCAGGTAATGCGGATATGCTAAGCGCGTTAAGCCAGAGGTCGCCGGTTCGCATCCCGTCTAGGTCATTAATGTTTTTATATTTATTATATTATGTATTTCTAGAACAAAAACTAAATATAAAAAACTAGATCTTAAATTTATAAAAGTTTAATATATATCAATTGCCGTAATCTTGTACCTGTAAGACAAGTCCATGAGGTAGGTACTTAGCACAGGATGGTGTGATAAGTCCACATGTCATTATTATTATTTACATGCTTAGTGCAATAAAATCTTTCTCGATGCGAGTTAAATTATGACAGTCTATAACTGTTATATATACATATAGATAGTATCTGAACAATCGACGGTGCTTCCGCCTCTATCATGCATCCATCCGAAATAAAAACCTCAAGGACCCCGATTTTGTAGTAACAATACACTGTAATTGATTTCCTGTTCGACCATTCGAACACGAAAAAATTGTCTGAAGCGTCGCAAATTGACAATGATGCGATAACGATGAGCGGCCGCATTGGCGTGTGCACTGCGGAGTGTGCACGCTGGCGTGTGCACTGCGGAGTCGGTGGGGATATCAATTACACAAATGCATTAATGCAGTTTGTGTACATCTTAGGTTCAGACTGATGATGAAACCGCGTTAAGGCGTAGTGAAGCTTGACATGCATACAAACACAATTAGAAAAGACAATAATTAAAAATGCCTCTACGGACACTACACACAAGGCCCACTATTTCTTTTCTTAGATATCGAATGTGCAGTCACAGACCAATTACATTTTTAGAGTTCCGTGCCCAAAGGCTAAAAAACGGAAGTCCATTACTAAGACTCCAATCCATCTGTCCGTCTGCCTATCCGTCTGTTCGTCTGTCACCAGGCTGTATCTGATGAACCGTGATAGCTACAGAGTTTAAATTTTCATACATAATGAATTTATCTCTGTTGCCGCTATAGCAAAAAAAATGATTATTTTGTGGGGCTCATACAACAAACGCGGCTACTGCCGGGTATTGGTTTTTATAGATAATGGAGTGGAACCCTTCTTGTTCTAATCCGATTCGCACTCGGCTAGTTTTTGTTATAGGTACGCTTCACGGTATTTTAACTCACGCAGCTAAGTCTGACCCGTTGCTTTCTACACAGAACTAGCGGCTATAGTGAGTGAAGTCATAACTTGCTCATTCGATTAATTTGGGTGCTTCTCAATTCAAGCATCATTAGCTTCTCACTCGACGAGTTAGCAGATTTCTTAGACGTGCATTAGATTATCCAGCACCCAGGTAACTATTTACTATACTGGGAGCGAGATTCAGTAGCTGGTAAAGCGGCTGGCAAACATTATTGCTAACATATGCTTTACGTTAATAACTCTCGACTAAACAATGGTAAACGATTTTGTAAAAAAATCTTACAATTTCTTTCAATACATTTTTGTAGCTATCGTTATTTGCCCGACGAAATTGCTATACTTTTGGCGTATTGACAATGTGACCGGCTCACATATGTGTGTGAGACAGCTGTGACTTCTGCTTCTCCTGGAAGCAGGTCTAAAAGGCATTCAAGCCTAAAAAACATAAAAATAAATAAATTTTTATCGAAACTTTATTATCTAGTAACCTCGAGTCGAGATTGACTTGCAATTTCCAATTTCATAGTATCAAGGATCGACACCAGTTAAATAGTATTGACTGTGACTCGGATGATCATAAAATACGACATGTTTAGTCGTACAACTGTTGGTGTATTTAGTCGTACAACTGTTGGTGTATTTAGTCGTACAACTGTTGGTGTATTTTTTATTCATTTTCCTGTTTTTTTTACACTGGTCTCTTTAATTTCCTCTCACCTCTCAAATAGTTATTATTTGTTATTTCTTTTAATATAAAGTGTGTTGGTTGTACGCAGGTATCACGTACGTGACTGGCGAGAACTTCCTGGACGCGCTGGACAACGGCGCCGAGCTGTGTCAGCTGGCCGCGGTCATCCACGAGCGTGCTCGCGAGGCCTTAGACAAGGGGCTTGTTGTTGGGGTGAGATACTATATTATTACGCTATTTATATAAAAAAAGGCATAACCTGGCTGCTTTCCCCTTATGTGCTATAAAATACGGGAGGTATTTCTTAGCATAGAAGGGAAAAATAAGCAGGTTAAGCCTTTTGCTGATTATCGACGCTTATAAATATGCAAACAAGCAGTGGTTATGCAGATATATACTGTACCTACTTTATCGCATTCATAGACTCATCACTCATAGTCCAGTCCGGGGGTAGAACGCGCCAGTATGGTCATGTGCCAATGATGTTTGTTATATTTATTTTGGAATTTTAAATTCAAAAGAAAGTCACAAAGAAATGTTCAAAACGTGTATTTACACAATTAGTAATATGCCTGTAGATATTGTATTTACATAATTAGTAATATGCCTGTAGATATTGTTCCTCTCACAAGTAACAAAGCCATTTGTTACCACTCAGCCGGTGCCGGCCATCCGCGGCCGCTGCTGGCAGCGCGCCGCTCGCCGCAGCTTCTTCTCGCGAGACAACGCCGAGAACTTCATTACATTCTGCCGGGAGCTGGGCGTTCATGAAAATCTACTATTTGAAAGTGACGACTTAGGTAAGTACTCGTATACATCTACAATGTAAAGTTGGTTTACTTTTGTGGGTTTGGTAGTGTATTTGACATCTCTTTTGTATCATTGTCTCCGTCAGCCCTCTCGTAATCTGAACAAAGATATATTTTCCTAACTACCGATAACAGGCCCGTCGTCTGTTACTGTCATCTCAATGCGTCTACTACATGAAAATATTTAATTGATCAACCAACTTTTCTAATTTTCCGATTGAATAATAAGTAAGATATTTTTTTCTATAAAATATATATAAATAAGATTGATTAGATAAAAATAAATAAGATTGATCACAATATTTACAACTATGTTTAAAAAATTTATGAATACATCAAGTCTAAATATTGTTAGATTGTTTTTGACAAACAAGTAATTCGCAAGCTGCAATTTGATAGCGTGATGTTAATCTGCTAACAGCGCCATCTAGCGAAGAGTTAATCACCATTCTTGTCAGTAACTGCTATTGAGCGACGGAGTTTAGGGCGCCTTAGATCTAGGAAGGTGTTAGACACCATTGTGCTATTCAAATTATATAGGGAAAAGATTTAATTGTATTTTTTTTTCATTCTCTAGTAGGTTACTTACACAAAGTTTTTCATCCGTATTATATTGTATACATTTTGGTTGTGCTGTGTTTCAGTGGTGCATAACCAGCCACGTCAGGTGATCCTGTGTCTCCTCGAGGTGGCGCGGCTGGCTACACGTTTCGACGTGGAGCCGCCGGGCCTGGTCCAGCTGGAGAAGGAGATAGCGCTGGAGGAGCGGGATTCTGGCCTCGACTCCGCCATGTCCGGGGCCGCCTGGCAGTTCCGAGACAGCTCGCCGCTGCCACAAGACAAGTACGTTTGGTAGGAGATAGCGCTGGAAGAGCGAGACTCCGTCTCAGCTGCGCCATGTCTGGTGCCGCCTCACATTTCCGAGACACCTCGCCGCTGCCACAAGTGTATTACCTACGTTTGATATTAAATAGACGAGCAAACTAGCGGTGGGAGAACTATTGACGTCTACACACATCCACAGGGTATAGGCATTAAACTGTTTTTGAGCGTGCATCGCCACCACTTGGCGCCGGTTTTATGCGACAGGTACCACCTACCCGCCTCTGTAGTGCCACGCAATTCGGCTGCAATGCAGCAATCATCTCGTCCCTCATCGCCTGTTTACAGAGAAACCAAATCTAATACCTGTAACAATGCGTCGACTGTTGTAGCTCGTGTTCGTGCGCACACCCGCAATAATTAACGCCTTAAAAACTGCGCTAATGATTAATACATTAATAAATTTTGCAATTAGACCGCATTAATGAATAGTAGGAACTGGCGTTAATGAGCGTTATATACATCCGGCGTATGCTTTCTTTTTGCGGGGCCTGTAAGTGGACATGTTAGATACGACTGCCGTCTAAGTTCGGCAACCTCTTCGCTGGCGGACTGAGAGATGGGAGCACACTGCCTTAGTACAGGCCTTTGTAGTGTGGAGGCAAATGTCCTTGCCGTAGTTTATCCTTCAACTGAAGTGTTTTATCTTAACGATGGCGTGCTATTTTTTTATTTGTTTAAATAAAAAAAACCTGCTGCCTGGAGTCCAAAGTAGTCTCTATATCTTTATCACTACACTATGTTCATTATATTAATCTAGTTATTTTTATTGTAGATCGACACCCGAGGCACCTCCCTATTCGCCTGATCCTAATGAAAGTAAGTAAAGATGTGTAGTATAATATTACTATATAATATTGTCGTGCTGAATACATACCTGCTGTCTCTTTACATATAACAGTCATGACTTAAAAGTGTCTTGCCAAGATTAACCTCCCCCCCACGCCCGGGTTAGTAATAGGTTACATTGTAATAACGGCGAACCAAGCACAGACCACGCTGAAGTATTATATAGGCCAGCAATAAAATCAAGATTGGCAAGAAACATCGATTTTCAGGCGAATAAACGTAACTGATCGGTTTGGTTCATCGCCTTTTTTTCGTAGGGTTCTACGACTGTTGGCGATACTATTGTATTTGATATATCAGTACACCTGACTAGATGGTTCACCGCTATTACCGAGAGAGGGTTATACAATTGTTTGTAAGTGGACGGAAAAGTAACAAAAGATAATAAATAATATGTGATGGCAAAGATAAATAATAAAAAAGTTTGCAATATTTTTGTAGTATTTTACAATTTACTATTCGGTCACGCTAGATTTACATCTGTAAATTTAGCGTTGATGTACTCCTGATTCAAGTGATAATAATAATGATAATATAATAAGTGATAAACAGAAATGGGACAGAAAATGCGCGAAGCGACTACATTCCAGACGTGAACATTATGTATGTAAATAATATCTACGATAGTACATTGCTATATCTACTATGCAGATAGTATAGAGTAGGTACTTATAGATCAAGTCTATGGACTATGAGTAGACTAACAAATATATCTACAATGACTATTGCAGCTGAGGAGTCGGTAGCAGACAACGCGGACGCGGAGAGCACCAAGTCGGGCGGCACCGACGGCAGCTCCGACAACGACGTGCCGCTCCGACCCACCAACGAGCTTGACAAGCGGGTGAGTGCGTATGCGTGTGTGCGTACTTGCGCGTGCGTGTGTTTGGGGCAGGGCACAGACATGATGATGGAGGCTTGTAGTAGAGTAAGAGATCACTATTGATGACAGTGATGATGCATAAGTCAAGACCAGTAATCACGACCATTTCCACTTAGAAATATACCATTCTACATCTATCGAAATATTTCAGTTATTGTGTACCTTAGCAAACTTATTCATAACAACAGGTTTTCCCAGTTAATTACATGAAATAAAATTAGACGACACAGAAATAACACTCCCTTTTAAAAAGAATCACCGCAATGTGCAGCTATGACATTACTTAACATATGCTCAGAGTAAATAATACCATGGTGTGCGTTATATGAGTAAATAGCGCGCTTCTGACATGTTTGGTACTTGGCTTGTAGGTACAGCTGGTGACGCGGCTGATGCAGCGCGGCTGCAACTGCGGCGCCGGCCGCTGCTCGAAGCTGCTCAAGGTGAAGAAGGTGGGCGAGGGCCGCTACAACATCGCCGGCCGCAATGTGTTCATCAGGGTCAGTACACACTGTACACCACGCCTGACTACATGCACCAGCTATTCGAAAATACGAGGTCCAAAATTAGAGATAACTTTAAGATTTACAATATATTTCATTCCCCCAGGTCATGTGACATTTATACATTTGATCTCTGATAAATATAATAATGCAACACTCTATACCAAACTACATAACTACATAGTCACGTGGATAACGATGCATGTGCTGTTACAGCTGCTGAAGGGTCGACACATGATGGTGCGCGTGGGTGGCGGCTGGGACACGCTGGAACACTTCTTGTCGCGCCATGAGCCGTGCCAGGTGCGCCTGGTGGCGCCGGGCCAGCGCCGGCCCGCGCCGCTGCCTCTGCCCCCTCCTACCGCGCCGTCGCGCCCGCTTTCCTCCTCATCCAGCCGCTCCTCCCTCGCGAAAGACTCCCCCCGCACGTCCCCGCCCCGCAACTCTTCACCCCGCACCTCGTCCCCCGACGGCAGCGTCTCCCCCGTGCACCCTAAATTCGCGAGCAAAGTCAGCAGTGGAAAATCTTCCCCCGTCAAGGAGCCCTCCCCCGGCACAATATCACCCACCAACAGCAAATCCTCGCTCGAGAAAACTTCGCCCATAGATCCTAAAATGGGAACCAGAGATAAAACCGCTCTGGATAGTAGACGCACCTCCACTCCGATTAAACCGAAGCCCGCAATGAACCTGCCCCTCGATAATCCAGACAAAACGCCGCGAAACCGAAAGCAATCCGCACCCGCTAGCTACAGCACGCCCAACACGCCCACCGGCCGCTCGCTCCGGACTCAACCCGGAGAGCTTCGTAAGTCCCTCACAAATGCACAACTCAATGTACCAAAAAAATCGAGAAGCATGAGTCTCGCTTTGGCACAGAACGACAGAAAACCATTCTGCGGCACCGACAGGTTGAATCAGAGCAAAAAGAACAAGAGTGCTAGTGCCGTCAATAAGACTACGGACTCGGGAGTCGTGAAGAAGAACCGCAGCCAAAGTCTCGCCTCAACTCCGATCAATGAGCCGAAAAAGACTTTCCATACGACTAACGGGTTTGCAAAGAAAACTCGCAGCATGAGTTTAGCGACGTCGTTTGACGTCTCCAAGCCCCTCATCAAAAGTTCTTCCGTGGGCGGCGTGCTCACCCAGGCCGCTATAGAGGAGAGCATACGTCTCTCGCTTGAGGCTAGCATAGTGGACGTGTCTTCTAAGAAGCCCTTCCTGCATATAAAGGCCAAGTATCGGAGTCCACCTCCGAGGGAGGTCCCGCCGAGATAATCGTACAGCGGTCACTTCTCATTCCATTACTTTAAGATTTGACGTTTATTTAATGTTACGCGGTGCTGAGCTGCACGGCCGAGCTCACGCCACTATTTAAAGTGCAATTAGTATAAGTATTTCGCGCTGGTTCGATTGTACTATGTAAGTAGATCTCCTAAGCAATCTCATATTTATCGCTTGGATTAAGTATTAAGTAGACACAACTCATTCATTCGTCCGGCTACGGAACACTAGTCATAATAAATTTGTTTTGTAATCGAGGAATATTATTATTATAATTTAATTAACTATTATTAATAATTTCTATATCATTTCTTTATTAAAATTATGAAAATTATTTTTTTTTGTTTTAAGAATCGTCTTACGTTAACAATAAAGTAATTCAATTGACTTATCATTTTGTTTGATTTTATTTTTAGTAGATTGCCTTGAATCGATTATTTTGTCAATTGAAACTGTAAATTGTTAACAAATTCAGAACAACCAATCTCGCGAAAATTATTTGCACATGAAGTTAGCTACGAAACAATCCACGTAGTTCTATGCCGAGAACATAGATGTCAATGCTAGTTTTATTATTTATTGTTAGTTTATCATCATAGAGAGAGAGAGAGAGAGAGAGAGAGAGAGAGAGAAGCGCAGCCGGCCTAGAACGTGTCCGTCTAAATCGAAAGAGAAAGCAAGCAGGGTTCCTGTTTCTTTTTTTTTTCATTCAATTCTCTCTGCGCTATGTGTATGCGTAATTAGATCGATAAAGTTAGCATAGTGTTTTCACATCTTCTTTCTCTATTAATCAAGACGGACACTCGCCGTCATAAACTTTCTATATTATTTCTGTGGCAACGACAATTAAGCGTACATACCGTCTTGCAGTACAAATACATGTGTTTATTTGTTGTGTAATCGTCAGTTTTTTCAGCTTATATTTACCTTCGATAAAATATACTGGCTGTATAGTTGATCGAAGCTTACATCAGATTAAAGCGATGCAACATATTTCATAATAACTTCTGAAAGTTAAGCAGAGACGGCCGTGAAAAATGGCATCAAATTCATGTATTTGTTAAGTGTTTGGGAGATGATTAAACTTAATAGCAAATAATTAACCTACTGGTATTTAGCTTCCACACGTATCATAAGCAATCAATTGTGGCCTCACGCACGCTTGCGACCTCAATCGGTACAAACTATGTCAACATCTATTTTGATAAAGATTACCATAAAGTATTTTTGCACGTAGAATAAGCACTAGTTACCATAATTATCATTATTATACGATTTCAAAACTTACAATTTGATATATACTATTCTTATAAACATTTTTAATATTTTTCCATCATATTAATGCATTAAAACGTTTACTCTTAAAGTTAAGTGATAATGATGGTTGTTTATGTGGGAAAACAATAATATTGGGTAGACGTGTATGATGATACTTTTTCAAATATGACAAACCCCTAGAACCAAACCTGTTTGTCGTATTTGTTAAAATATGCAGATTGTTTGTGCAAGTATGTATGAATGAGAATAATGTTTCTTGTGTAGTATCTTATTGACTGACCAATATGGTAATTGTAAAGAAATGTCTTCCCACGCAACTTAATTGCGACGTAAGAAAGAGTTTAAAGGACTGTGAAATGAAACAATGTTAGTAATTATTACCGTTCGATCGAATGACGTTTGGTTTGTCGCTAGGAAGCATCATTAATTGTGCCAATAATAAAATTTGGTAATGTGTACGTTTCATAATAAACTTTTCATATTTATTATCATGTTGTTTGAATATTTATTTTAACTTCATGAGTTAAAAATATAAGTAGGTGCTGTAGTTTAAATTTCTTAAAGTAGAATAAATAAATTTTTTCACAAGAATTAAAAGTACGCACTATTTTGTTATCACACAAATTGCGAGCTTTCAGCTGTACTTGTCTTAATAATATACTCAATGACCAACATAAATAGAACAAACGCAAGTCCCAAACTAGAAGATTGGGCGAACACAACACAATGCTGATACAACCGCTTCTGCACTTTTCGCATAAAAGTAAGTAATAGACGCGGTGTGAGATTGAACAGTTCAGTAAATTTTTTTTGGAGTAGTGTCTCTCCTGCCTTGCAGCCGAAATGGGAGGCACGACCGGGGAAGTAGGTACCGATCTCTCGCTCTCATAAAACCGGTGTGACGGCTTTCCTGTTGCGATTTAGTGTGGTTTTTGTGAGTATTAAGAGTAACATTTGAATAAATAAATAAAATTTATGCAATGTTTCCACAATTGCTTAATTTATATTTACATTTACGACCGGTTTCGACTTATCATCATCCGGCAAACAACGTTTTTACTTGATAAGTCGAAAGCGGTTGTAAATTGAAATTAATTAATTGTGAAATGTTATATCAAGTTTATTTATTTATTCAAGTGTTAACATGAATTTCCACCAAGAAGTGACAATACATTCAATCAAAAATAGTCTTAAGACTGTATTAGAAGAGCAAGGCATTTCCTTCATGTGATATATCTGTACTTATACTCATATAAGTATGTATTAAAATCATCATCGCTACTTTGAGAGTTTCACTGGTGTCTCTGGGTGGCAGTAATCATTTGTCATCGCTTCTTTATAATAAAAAGAAAATTATATAAAGTAATTAATGTGTACCTATGTACCCAAGTATGACATTCACTGATGTGTACCTTATATGTGTAGTGTCGCAAGCGCATCACGCCCGCTGTGCGCGTGTGCGTGCCGGTGAGTACGTCGGTCACGCCACTCAAGCGCCGCTACACCTACTACAACAAGATGTTCAAGCCCGTCACCTACGAACTGCCGCACCCGCTCAAGATATCGCTCGTTTAATACGCCCTGTTTGAGACATGATGAATGACGTGTATTAATAAACGTACATAAAAAATATATTGGAAATTTGTATAACCGTGATTTTATTAAATTTAGATGCCAACTGCATGTTCATACTTCTATTATATTTTATTTGTATTTAGTACTTATAAGACAAATATTAACGTCATCCTCGTAATTACGAATACGGAGACCATCTCTATAGAGACTAGCCAACTGCACAGGACATATTATAGCGCACAAAGTGTGTGCCGTGTTCGCAGATTCAAATGCACTCTCTTTTGACTCATTCTCCTATTCTGTCTCCTGTCATAATGTACATAAAATGTACGTAACGAAAAAGAAATCACACGCTGGACCAATGGCTTAACGTTCTCTATCATGCATTCTCGACTTTAGACATTGGAAAATGAAAAATCCGATCCCATAACACTTTATATTTCGAACCGGGACCTCTTTTAGTATGTAGTTGAATTTAAAAATACGCCATAACATTTTTTTTTTGGTACAAAGTATATTTTAAGATATTCAATTTTTAAGTTTTACAAAAATTGTTTAACATGTATATGTTTTAGGTATTTTAACACAAAAAATACCATTAGAATGTATGAACACAACACAAATTATTTTGTGGTATGAATGACACAGTCATAGAGAAGGGATGCCAAAGGATATTTACTTATATGACGGCGTGTGGCAGTCTTGATTAATAGGGAAGGTATTACTATAGAGTATAGTGCTTTTAGAGCAATTTTACCTAACAGTAAATTTTTCTGGTAATTGGTATTATCTGACATGTTCTGTCACCCCGTACAA
>JAFELO010001307.1:124264-149719 GCA_017140195.1 Eumaeus atala | reverse complement strand
GCCGTACCGCTGGACTTCTTGTGGCTGCACTAAATGTACGATGTATCATATGTATGTGTATCGCGACCATAACGTCAACAACACAGCTTCATGTCAGTGTCCTATTTTTTTTAAGAACAGGGGTTTAACGAGAAATCGGAGCCTTTAAACTGTTATATACTTATGTGTGTTGTTGCGTTACGTCAGGACGGCATATGGAGGGCTGTGTGACCATCCTGAGACATGGACTCTAGCTGAGGAATATTGATGGCAAGATATAACTATCTCTGAGGGACACACCCAAGGGGTCTTCGGCTCATGGCCTTAGGGGTCGTACTGGGTATTGTGTGTGTCTAACATAGGCATCAGCTGTCACATCGTCATGTCAAGATATGCAGCATTCACGGCTACCGACGCCCATGAACAACCACATAATGACTATGCCGATGTGTTGCCTCCTCCTTCCCCCCCCAAAGGGCCACCGGCTACTCACAAACCGCACGAAACGCAACACTTTAGATGTCACATTACGGCGGTATTGTGTGAGCGAGAGGCCCCGGTCGTTCCGGCCCAATACATGGCACTACCTCTTCCTATCCTAACGGGGCAGGCAGAGACAGGAATGTGCCAATTCACGATCCTTATAGAATTGTCTTGAGTAATCCTCACGAAGGCCCTGACACTATCCTCGGACGGCTGCTACCAGTGCAATCTGCTCATGAGAATATTACGTCAACCTTAGTATTTCATATACATACTTTCACATTCATAAACTCTTAATTCATAAATATTTCCCCTTGTGTATGTTTAATTGAATTTGAAAAGTGCAGACGTATTTTAAAATAATAATGTCCAAATTGTGGGTGATTAATGTTGAGGAAATGTGGAAAGACGAAGTAATCATGACGATGACAAAAGCTGTACGGATATTAAAAAGTGGATTTCGTTTAAGTATTAATGTTGCTGTTTCTTGATGGTGTTTCCGTAGTCTTCATTACCTTTAATAGGTGTGTCCATCTCTATTTAAATATCATTCCTTACATACAACGCAACTCGAAAGAAACAAATTTGACAAGACATGAAATCAAGATACCTTATAGAAAAAATAAATATTGCATAACTAGATACTATACTTCACCAAATTTAGTGCCATTATTTTCAGGAAATGTGTTCACTGCATGAAACCGATACAAACTCATGCGCCCAAACGTCCAAGACCCCGGCCGCGTCAACTGTGCAGGCGAATGGCAGTCTTCCGGTATAGGTGATGTGGTAACCATATAGTAAGAATTTATTGAGTGACTAACTGACTGACTGACAGACAAGGCAAGTGACCGAAAAGACAGACAAGGCAAGTGACTGAAAGGACAGACAGGCAAGTGACACACTGACTGACCTACAGACAAGGCAAATAAATGACAAGACAGACAAGACAAGTGACTGACTGACTGACTAAAAGATAAGGCAAGTGACCGATTGACTGACTGACAGACAGGACAAGAAAGTCTTCGCACCATTGAACAATGAATTTTATTTGTTATGTAAATAATATTTTTTATATAAATATAAAAAACAATGAATTTTATAATGTTAACAACTCCTTTTAAAATATGAATATAACAAATAGCTAAAAGTACTGAACGCAGCGTCCTTGGAGAGTGTGGAGAGCACTGAGAGAGAATTTATAGAAGTAAAATAATATGGAGTATGAAAGAAAATGAAAATCAAAGAAAATGGTATTCAAATTCTACACCGTTCAAGTTAACTTATGTGATCGAAATCACGAGTTGTTGCTAGTGTATGAAAAACTGAAAACTATTTTTCATGTTGGCACCACAAAAGTCACTGTGGCGACATAATATGTATTATGTGCTTAATTAAATAAGAATCGTTTCGCAAATTTACTTCCTCTACGGACGTTGTTCATTAGTTACACAAAAGGAATAAAAGCTATTTTAATTGATATTAATATAATAAAAAACGCCCAATTGCCGTGCCTATCTTTTTTTACAGTATGGAAAATACGCACATCGCTGTATACATACCTACTGAAACCATCAATGGTGTTCCATCTCTTTTCTCTGTGGACGTAGCTACTGGAACGCCTCAGCATGCATTTCCAAGTGAACAATATTTGTAGCGAAGAAGCTTCCAGTCGAGTCCAACTATAACTAATAGAAAATTATATTCATTAGCATATATGTACAACAAATATACAGTACATCCCCGTGCCTCGGATTAGTGCACAGCATAGCATCAATAGCATTAAGCCTATTAATGCCGGTGTCTGTCCTGTTCTGTAGAAAACACCACCATTTACCCACTGAAGATTGACGAAATTTGGTTGGTTTGCAACTGAATGCAGACTCAGTTGCAAAGAGAATAGCCATGTAATTGAAGAAGAAAATCAATCTCTAATTATTAGCTTCTCTAATTTGAATTCAGAAATATCTTGTAAGAAAATATTTCTCGTAAATAATCTAAGGATACCATTTAGTGGTAAATTAAATGAATAATTAATTAGTGATAATTAATGATAAAATTTGTATAATCATTATCAATTTTTAAAAGCTAAAATTGTTTTAGGCTTTATCCAGCCTGTACCGGGTCTCGCAACGTGATTTAATTCCATCATAAAAGACTGCTCCAAATTTACGATCGTCTGAATCCAATCAATGAACTTTTGGCTTAACAAATTATCCGAAATTTATAGCATTCTTAATTAATTGAGTTTTGCGCGGAGTCAAATGTACATAACACGTAATTTATTATATCCTATTAGATTGTACGTCATCTGAACGTTGATTATCTATAATGACCCGACTACGTCAGAAGGAGGATTATGTGTTTTATGTCTTATTATGCGTAACAAAAAGCTAAATGGTCATTCTTGTTTCACTTGGAGTGATTAAGCAACATCGAATACCTAAACATTTCCTGAGTTTTAATAGTCATAGAATAAAAGTATGTTCTGTCATATACGAGGGGTGATTTACAAGTATCTGAGACGACAAAGAAAAAATTTAATAATATATTTAAAACAATATTATTTTTCAACGTAGTTTCCTTCTACCTCGTTACATTTAGTCCAGCGCTTCTCCAATGCCGTTACACCAGCTTGATAAAATGTTTTCTGTTAACCCCTCAAAATACTTGTCTACGGCGACAATGACTTCATCATTTGATGAAAATTTTCGGCCACCTAATCATTTCTTGAGATTCAAGTATAAGTTGAAGCCGCACGCGACCAGATCTGGGGAAAAGGGGGAACGGTAACAGTTCGAACTACAATTCATGGAGTGCAATGCAAATGCAACCCTTGACGAGTGCCCAGATGCGTTATCGTGGTAGAATAAAAATGTATTTTTAGCTAAATGAGGCCGTTTCTTTCGGATTTCTTCACAAAACTTTTGCAGTAAGCTTGCATAATACTCTCCACTTATTGTATTTCCTCTGTGCAAATAATCCACTAAAATATTCCCTCGAGGATCCCAAAAAACAGTCGCCATCACTTTGCCCGACGAAAAAACCGTTTTTGCTTTCTTCGGCACAGGTTTTATCATGTGCGGATTCGTAACTTCATTTGGACGGTCAGACCTGTTGGCGTCTTCGCAGATCTGTCTTCCAGGGGTTGCTGTTTTCCCTTCTAGAACGTAAAATGTTATCACCGCACGAATTTGTTTCTTTCCGTCGCTGAGAAAATTTACGGCCGAGAAAGTTACAGGTCACACAAATTCTCTCAGTTCGAAAAAATTCAAATTTGGCGTTCTATTTTCGAAAAGATATATTTTGTTTGCCTATCTTTTTTAGATCGTCGTTTCAGCCAATTATCAATCAGCCTGATATTGTTTGATTCTGTATATAATTCCCGGGTCCAAAAGGGCCCAATACTACATATATCAGGATTGTGTCAAATCTCCACAAAATCTCTTAGTCGCCTCTGTGGTGTAACGGTGCGGGTGTCGCCTGTTAAGACCGTTAGCCGCCTGGGGTCTTGGGTTTGATCCCCAGGTCGGGCAACTGTTATTAAAATGTTTCGCAGATTATTCTGAGCACGCATTACACTGTCCGGGAATTTAATGTGCCCGAAGTGGCCATAGGCTATGTCATCATGGGACTCAGTATCTTGGCTAATCGTGGGTGTTCTAGTATAGCTACTTTACTTACTAGTTATGGATGTACTAGCACACCTCTGCCTACCTCTTCGGGGATAACAGGCGTGAAGGCCTCCACACATAGTCCTGTCTTATTGATTTGTCGCTATTAGAAAATCAGGCATATTACTATTATAAATTATATTATTAATAAAATAATATTTTTACCTAATAAAGTATTAAAAAAAATATTGTAATTGTTAACATACGTACTAAAAGGGCATATTTTTTTAAATAATAGGTGCACGTAACTTCATATTCTATAACCAGTATTTTCAGTTTTAATTCTTGCAAATACATTTTATACAATATCCGCGTTATTTAAATTTCCTAAGTATAACAACGCAAATAGCGCTTACCAAACAACAGCATATGTTAACGACGTGTCCCTTACATGTAAACTGCTTGCATAAACGCTGCCCATTATTAGTTAAATCATTTTGGAAATTGGAAATTCACAATCTGGAAATTTTGAGATGGCGCAATAACCTCGCGGTTAGCCGGTAACCCTTGTCGACAACTACGAATTGAAGGAGATAGTGAAAACGATTGAATTCAATCTACGGCCGAGGTGTAGTAATTTTATCCGTTGATTGGGCATTAACATTCGTTTAAAAATAACATCGAAATATACGTCAAACAGGAACACAACAAAAAAATTAATTGAAAACTTTAAGAACACAGCTACTAACACTGTTCATTAAGTCACATTTCTAACAAAAGATAATTTACCCAAATCAGTTCACTCGTTTAGGTGCTACTAAGTCACACGCAATATACATACACACGTCAAACTTATAACGCCTCCTTTTGCGTAGGCGGTTTTAAAGCTAGACAAGTGGACGCCGCACGATACAAGCGACCAACCTTGTGGACTTACGCTTCTCTTACTTTACCTAGAAATTAATCAAATTGCTACCTGTTGTGAGAAATGGATTCTATATGACAGCCACAGACGTTCATCTCAGGGGGTGGACCCAGGTACAGCACGTTATCATTGCGCTAAAAAGATTGCTGACAGAAAGGTGATAGTGATGCTCCATTGCATCACTATCATCTTCTTGTTGCCTCGTATTGAAGCCTCGCGCTCACCTACATTTTTTACTCACCTTTGCCATTTAATAGCATATAAAAAAATTACATTTTTATATTCCTAGTTCATTACAAAAAATAAAATATCATACATAAACACTGCAAATGACTTTAATAGACAATTAAGTAAATTATACAAGTACGGTTTCGTTACATTTAGTAAACTCTGCCATCCAAGGGCTACAAGAAATGTAAACTGACTTGCTCTTATATCTGAATGAGCCCTTTGGGACTCTCGCAAACAACAATGTTGAAAGTTGATATTCCGTACATTCAACTTCCGGGAGGAAGATATCCATGAAGCGATTGTTACAGTTGACCCTTTAAGATCAATTTCAGTTAAGTAACAACTGAATCTGTTAGAATTACGTTCACTGTCAATATTTTTTTTAATGTGAACAATGAACGTAATTTTTAAAGAGTTTATTACCTTCCCTTTAAAGTGATGGCTATTTACCAGTGGCTCATTGCGAGTAATAGATTGAAGGATGACAAAGTGGTTGCATGTACGGATGCTACGTGCGTACGAATTGGCTCCAATCCGCCCCCCCCCCCCCCAATGCTATAAATTATCCCATATATTACTACAAATACAAGTACCAGTGGTATTAATTATGTGAGCTAAAGCTACAGTTGCACCAATCTATTCGCCTGCTGTATAATAATTGCACGTTAGTATAGAACGAAAATAGGAGGTAATAAATCTAAAACATTTAAATTCGAAGTATGTCCTCAGAAACCGTCGTCTGTTTAAAGGTCCAATCACAAAATACATTTGAAAGCAAACTCAAACTAGAACAAAACCAGCAAAAAGTAGCATAAAGTTCAAATGATTGAAGATATGTTTTAACGAAGCAGCGAAAGTATTCTGCGGTTTTCTAGGTTAGTTTTGATCTATAAAAGTTTTACGCTGGCCAATTGTTTACAAATATTGGCATACCTGAGAATGCCCGAGTAAAATTGTATAGATTCGTTTTTAGCGCTTACGGGGCTAGCGATGGTTTTATTTTTAACACCTTTATAATGGAATCTAATTAGAACCAGAACTCTCACCTCAGACGAACTGTAGTGTGTAAATGCCTAGATACCTACCTGGCTGTGTGGAGTGAGGGAAAATACCATGGTACTAATCTCTAAATTGGTACCATGGTATTTTTATTGTATACGGGCACACTCAAGCAGCTAGAGCATTTCGATGAATACCGAGTCCCACATACATCCACATAAATATTATGCACAAGATGTGATACCCATCTTCTCTCCTCCCCTTCAAGGAGTCATAATGTAACTCCAACTTAGGAAATACTGTGTAAAGACACAAATTTAATGTTTTTAACTTTTAAAAGTTACAGCCGAGTCTTTTTCATGCAGGCATTTTCCAAATAGAATACATCGTCCAGGGATATTAAATAGTTATCAAACCAAACACTACTTTTAGAGTATGGATGGAGTTATTGCATTACAAACCTCTTTATTTTCCTAGTTAAATTCCTTGTTAAATTTTACCATTTTCTCAGCTCAGCATAGTGTATTTTTTATTTCAGCTTATTAACCTAAAACAAACATTTTCGTCACGAAGTCAACGAAGAAATTTATTTGATGGTCATTTAGGGTAAAGATCTAATGAAAATAATAATGAACGGTGCAGTGTTTTGTCTCGTGATAAATAAAAAACCTTGAGTATCTCAGTTACTATATATAAAATAAAGATTGGTATAAATCAATAAGCACATTACATTGTTTGGAAGTGAACCTAAACAGCATGTCTCGCGTGTATTAACGCTATATATAAAATGTAAACATTTTTGACGAAACATCGTTGACCTCGATTATATTTTGACGATCCTCTTCCCTGCTATAATAGTGCTGTCTCTTTCTATGCTGCGAGATAATAATCATAGAAAGAGACAAAAGTTGGAATTCCTACGGGAAAATGGAGTTCGCACTTACGTTAGAAAAAGCTTTCATGATTATTCTCGTCTTATATTTGCCTTGTTTATTTTAGTTTTAACCACATATCCTAAATAATTATTTAATTCAATTTTTTAATTTATTATATCATTTCAAATATTTGAGCTTCTAAGCAATGTTGTCAAATAACTGAAATACAAACCTATCGTTCTTATGTTTTAAAATTACACACACACAGAGAAAAATGAGTTGTAAACATATTCCTTGAATTATCATTATGAATTTCTATCAAGAACAACGCTACTATTTTTATTTATAGTAATTTTTTTGTTACAGGTCACGCAAGGCTTGAAAAATTATAGACAAATCAACATATTAACGTTTTAAAATGGATATGATACTTAAAATATTGTGTTTTAGCTTGTTAACTATTATTAATTGTGGTATCGGTAAAGCAAAGACAGAGGATATTGCGAACACTCAAATAAGTCACGAACATATAATAAATCTCAATCCCAACAGCAGTATAGAAGATGAGAAGAAAAGACACATTAAAGATCATGATGTTAATGGAAAAACTGTCACGAAACAAGTCGCAGAGGAAAATGTAACAGATTGTATTGGCGCGGTAGAATATTGTAATTTGACAAAGGAGGAATATTTTGAAATGTTAAATGACTACATATACCCGCATACGTATGAATGGGTCCTTATTGGAACTCACGCTGCGGTTTTCGCCATTGGATTGGTCGGGAATACATTAGTGTGCGTGGCCGTCTATAAAAATTATTCAATGAGAACAGTAACGAATTACTTTCTAGTAAACTTAGCTGTGGCGGATTTAATGGTGTTGCTCTTTTGTTTACCACCAACCGTTCTATGGGATGTCACTGAGACTTGGTTTTTAGGGGACGTACTCTGCAAAATAATACTTTATTTTCAGGTAAGAATCTTTCATCAACTATAATATTCTTGTAAGATTAATGTTTAATGTACTTTATGCTTAAAGCCGATTTTGCTTCATTTTTTCATTCAGTTATAACCAGAGATTCCTCAATTATCAAAACGCTGGTACAACATGTTATTATACGTATTTTCACACGTCATTTCAACGTACACACTGTGTTGTAAAATTTTATATCAAAATAACATAGTATTGATTGTTTATCTATGCCCACATCGTTGTCGTTCAATACACATACCGGTCCTTCATCATAGAGAACTGAGTGTACGAAAAAAACATATGCAGAGCATTTTTGTTTTAGATTTTATCACCTTACCGGTGATAGCAATTTGTTATAACTGTAAAGGCCAGAATGCGAAATATGCTTTACATCAAGAATCCTAGTACATAGATCAATCTCATTATTATCAATCTCATCACTCACGTATATAAAGGGTCAGCATGGCGGCCTTCTTCCTCATCCTGGTCCATATTCTATGAATAGTACATATAGTATGAAAATAGGCGTGAGTATTCGGGCGAGAGAAATAATGTACTGCACGTAGCTTTACAAGTCTTGCAATACATTTATACAGTCTTACATTCACATACAGCTATGTAGTCTAACACTTGCACATTAGTTCTACAATAAATGTATCAAGACTTAATTAAAGATCAACATAGTTGTGAAGTATCACCAGACACTCCACCGAACACGTAATTATTTCGGCCATATGAACTGTTCACCGTTGTATGGTGAACATGGGACATTATAGGAAACTGTTCTGTCCTATAATGTCCCATGTTCACCATAGTTTCTTACAAGCTAGCGCTCGGGGTTGTGTAAGGGTAGACGCCGGTGTCTAATCAGAATGGCCCCGTCGATGGTGTCGAATCACAGTGGTACCGCCGCGCCGGTGTCGTAGCATAGCGGTACCGTCGCCGGCGTCACCTTTTGATCCCAGTATCAAACGCGCCGTCATATATTATAAACTTTTTCAATATATGGCCTCTGATCAACTATACAGCAAGAGTGAGAATTGCTACGCACACGTACACGCACACGCACACGCACACGCACACGCACACGCACACGCACTCACACACGCACACGCACACACGAACTCACATGCACACAGAAGATATTATTGTTGTTATAAGGCTACCCAAATAGTTGTAAATTGCGTACTTAACAAATCATCCAGGGCCCTGGCGCAATTTTCATTCCATACTTTTGTATATGTACAAGGAGATATTTGTTGGTCGTTATTTATAGAAAAGGTTAAAACAGATTTAAGTACGGTATTATGTACGAATATATTGCTCGGCCATTTGTTTAGTACATTGGAAAGGGCCAGCACAATGTGACCCAGTAATGATGATAAACGATTTCAATTTGAAACTACCTAAGAATTCCCTTTTCAAGATTTATGTGTCGCTCCATGGATGTATTTATTTATTTATTTCAGTTTTACAATTCTCTGTAGTTACAGCTAAACCAAATCGTACATGGAGCAATTTTTTTAGTAATTATATTAATATTGAGAAGTATCAATATATTTTGTGCGATGTTCGTGGGCGTCGGTGGTTGTAGAAAGGCTTCGACCGCTAGTTTGCCCTCCCCCCCTATTATAAAAAAATAATCGGTGATTGTTTCAAGGGTAATACAAGGAGTGGCATGAATAGTAGCGTTAGATTTATTTTTAATTTCAGCTCATGCTATTCGTTCAAAAAAGCGGTACGTTTGTACCATCCTTGACTCGAAGCCATTCAGACCTTTTTCGACCCTTTATAACTTTGTTATGTATAAAATTTCGAATCTGAATTTTCAGTATTGTTATTTTCGACGTATTACGATGGTACCATATATAATATATTATTCTGATATTAACAGTCTCGGACCAAACATGTATGAAAAGCACGTGGTCACGATTATAATTGCTTTGAGAGTAAAATTATGTAATTTATGCGAGTCAGAAAATATTCATCACTTCGGCAGATAATTACGTAGAACGAAGATGCGTAGTCGGAGAGCTTAGGTGGCTACCGACTCCTATAGACTTATTTGTTGTGCGGATTGTTTTGGTTGCCGTTCTAAGCTGTTCCACCTCCAATTTATCACCGGAATCTTATAAACCATTATCACGAAATCCGAGAGCAAGTTCCTCAGTCACTCCAGCCCTATTCGTATGCAATGTAGCTAAGACAGTACTGTTGCCGTACTGACATACAGCACATTTTAAAGATTGACATTTTGTTACTAACAATGATATAGAAAAATACCAAGCTACAGTGAGCGTCTCAAAACCGTCCATACAAAAGATGTCTGATATGTCAAATTGTGCACTTTGTAGAAACAACTTAAACACGTGCATGTAAGGTTGACATTTCAAGGAAAATTTGTGCACATTTTTGAAATATCTGCATTGTGGAAACGACGTAAAATGGATTTGAAATCATACACGTTAGGTTGATGTTGCTAAAATATATGTACAATCGTGGATGCTTTAGAATGACAGACAACACAGAATGAAATCGTAGATCTTGTATTTTTGTAAATAAATTGTTACTTTGATAATATATTCGCAGTGCCAGGTGTTTTCATCCCAATACAACCTAAAATCTATGGAATGCGAATAAATGTTGCTTCATTTTATGTTATTCTGGTTTTTGCAGTCTGTGTCGGTGACAGTGTCTGTGCTCACCCTCACGTTCATCTCGGTGGACAGGTGGTACGCCATCTGCTTTCCTCTTAAGTTCAAGTCAACCATTACTCGAGCGAAAACCGCCATATTTGCTATTTGGACCGTGTCGCTACTATTTAGTAAGTATCGTTAATTGAATGTATTGTCACTTCTTGATGTGAATTCGTGTGAACACATGAATAAATAAATAAATCTATATACTTTTTCTAATAAGTTAATTTATATAATCTATTTTTCACTCTAAAGTGAAAAACAGATTATTTGTGGAAATATATATCAATTTATTTATTCAAGTTTTTAGTAAGTATTTTTTATGTCGCTAGCGGAAATTAATACATTAAAATGTAAACTACGAACAGCTTGGTGTGATGCCCATGTAGCCTACCAGAGGATTGAATGTCGCATGAAACGTTGACTCATCACAAGTGATTGATATGCAGTTTGCGAGTAGCCGGTGGCCCGATGGAGCCCAGGTGTAAAAACACATCTAAGTGACAATGCGAATGTCTTTGGGCGTTGGTAGTCGTCAAAAGACTCCGGTTGTTCGTTTACGGTTTTCGGTTTTATTTGAAAAAAAAAAAAAAAAAGAAACGCACAGTAGTGCCGCATGGACTATGCTACAGTACCGTTTTCCGCTTAACTAGGCCGGGTACATACAAAAAACTTTAAAAATTTTCAGAAACATTTTTGAAACTATTTGAGACAATTTTGAATATAAGTAATAACTTTGCACTGATTCCATGTCTCTCAATATTATATTTATTATTATCTAACTCTTCCATCAATACTGAAGTACTATTTGTATATTTGTTTGTATTTTGAAGTGCGGGTGACGTTACCTGATACCTCCTAGAGGGTAAAGAGGACAATAACCTCTGGGTCTCCCCTAGCAAAGTGGTGTTGCAGGGCAAAGGCCATTATGGAATAAATTTGAATATTAACCAATGTAAGGGTAATTAGACGAAGTTATGTTGCTCTTATTATTCTTACGATTCTTCTAAATAATGCGAAATTGTAAAAAAGTTACAAAAATACGAAATGCTACAGACATAAAATGGAAATATAACTACTTGTACATATAAAAATGTTTGTGTTTACGAAACTACCCTACTGGACCAGTATTAATGTAATTTTGCACAGACGTTTTTAGTAAGAGGTTGCTGCATTGCAGCGAAATTGGGACGGCACGACCAGGGAGATACCTCTCGCTCACTTGATACCGCCGTAAAGTGAAATCTACTGTGGTGCGTTTCGTGCGGTTTGTGATTTACCGGTGGCCCATTGGGAGGAAGTGAAAAGGAGGGCAACGTATCGGCATAGTAATTATGATGATGTTGATGGACATCGGTAGTCGTAGATAGGCTATGATTTCTCGATTGTCCCCTCTATACTATAAAAGAAAACATGTAACTTTGTCCAACTTGACTTGGAGGCTATATTTTATTTCAATTAAATACAACGATATTTCATTGCAGCAAATTGTGACCCAATTTGGTCAGCTCGTAATATACAAAGCAGACCAATTTACAAACGTTAATAGTTCACTTTAGTGGTTCCTTACAATTCTATTTTGGAACAATTTTGTGAAAGTTTGAACTTTATTAATTGAGACAAAACATTATAATAAAACTACTTTTACGGACTTTGTCGCTGATTATTTAATTATTTAACAGGTCCGACGTTACAAAAGCTTTACCGCACCCATGGTCACGGGTGGACTGATATGACAGATGTTCACATTTAATAAGTTATTAAAAGTACCCAAAGAATAACATTTGTTTGGGTTTCAAGTTCTGATGAACGCAAACATTACTTATAATATTACAATAAGACTACTTTAACGGGTTTTATCGCGGTTTATTTAATTAGTTAACAAATATATAATAAACCGCGATAAAGTCCGTAAAAGCAGTTTTATTGTAATGAATAACATTCGCGTAGACTTAAGACACCGCTTACTACTTATTATATATTTAGTTTTTGATTTCATTATTTTCATTAATGGGTCCCAAGCAGAGGAAGGAGCTCAGTCATATCTAAATTTTGTTGTTTCTTGATTTTAATAACCTCACGGATCATCCTTGGAAGGAATCGGTGTTCCCTGGTGAGTATTTGCGCTTTCTCATGTATAATGTGTCGGCGAAGGCCAACTTCAGCATACCCAGAGACCGATTTGGCTCTTCTATTTAACAAAATTCGTAAAGGTAGTTCTATTGTAATGTAGTAGTGTAGTGTGTGTATATATATGAATGTCATATTTTTGTAAGATTTACACATCAATATCGGATTATAACTAAGGATTCTGAGTTGGTTTATGTCCGTTAGCAGATTAAGATGGCGCCTGTAGGAGGACACTTATTCATAATTGTTACAGACGCACCGGAGCTGGTGGTGCTGACTACAGTGCAGGTGGTGCCTCTGCGGTTCAACCTGCAGTACCTGGTACAGTGCACCGCGATGTGGTCTCCCACCAGCGAGCTCGTATGGCACATTATAAAGACTGTTTTTCTTTATACGTGAGTATTTTAAATGTACGCGAATGTTACTGATTATAGTAAAACTACTATTACGGATTTTATCGCGGTTTATTTAATTATTTAATCAACTGCACATTTCAGGAGCTTTATAGAAACCATGATCACGGGTGGATCGCCACACGTGACAAGGGTCGTAATAAAATAAACCGTGATAAAATCCGTAAAAGTAGTTTCATTGTAACCTGAGTATTTATAATTAGGTTCTTTTTATAGGTGGCAAACGTGTGGCCGGAGCCTTGTAATGCCGACGCACATAGACATCAGCATATAGTTTTGCAGATATTTACACTTTCCTTCTCCTCTTCAATGGATAACCGGAAACTCACAATCGCGACGAATGTCACTTGCCATGGTCTGACCCACCCTCTTATCTGTTACTTAAACGTTATTGTTAGTGGTAAAGACAAGTAATCCATTTAAGCCACTTAGGTATGAACTTGAAGCTGTTGCTATTGATGGAAAAAGAGGAATTATAAGGCCAGCCACAGAATTTTTTGTTACCGTGATTTAATTTATAATATTATAACGAAGCACAGTGAAAATAGGATAACCTCTGATAAATTAATTCGACCTTTTTACTACGCTTATTAAATATTCTATTATAGGACTTTGTCGCTAAGCGATAATGTCCCTCATCGTAGAAAAGGAAGACAATTATTTTTACTTGTCATTCAGAAATAATGACGTCATGTACAAACATTACGTCGTAATTTACTAATGTAAAATACTAATGCCGGAAATGCCGAGGGAGGCGGCTGGTTCCACAGTACAGTTGTGCGCGGTAAGAAGTGGCATTTAAACCGCACTGTTCTGGATATCAAGATGATGGGTATCGATCTTAGATTACTGTCGCGATCTCCGAAGATGGAATCTGCTGCTGGTGTTAAGCCGAACAATTCCTCGGAAAACTCCCTATAAGAATACGATAAATGACGCACAGCGAACGGACATCTCTTCGTAGGAATCGAGATGTCCGGAAATTATTTACTTTATATTAAACTATTCTCACAAGAACTTAACTTTATTTTTATGAAACTATATTGTACCTAGCGCAAGCTGTAATTATGATCTATGTTGTGAGTTGGGGCACGGCATACATCTTATGTATGTGCCTGAAACTGTTGGCCTAGATTATACAATATATTTTTCAAAGGGTTCGGAAATAATTAAGACACCAAAAGTAAATAGTGCGATGCTGCATTGGAGAGGTATTAGATTGGCGCGACCGGTTAGGCATCTCTCGCTTACATGATAGCTCTCAAAATAACAGGAAGGTTAGGTGCGGATTGTGAGTTTCCAGTGGTCCATTAGGTATTGGCCACCATAAGGCTCCTTCTACTCGTTAACCGAATCGAGTCGGTATGACCAGTACGATAACTACCTCTCGCTCACATGATACCGCCTAAAAAGTGATAGACGCATTCTATGCGGTTGTAAGTAGCAGGCTCGTTAGTGGATCGAAGAAAGTAAACTCATCTGTATGCGAATGTATATCTATGGGCGTAGAGTTCTCGTTTGCTTTTATATTCTAGAAAAAAAGACGTCTTTGGCGCAAATATAAATACGTAATTGGGTACGAATTACGTAATACGTAAATTTGATGATATGGGGTAGCGTATTCGTCTCCCCTTCACGTCCTTCGTGGGCTAAATGTCGTTTTTATTTATTTTTATATTTTTATTTAAAGGCTACACAAATACAAAATAAGGTGATATATAAAATTTTGACAAAGATGTTTATCTTGTTACACCAAAAAGTATCACTTCTAACACACGTACACTTTTTTTTGTCATGAACCGCACAAAGCTATTGGTATTCACAATGGATAGACACAATACCGTCGCAAATAAACGTCGCTACAAGCCGTAGGTTCCTAGGTACCCCCTTGTTAGTGCCAGAGGAATTCGGTAGCAAAACAACAACGGCCTCACGAATTTCGCCAATTTGATTTCATGAGTGTTTTTATTCTTTCAGGACACCCATGATTCTGATGACTGTAGCATATTATCAGATCGTCCGAGTTCTGTGGAGTTCGGAAAAAATACCAGGACAAGCAGAGACGGTCAAGCTGGCATCAGCTGAACAATGTTAGTGTTTGTTAAAGAGGCTTTTTGTGATTAGCGATTAACCGGAACCTAGGGCATCTACTTTTTCGAGCATAGGGGGGTAAACGTGACATCGGAACCTCATGGCGAGCAATAACGTCCACGATATCCGCGTAATTGTCATACCGATGCATTGATCACATTTCCTCCTATCCTTCAGTGGGACATCGTGTCACAAATTTTAACATTATCAAATTAAATTTTATCAAATTGGCCCATATGAGATATGATATGGATGTGGTTGTCGGCGTAGTAGTTATACGTATGGCGGGCGTCGGTAGTCATAAAAAGGCTCTGATTTCTCGTTTGCCACCCTATACTATAAAAACATCTTTACAATAATAAGCAGTTATTTATATTTTATATCATAATATATTATAGAAATGACTTTTATTATAAAAATATTCTGAAAACGTGAACATTTAGAAATGTTATTCTCAAAGTGTAGTAAACATTAAGATAATTAGGGTATTACTCAATTGTTACAACGAACTTGCCATCTGCCCCGGCTTCGCCCTTGGACAACACGGGCCCGCTTGTTACCTTAACAAATAAACCCCTCTTCGGAAATTGCTCTATCCATTGGTGAAAGCTACATGAGAATCTGTTTAGTAAATTTATAACAACACATAGAAATTCTGATTTCTTAGGTTGTCGCGATTGTTACACACTATAGTGTGTGTGTGTGTAAGACTAACTTACCGGATTTTATCGCATCTTATTAAGTATTTTACAATTCCGACACTTCAAAGCTTTACAGCTACCGTGGTCACGGGTTGACTGGCATCAGGGTATCTGTCATCTCAATGACAGATGCCCTGATATTACAAGTTATTAAATGTACCCGTTTTTTTTCTAATTATTTAATTGTTCCGATTAATACAAAATTATTCTACTACTTACTGCAGCTTTGAGATACTACGTTTAGCTTTTGTTATCATTATGTTTATAAGTGGGCCCCAAGCAAAATAAAGCAGCCAACATTAAACACATCTTACCTATAATACTACCCTATATACCTATAGAGAATACCTTCTCTATATATATTTGGATGTTTCTATTCTCAATAAATGCTTAATAAACCGTGAAATAAACAAATCCGTGAAAGTAGTTTTATTGTAGTATAGCTTTTCTGATACATCTTTTTATAGAACGAATATTTCCCGTTTTATAAAGCGGCAAGCGAGGACAACCTTACTGCCTCGCGCTCCACGCCTGCTTAGTAAATTTTCACAATAGGATATTGACCGGGACACAACTCATATTCACAGCTTTATAGTTTATTAAAATTATGAAGCCAATGTAAAAAAAGTAAAAAAGAGGAAATGTGAGCAATGTAAGTGTTTAAAAGCTATAGTAAATTTGTAGGGCAGTGTGTAAAAAATGTCTTGCCTGTCGGCTGTAGGGGCACTACAGGCCTGATGGTATATCAATTGTAATTCTTGCTGTAATCGAAAGCAGTTTGTTAGTTTTGATAAAAACTTCTATGAGACTTAGAAATTGTAGAGAGCTTTAATGTAGGAATAGTGGGAATATTGTTATGTCACCAGGGTATAATTTTAGTATAGCGCCCTTGCAACAGACACGGTATTAGCATACATATAGGGACAGCGAGGCCGAGACTGTCGTGTTTCACGTGGTCTGTGGATTAGACATTGCCCCGTTAGAGGGAGGCGGAAAGGAGAGACACGCGTCTGCATCGCAATTGTTCGGATGTTTGTGGACGTCGGTACCTATAAACGGTCTCCAACTGCTCGTTTGTTTCTCTATAATAATAATAAAAAAAGTTAAACATTACATTTTATTATTTATGACAACGGTGTTTTTTTATAGCACAAACCTTTTGATGACAACCGACGCCCATGTACATTCGCATGATTGTTACGCAGATCCGTTGGCCTCCTAACCAAGCGCCATGGGTCACTGGCTACTCACAAATCGCACGAAACGCTTAGATGATAAGTACCTTCTTAGTGTCTTACTTATCTTTTCTTTCAAAGATTAATGTGTTTTCTTAAGCCGCCGTTCATAAGGAAAGCAACACAAATACATTTGATTGAATGTCAGCGATTCAAAAGCAATCGAATAATTTGCAAACCGATTGGAAATGTTGACTTAAATGTTTGTAATCAATCATACGAATTCAAAAGCGTGTTCACTTGGCAGTTCCGGGTGCTGCAAAAGCAAACGTTTCAATAATTTCGAAGCCCCGCCGCACTTTTGATATTTTTGAGCATTACTATGTATTGACTTGTATAAGCTTAAAAAAATATTTATTCAACACGGTAAAAGAATGAACATTTGTTTGAACAAGACCATCTTTTTAAAGTAATTTAATGAATATAATTGTGTATATGTTACGGGAATGGATTTAATGTACGCGATTAACTGATTATTATAATAGATATTAGTTTTATTGAAATAGCAAATTTTTTGTTACAAACTCATTACTTAGACCACATATTGTAGACGACAAATACATTGAGTACAAGTAGACTTGTCTTATATTTTACGTCCTTCGTATGTCGCCGTTGGCTACGTGCCTTATTATTGTCTTCTGATCAGTTTCATATAGGAATAATTATTGTTTTACTTAGTTTATTTCTGCATAGCAAATCCTCCAAATATTACAACGCGAAAGTTTATAAGTATAGATGGATGTTATCTGAAATATGGATGTATGTTGTCAGATTACTGAATGGACCTTAATGAAACTTTAGAATAATTTAGCTTACACAGCAGAATAGGTTAGCATGCACAGGTTTTGGATAGAACACGGGTTCATATACATAAGAAGAGAAACCAGTTTTATTAAAATCAGAAAACGGCGCGATAATTGGAGAGCTCCTACACCATGACCACGGCTTCGCTTAGTTACCGATTCGAGCGCAAATCTAACCACCATCAGAGAGAGGGGAGGGGGGAAAGGCCGGCCTCTTCAGTAACCAAAATAATAAACAAGCTCAATTATCCTTATCCACGTCTCCGTATCATTAACATCATCGTACGTGCGCCGACCCAGTGCGTGAAGAGGGATCACCCTTTTGGTCCCGAAATAATTACTATAGAGCCTTCACTAGTCCGATAAACTGCAGAGACGAATGCAATTACACCGCCAACAGTAGTAGATCAATGCTAAAAGAAAGAACATCACAGCAACGTATAGGCTATAGAAATAACTTTCGAAAGTAATTCCAGCTGTAGTACGCGCGGACGAAGTCACGGGTGTTATGTTAATGTCCACATTGCTTGTAAGTTTTAAAATTCCTCGCACTTTATCTTAAAGGGTATGGATATTTCATACCAACTATTAGACGTAAATCTTCAATTTGATCTACATAAAAAAATATTAAATTTATTAATCATTCTTAATTTTTAAATTATCGTCTGCTTGCATATGATGGCTTAAAATAGGTTTAAGCGACTTTTTAATAATTCGTAGTGGCCGTTTATAAAATAATGTCGTATAAATAACAATATTGATGGCACCTCTATTGAAAAGAATCTGTGCGGTACATATTTTATGATAGTGCACAAATGTTTTTGCGGACAAAATTGCACTCTTAATTTCCTTATTTACCTATTCCGATGGGACGAGAATCCTACATGACCGGTGATAAATCGACTTAACGTCCACCCAGGCGCGGGGTACAACATCCCTAACTTACAGATATTCGAAACGCGTATCGAAAAGGCCCACAGGACCTGCTCCCTCAACTCTAGCCTGGTCCGTGCGAAAATTTTTGCCTCTGACCTAGGGCAAGAGAGCAAAAGCAAATTTATGAACTCGATAGGGGAATACCGCTGGAAGAATGGTCGGATACAGAGATGGAGAAAAGAGTTTATCCGCATGACCATCCCCACCCAGCTAGAAGGTTAAGGGGAACATTCGACTGCGTACTATCGATAGATGACCTTGAAGATTGTGCAGAGACCATAGCTATCTACACCGACGGCTCCAAAATTGGAGAAGGAGAAAGAGGTGAACTACTGAAAGTTGAATCCTAAGAAACCGATCGCAGCAAAAATAAAACAAAGGCTATCAAACAGAGCGGAAACAGGGCTAAAAACTAGATTGATCTGGATCAAGGCACACGTTGGTATACCGGGTAATAAGAGAGCAGACGCCATCGCAAAAATGGCAGCACTCAGAGATAAAAGGGCTCCGTTGTACGACCGCTTCCCCATCACTTTTGCAAAAGGAGCTATAAGGGAGCGGACAGTCGTCCACTGGCAAGCCTGGTGCACTGAAACGGAGGGGGGAGGTGTCACTAAGACATTCATCCCGGATGTCCGCAAGGCTTATGCACAGCTTGGATAGATGCAAATGAATAACCTCAACAGCCTCATATTTATGGGACACGGCGGACTGAGGGCATATTTACATAGGTTTGGCTTTGCGCACTCTCTGACATGCTTTTGCGGCTCAGGAGAGGCCGAAACCATAAACCACGTTCTAATTGAGTGCCCCAGTTTCCGAAAAGAGAGGCTTGAACTAGTACAAAAGATGGAAAATGTAAGGTCAATTTGAGCAAAAAAGACTCCAACGACTTCATGGTTCTTGGAAGAAAGGTTGCGGCAGCGGCAGCTATAGCAAGTGGGGCTACGGCCATCTAATGTAAAAAATAGTACACATATAAATATTTTAATTTTAAAATTTTTACTACTTTATTAATTAATAATTAAGTTTATTTTATTTATTATTTTATCATTTGACTACTAATCATCTATTACTCTAAATTATACATTTTATCACACACAATTAAATTTACGCATACTACTGTCTTTTAGCATTATTATTATCATGTTATCCCTGTTGGGTCATCTCATCCTATAGCTTTACACCATACTTAAATTCCCTTTTGGGTCATTTTACTCTATAAATTTATGTTATAATCATTACCTATTGGGTCATTAGTCTTATTATTTTAATCTTTTATCAATTTGACTCATTGTTCAAAACCAAGTTATTTTATCATACAATTGTTCCATACTGAGCCATGTTTCACACTGTAACTTGTCCGTAAATTATATGTGTCGGAAAACATTATGATAAAGTACAACTAAGTGTAAATAAATGAATGTAATGTAACAGAAATAATGTAATAAAATATAACGATATACAAATAAATGTTTTGTAATTTGAGATCACAGCGATGAAATAGACTCTATGAATTTATATTTTAATAATGAGTGTAAAGGAATGTAATAAAGAAAAAGGAAGTTACATGAAAACATCAAGAAACCATTATAGACGGCGAGTACAGATTGAGTAGTACGTTGTGGGAAAAAACGTGTGCTGGGGATGGTTTGTACACTGTAAATTGGCTAGTTAATGTACAATTGTTTTATAATCTATAGTAATAATAATCATAATACAAACATGTACCACATATAATTAAGTATATTAGTTACAAATATTACCACTCCTACTCGGTGAAGCGAGGATGAGCGGTGAAGAGGGACCATGCTATAGTAAATTTGTCTAAATAATGCATAGATGTACCCATATATTAAAAAAAAGATATAATTATAAAAGATACAAAGCTCGAGAAATAAAAAGGTGCTGCAACAGCGATGGCAGCAGGAGCATGGTAACCTTATTAAAAAAAACTACCGGACATTTGTTATAATTTGTAAAATCCAAATAACAATATTTGTATGGTACGACTCATTTAAAACTAATAAAGATAGTAGAGAGTCAACGAAACAGAAATTGAATTGGAATTGACGGAAATTGGAATTGAAGGAAAAAAAATAACACAATACATATTCAATAAAATTTGACTATCCAGAACTATTACTTCAATAATTATAGTATATGTTAAAGTAATGAAAATTCTACAAATTTCCAGGTCAACTACGTTCTCGACGGAATGCAGCGAAGATGTTAGTTGCGGTTGTGATCATGTTTGCGATATGCTTCTTCCCCGTACACCTTCTATCAGTTTTAAGGTAAGCTACTTCATTATTGATTGATAAAAATTGTGTGTGTCAGCTTACACATGCGGTTGGTGTTACCTCTTTAAGAACAATCGTGATTTTGAAGTGAAAGTGACTTCTGATTAATTCTATACTAGAATATATTATTTTAATCTCCTATTTCGATGGGAGGTAGTCCGACACAACCGAAGAAAAATCATCAGACTTAACGTGCTCTCCGACTCACCGGGCTCTAACATTGCCGACTTAGAAACTCGGTACTGTTGTTAGCAATTGAAAATTCTTATAATACTTATTGTTTCGCCCGCCCGGACCTCGCGTCTGTGGCTGGCCAATATTTAGTACATATGAACATATCTACATCAGAGTTGACGAGGATCTATCCCTTTAGGGCGGTGTAAGAAAATACGCTCTACTTGGTGGTATAGACCGTTAAATTTAGCATTGCCAAAGGTTTTTGCGTAATTTTATAACATTACTAACAAACTCAGGTTTATATTTTTTAATTTGGCAATTTGGCATTATAAATGTAAAAATTATTTATAATCCTTAGGATGTAAATAAAGCTCAGTTGATTCTATCTCTTCATAGAAACGTTTTAAGTAAAAGCTTGTAAAAGTGAGTAAATGCGGTGAATTGGCTTAAATATGGGAGGTAAGCTGATTCGAGTAAACATTTTATAAAAAAAATTGTCTTTTTTTAGGTAGTTTAAAGATGAGTTAGAATTTCATACTAATAATATTTATAAGTACAGAAATTCCTACGCATCTGTGTTATTCTTTTACAAAAACCTACGAAACTAATGTGGTCGAAATTTAGCACAGATTTAGATTAATAACCTGCAATAATTAAAATTTCTTTTCTTCTCCTTTCAATGTTTGTGGTTCCCTTGACATAGATTTTACACGGTTTAGCCGCAAGACTTCGCTAGTCATATATAGGGATATAGATAGGGCTACAATATTTATCCAATACTACGCATAGCATATAACATTTAGAACAACACAATCATAACAGTTCTAGACTTATCACACAACTTGCCGTGAGGGCTTGTGTTATATTTACTGGACAATGATAGGTCTATATTTTATAAATTTAAGAAATGTAACATGATATTTAAATGTATTATATAATACATAAATAAACACCTATGGCTTGGACGGGATTCGAACTTGCGGCCTCTAGCGCAACATGCACAGCTTACGCAACTTCTGTTACCGCTGCGCCAGCCAGTCGCCAACGTAATTAGAATATTCAAAGTTAGACGCTTGTAATTCAGTTAAGAATCTGAATATCAAAAACAATTATTTGCAAAGTTTGAATAAACAAGTATCAAATCACCACTTGCACATTTAATTAAATTTACGTTCAACGTAACATGGGTTGTACTTCGATTTTATTCGGTTTACAAAGCTATGACGTAATCTTATATGTACTACGCTAGTTCAAAAAGTCTATTGTGTCCAAATGTCTCATTATTAATTACAAGCTATTGTCCGCAAATGTATTCGCGTAAAATCTCAAGGAAACTTTCATTTTTTGTTGGAAACATAACAATACACGTCTCATTGCTCATCATATAATATACTAGAAGCCCGTCCCGGCTTCGCACGGATATTTCACAAAATTTTGCGAAAACTCATTGAATTAGAAAAATATAAAAGTGTAAATTTTAATTTTGGCCTCGTAAACATTACACTTGGCTGTTGAGACCTGGGACCGGAATCGCTTATACTTAAAGGGGTATTTATTTCATTGGGTATTTTATAGACTTGTTTTCAAATACCGTATCAATCCGATAATTAATTCGTCGACTAAGCCTAGCTAAATACTAACCAAATTGATAGAGTTAATTCGGGTAAGCAGTAACCGAATTAGAAAACTCATTAGCTTACCCATTCATCATCATAATAGAAACAGAAAGAAATCATGCGCTGAAAAGAGACAAACATTAGGTAAACCTGTCATGGTAAGTGCTTCAACATTTATATTTTACAATATTTTTGTATTGTTCGTTATTGGGTATTTTTGTATTTATTATAATTGGGCTAACGCATCAAATGTAGGTAACCTTATTCAAAATGTTTCAACATGGAAATACTGACAATATTACCTTTTCGTTTGGGTAATATTTCAATAGGGTGTCCCTAAAATGTAATATATTAATGGGCTTAGTAAAAAAAACGGGGCTTTTCGGTCCCAGGTTGGGACAGCTGGTTGTCAATAATTTTTGCAACTCTATAAGGATTTACTTTGATAATTATTCACCATTCTGTTTACATACCTTCACGCCTGTTATCCCCGAAGAGGTAGGCAGGGGTGTGCTAGCATTTCCACAACTCGTAAGTCCAATAGATAATGCTGACAATAATCTGAGACACATTCAATAATGGTTGCCCGGCCTGGGGATCGAACCCAGGACCCCACGCGGCTAACTGTCTCAACAGGCGACACCCGCGACATAATAATACATTATCGAAGTATGAAAGGATCACGTTTTAGATACAGACGGATAAAGTCGCACTTTCATTAAAGTGCGACTCGCGTAAATCTAAGAAAATTTGTCATAGCGTGATTTGATATAATTGGAACCACTACTAGTTCCTGAGATAAGCACGTACAAACAAAAAAACAAACTTTCTGTTATATTCCTGTAGATACGCTTCACGGTAAACAAATGTAATTTGTTTTTCTCCTGTCTCAAATTTTACCAATGCAGATGGTGTATCATCCATTAATGCTAATAGCATTTTGAGTTTGATTCCTAACATCTGAAAATTCTTTTTTATTTTTGCGTTTATTATAACAAGAGCGAAAATCTCTACCATGTGTGAAAGCCAACATGCAATGTTCTAGCGATATCGCATACGTTACAATATAACCTAACCTTTATGACAGAAGAAAAAATAACCTTTGCCCCAACAGATGGTTGTATAAATACAGCTTCAAATTATTAATTACTTGCGTATTACTGTGATCAGTGGTACAATTTATTCAATTTAGAGGACTTCGGTTTTGCTTAAAAAGGTTTGTAACAATGTAGGATATTAAAATATTATCTTAGACGATCCAGTGTCGGATAGTTGTCGGCTTTGTTCGTTAACCGACTTACTTTTCCCTGTCCTATATAAATTAAAAAATAAATCCAAGAAACATCAACTTTTATTCGGTATAAAAAGTTTTTTTTTTTAAATTCCATACATCCGTGTAAAATTTGAACCAAATCTGTTCACTTGATTAATTATCAAAAATGTATAAAAATACATTTAACAAATAGTGAGAAAATAGTGTTTATTCTTCAAATGATAATGCCATAAATTCCATCAAGAAGTGACGATACACTCCATCAACTATAATATGTCGGTTCAGTCCTTTTGGTGTTACATAATAAGGAGCAAAACTTATGTACAAACTTTCACATTCACAATACAAGCAGAATATTTTATTTACCATTGATTAACAAAAATACAGTTCAATCAGGCTGACACGACCGGGGCGGTACCTCTCGCTCACCAAAGTGCTCGCAGCAAAGTGACAGCTGTGCAGTCGCGGTTTATGAGTAGCCTTTTACTTAGAGTAGATTTTTGTAAATCAATGTCATTTACATATGATTTCAGATATGTGAAAGATCTAGAACAGAACGACGTGTTGTCTTTCCTCGGTCTCATCTCACACGTCTTTTGCTACGCCAATTCCGCCATCAACCCTCTGATCTACAACTTCATGAGTGGTAAGTTGTTCGACAGAAATAAATTATATTTTCTATAAGAGAAAGTACCATTGCAGCAGGATAGACCGGCACGAACGGGGCGGTTTCTCTAAACCGCCGCCGTAAAGTGACATCTACAGTATCGCCTTTCGTGCGATTTGGGGCCAATTAGGGGGGAGGTGAAGGGAAATGCATCGCCATGGTAATTATGCTGAAAAGTGGTTGAGCTTTCGTGCGGTTTGTGTGGAATTTTATTTATTTGAGGCGGGGTGGTGAGAGCTGATAATTTATTATGTGTAAGTAATTGTATTACTATTACCCCTACAGATACTAATGGGCGTCGACAGTTGCCAAATAAGCCTGATTGCTAGTTAGTC
>JAFELO010001307.1:83641-124228 GCA_017140195.1 Eumaeus atala | reverse complement strand
ATATAAAAGAAAGTCGTTTTAGTTACACCACTCATAACTCAAGAACGGCAGAACAGATTTGGCTGAAAATTGGTAGGGAGGTAGCTAAGAGCCAGGAGACGGACATAGGATACTTTTTATCCCATTCGACATCGTTCCCGTGTGACTTGACATGAAACGTCAGTTACTATAAAACGTGGTATAACAAAAAAGAATCAGACTTGGAATAACAAAACGCAAATGACAGCTATGTAATTGACGTAAAATTATAGCTATGTAATGACGTATGAATGACAATTTGATATTTCTAAGAAATCAACATTAAAACTATTTCTATTAAATAAATAATTAAGAAGTGGATTGAAGTGAAGTGAAGTTTAATTAAAAGTGAAGTGAATAATGCCGCGACCAAGACGATCGAATCTTTCCCGACAAAGCCGTAATGCAAGAAGAATACAAAATACTGCAAATGAAAGGACTGAAGAAGAACAAGAAATTGCACGTGAACAGCGCCGCGATAGTATGACTCGTGCTTCTCAATCACGAGAGCAAAGTGAAGCAGCCCGTGAAACAGCTCGGTTGGCAATGCAGAATCATCGAGCGAACAACAAAAGGCAACAAACGTATAATTTGCGACGCAGAACAAGATATTTAGGTGATTTGAATCAAGCAGCGTTTCGATACGATTGCAACAATGATTACAGCTTGCATCCCAGCGTTTGCATTGGGCAAATGGACGTTGTTTGCGAGTATTGTGGTGCATTGAAGTTTTCCGGAGAAACGCATGCTGCCTTAATGGTAAAGTGAAATTGCCAGTGTTGACTCCGCCACATGAGCCATTGTATTCATTGCTTTGTGGCGAAACACAAGAGTCACGCCACTTTCTTGCAAATACTCGAAAATACAATAGTTGTTTCCAAATGACGTCATTTGGGGCAGACATTATCGAAGAAGGAGGATTTAATCCGACATTTAAGGTATTTACTTTTGTACTTACATAGAATGTAGTTAAAGAATAACTTACTTTATCTATTGGTATGTATTATATTTGCTAATACTGAACTCTACTCTCCCACAGAAAAAGTGTTTATAACCCAGTTAATACTGCCTGGTTTTTATTTTGTAGATACAAGGACAGATTCACCATCGAATTGGATCATTACTACCTTTCGAAGATACACAGAATAAATTTTTACAAATATATTTCATGGGCAACATGGAAGAACAACTTGATCGACGCCTAGGGATCAATGCAGGAATGAAGCGAGCAATTATTCAAGACTTGCAGTGTCTGCTTCATGAACATCATGCGTTGGTCAGGTTGCTTAAGAGTGCTTTAGAGCGCATGCCAGTGATGACTATAAAGTTGTCATCAAAGCAGATAAACGACCATCTGGAACACACGAACGTACATTTAATGCTCCAACAGTAGACGAAGTTGCCATCCTGATTGTTGGTGAACAACGCGATATTGTTGGAAAAACGCGATATTGTGCTTATACGTCGAGATACTGGGCAACTGCAACAAATATCTGAAACTCATCGATCATATGACGCATTGCAATACCCACTGATGTTTTGGCAAGGAGAAGATGGATATTATTTTAATATTAAAATGATAAATCCATTGAATGGTAAAGTATCAGTATCCTAATAATGGTTATTGTCTGTATTATTTGTCTTTGAAGTGGTTAATTATCAAATTTTTAATTTCAGATGAAGAAACTACAAAGATAGTTAGCTCAATGAATTATTATGCACATCGTTTGATGATTCGTCAAAATGCTGACAATTATTTGCTGCGGTTTCGTCGATTATTCCAGCAGTATTGCGTTGACATGTATGTAAAAATAGAAACGGAACGTTTAACATTTATTAGGTTGAACCAAGCCAAACTGCGGTCTGAAGAGTACATCCATTTACGTGATGCGGTTAGTACTGAAGGAAATGCAGCTAATATTGGTCGATTAACTATTCTGCCGGCATCGTACATTGGTAGCCCACGTCATATGCATGAATATGCACAAGATGCAATGACATATGTTCGTCAATACGGCCGGCCAGATCTCTTTATTACTTTTACCTGTAATCCAAAATGGATAGAAATTACTCAATTGCTGCTTCCCGGACAAACAAACATCAAATGATAGACACGACATCACAGCACGTACATTCAGGCAAAAAATTCGGTCCCTGATGAACTTTATTGTTAAACAACGCGTCTTTGGAGATACGCGATGCTGGATGTATTCAATCGAATGGCAAAAGCGAGGCCTGCCGCACGCACACATTCTTATTTGGTTAGTGGAAAGAATTCAGCCTGACCAAATAGATGATATCGTATGTGCCGAGATTCCTGATCATGAAGTCGATCCAGACCTACATGATGTTGTTACTACTAATATGATTCATGGACCGTGTGGTGCCATCAATCCCCAATCACCTTGCATGGTCGATGGAAAGTTCTCTAAACGATATCCACGGAAATTAACGGCGGAGACTGTCACTGGCAACGATGGGTATCCGCTGTATCGGCGTCGATCACCAGATGACAACGGTCGAACTGTCACAACAAATGTGAAAAGAATGGATTTTGTTGTTGACAACAGTTAGATTGTTCCATATTCGCCACTTATTTCTAAAACGTTCATGACACATTGCAACGTTGAATACTCCAATTCAGTTAAGTCCATAAAATATATTTGCAAATATGTCACGAAAGGCAGTGATATGGCGGTTATCGGATTGCAATCCTCAAATACCAACGATGAAATTTCACGCCATCAAGTTGGTCGTTATGTGAACTGTAACGAAGCGATTTGGCGTATATTCGCATTTCCAAATCACGAACGTCATCCTACTGTTATACATTTGGCGGTACATCTGGAGAATGGTCAGCGAGTATATTTCACTGCTGTGTGTGCTGTGCCGAAACACCTCCAGCAACTACATTGACCAGTTTTTTTGCAATCTGCCAAAGCGATCAGTTTGCACGAACTTTGCTTTACTCGGAGATGCCACGTTATTATACTTGGAATGCTTCATCCAAGAATTTTCAAAGACGGAAGCAAGGTGATGCGGTTCCTGGGTATCCAGATGTGCGTTCTACTGATGCTCTTGGTCGTATGTATACAGTTCATCCAAAGAATGGCGAATGTTTCTATTTGCGGTTGTTGCATTTACCAGTGTAAATGTGCGTGGTCCAACTTCATTTGAGACACTACGAACTGTTAATGGTGTAATATTCCCAACATATCGTGCTGCATGTGAAGAATTGAACTTATTAGAAAACGATACCCATTGGGATACGACAATCGCTGAAGCCACTATCTCTGCATCTCCAAGTCAGATACGCACATTATTCGCTATCATAATTTCGACATGTTTTCCATCAAACCCATGTAACCTGTGGTACAAACACAAAGATAGTATGTCAGAAGATATTTTACATCAAAGTCGTGTCAGTTCCAGAAATCACGATATTGAGATGAATGAGGAGATACATAATCGTGCTTTACTCTTGGGAATGCCAGCGCCAAATCGTGAAACGAATGACGCATTTAATCGAGAATTGGAACGGGAACGTGAATATGATCACCAGGAATTAGATTTAGTAGTTCAAAGGAAAGTACCCCTGTTGAATTACCAACAAGAGGAAGTTTATGATACTTTAATGAAGGCAATCGCTGATGAAAATGGTGGTTTATATTTCCTAGATGCCCCTGGTGGAACTGGCAAGACATTCCTTATGTCATTAGTTTTAGCAACTGTTCGGGCGAGATCCAACATAGCGGTTGCAGTTGCTTCTTCTGGAATAGCAGTCACATTGTTAGGAGGATGCCGTACGGCTCATTCAGCATTCAAAATACCGTTAAATCTTCAAACTATTGAAGAACCAACGTGTAATATTGCAAAACACTCAGCAATGGCCAAAGTTTTAGCGGCATCGAAAATCATCATCTGAGAAGAATGCACAATGGCGTATAAACGTACATTAGAAGCACTTATCCGAACATTAAAAGATTTACGCAATGACTCGAGACGTTTTGGAGGAGCAATGATTTTACTGTCTGGCGATTTCCGCCAAATACTGCCAGTAATTCAAAGATCTACGGCTGCCGATGAAATAAACGCTTGCCTCGATTCGTCAAATCTATGGCGCTATGTGAAGAAACTGCAGCTGACAACAAACATGAGAGTTACATTGCTTAATGATACATCTGCTGAAGATTTCTCGGAGCAATTGCTGACTATCGGTAATGGTCAAGTACCTGTCGATGAATCAAGCGGATTAATATTATTTTCAAATAATTTCTGTAATTTGTCTCATCAAAAGACGAACTTATCAACAATGTATTTCCAAATATTATTTCTAACTACAAAAATAATGAATGGTTGAGTGAGCGAGCAATTTTAGCGGCTAAGAATAAAGATGTAGATGACCCGAACTACATAATTCAAAATAAGATCATTGGAACAATGCATTCATTCAAATCTATTGACTGCGTCACAAATGAAGATGAAGCCACCAACTATCCAATTGAATTTTTAAACTCTTTGGACGTGCCTGGCTTACCACCGCACAATTTACGCCTAAAGGTTGGCTTCGTAGTAATCATGCTTCGAAACATAAACCAACCAAAACTGTGCAACGGAACGCGTTTGGTGGTTAGTAAATTGATGAGCAATGTAATTTACGCTACGATAATGATAGGAAAATTCAGAGGAAGTTCTCATTCCGAGAATCCCGATGATCCCAACCGATATGCCGTTTGAATTTAACAGACTTCAATTTCCGATACGTCTTGCATTTGCCATGACCATCAACAAATCACAAGGCCAATCCTTAAAAGTTTGTGGTTTAAATCTAGAACATTCATGTTTTTCCCATGGTAAATTATACGTGGCATGTTCATGGGTCGGAAGACCATCTGCGTTGTATGTTTTTGCGCCTGATAATAAAACAAAAAATGTAGTGTACCACAGGGTACTTAAGTGAAGAGCAACCTATGTACTAAAATACAGAAATAATAATGAATGATTAATGTAGTTATTTCATTTTTTTTTGTATTTTTTCCAATAAAAAAAAACACAATCTGCAATCCAATAAAAAAAAACACAATCTTATATTTAATAGATTTATTTGATACTAATGAGTTTTAATTTTATATATTACAGGTAAATATCGTCGTGAATTCCGGCGTGCGTTCTGCTGTGGAGTGGATATGACCCAGGAGAGTATGTCGACTATGACCCGATTTACTAATTCGAGGAAGAAATTCGAGCCTATTATAAGTCAGAGGGCTCTAATGCACTTCGATAACAGTCGGAAACAATATATAAATGTCCCTAAAACGGGACAGACAACTCGGAACGGGTATCTGATGACTTAATAAATTATATAGGAATAGCGTTAGGAAATCAGATATGATATGAAAAGTACGATAAGATGAATTTAAAAAATATAAATATGCTAATACACTTGGCTACTAAAGAAGTGTTGTTAATGTACCTACTTTGTTACTGTAACTGAATAGGTGTCAGGGTGCTTCATACCCTTAGCTTTTTTTTAAAATCTTTATTCAAAGGATGTATAGCACCATAAGGATTAAGTCAGCCTTACAGATACTGAAAAAAAGAGTAGTTATAAATTAATTCTAAGTTTATTGTTAAATTCTAGTCTATTAATTAAGTCTAAGTCCCTAACATATATAGCGAATGGATAACAAAACTTAAGAATCTGTCACTATGTTCTAATTTAAATTTACAATTTTTGTTGTTGACTTAGTTTCTAACTGTCATATTGTGATTAAATATCATATTACGACTTTATGTTATACTGTAAAAAAGTCTATTTAATACTACCGGTGATACCAGGAAATAGTGCAATTACAAGTATAATAAAAAAACATGCATGTTTTATTAAATAAATATTGATAATAAATGTGGCTCACGTGAAGTTTAAATTATTTTATGTTTACGTATGCCCGCGAATCTGCGTTTCACTCTTTTTTCACTGCAGGCAAACACGTTGCTAGATTATCTTACATTTACCTAGTTACATTTGAGAATGTCAGTATATTATTACCCAAAAGTGGTTTCATTTAGACAGGTTTTTTACTTTTAGTTACAATGTCTTAAACAATACCATTCGAAAGTTATTTAAATTTAATGTATATGTAATCAATTAATGACTAAACATCAAATACTATAAAACTAAACTAGTCACTCGTGTATATTAATGTTGTATATAAAGCTGTATAATTAATTAGATAAAAATGTTATTTAAGTTTTTTCAATATATGCTTCCGGTACTAAATTCTTACATTACATTTTCTTTTTCTTTTGCATAATTTTTAATGTGTCTAAATGAACTAAAGTATAAATTTGTTGTAGTCCATACATATAATGATCCTATTTCATAATTGCAATGTATCTATTGGACAAATGCCCAATAGATATTTTTCAATTATATTTTTGCTCGCGTACATATCACCATTTGGTGATAAACTTTAATATACAGTTAACATTTGCTACGAATTTTCAAATACGAATACCGCTATTTAACAATTTAAAAGACTCTTATGGATTCAATTGCTTTTGTCTATTGTTATCCAACTGTGCAATGAAAAAGAGAATTAGAATATAAATGTTGAGAGCAATAGGTTGGGTATGTAATGTTTGGCTAGTATTGATTATAACATATACGTTTTTAATTGGAGAGAAAAAAAAAGAAGAAAAATCTGTAATATTATTATAACTATGCCTATCTTGTATATCTTGATAATTTTTTAAAAATATATAAAATTTCGTACCGACTGTCACTCACTCCTCGTTAAGAACGTTGCAGTATCCCTGGATAATTTATTAAAAAGGTATATGATGAATATGATGAAAAGTAAATGGTTACTTTCCCCATATTTTCGATTTTGTTCAGTAGGCTAAGTACCAACCGGAACGCCTCCGTATACACTCACCCCAGAATTAGGCTTCTTTGCCCTCTATTTTAATATATTTTTCATTGGATAACAGATAGCGCGATTCTACAGTTATCTCCTTTTATCCTTTGTACATGTTGATGAAAAGAGCCAGAGTACTTTTACATATTTATGTGCTTTTTGACCTCAGCTCTTTAGCTGAGCCCCGTGATTTATCGCGCCTAGTTATATTCTTCATGGACAATTTCTTCTTCAAAGTTCGATTTTTTACGGATTTAACAAAAAGTAAAACTTTTTGTTAATCGTTATACCCTGAGTATTTTGGAAATGAATTGTGGTTATACTGTGTTCTATAAACTCCTCTATCTTCCAGTGAAATATCCATCAAAAGCCAAAAAAAAAGGTAGCAGTAAAGCTTTTGAAAGGACAGGCGAATCTGCATGTCCTGAAGAGAGTAATCAAAGAAGTAAAAGTAGTTTTATTGTAATGTCTAACATTCGCGTAAACTTAAGACATCAATATGAGAGTAATTAATGTAAAAGAGACGAGGCAAGTATGTAAGGATCGTGATATCACACAGTTCTTCATTTTCATATTATTATGGTAGGGACAATATGAAAATGAAGAACGGAGTGCCACATGGTCGGGCCTCTGATGAGGCATGACAGTTTCTTTAAGACAACCTTAGAAGAAAAGCGCGGTACAGGGAGAGCGACACGCAGTTATATAGAGTAGTTAAAAAGAAAATTACGGTGGACTGTGGAGCCTGGCCGGGAGGGAGAAAAGAGCTGGACAGGTAAGAGCTGCGCTCTTAAATCTATACTTATAAAACTAAAGACTTTGTTTGTTTGTTTGAACGCGCGTTGAGACAGAGGCGGTGATACTTGTATAATGATAATAGGCATCAAATGATAGGTCAGGACTCCAGAAAGAACAAAAATGTGATAAAGTCGGCGCTTTAATATCCTTTTTATTGTAGCTTATTTAGTTAGTGGTTCATATTGCGTCCGGGTTAATAATAAAATAAAATGTATACAAAGTAATATAAAATAAAGAAAGCTTTATTAAGTGTTAGTGAAACTTTTACAGCTATTTCGGGTAAGTAAGACTGATATTATTAAAATGTAATGTACGCGCTAATTTTGTCAATAAACAACACTATGAGTGACATCTATGGCCACATTGAAACATCTACAGTCAGTACTTAGTGAGAGTATTGTGCTTACTAGCAGACGTATATGTTTCTCTAGAGATGGCGTTGTACTATAGCGCAGAAGAGAATTGCGACACCCATTAAAATCCGCATAATCGGTGGCAATGGAGATGCGTCGACCGCATTCACAGCGTCCCTGTAACGAGCCCTCTGGGCTGTCACAACCCGCATACAACGACATCCTTTTACGGTGGTATAGTGTGAGCATGGTGCGCCTACCCGCCATGCCAAACAGTTCTTATCGAAAATATAAATATCAAATATATTTCATCTAAAATCAACTGTTTAAAAAAATGCTTTCGGACAAGTCATATTCCATTTAGCAAGAGGTAGTACTGTACACTTGACGCTGGGGCGACTGGGGACGTATCTCTCCATCACACCTTGTATACCACATTATTAGATATGTGTATTTTGTACAAATAATAAAAGAAATGTAAAAAGTGAACGAAATAAAATCGAATATTTATAAAAAGCATAGGAATACTTAAAGAAAGAGATACCTATTAGATATTTGCACGCTGAAATTTGCAGAACATATTGGAGGCTAATCCATCTACTTATGTACCCATATGCAAGCAAATAAAACCTTTTCTTTCTGTCTTGTGTTGTGAAATTTCGTGCGGCTAGTAAGTTTCCTGTGGCCGACGGGTTGGCGGATCTCAAGACAGCTTCATCATTACCCTGGGGTTGTCGAAAGTGTTTGTTGGGTTCGTAAGTGATTGCCGCCGTCTATATCAAAATAATGGTAAATATTGTGAACGCTATTATCATTATAACCATCATCATCACTCCCCACAGAGCCTCACAGGTCCCCTACGTACCTCATATACGCTATACAATATGGTTCTTGGTGACGAGGACAAGACCTGAAGGGCCACCAGTGTCACCAGTGCCACCTGTGGTGGTGTGCCTTCGGAACTTTAAACCAGCAAGGCACCTCGATCAGTCACCTGAAAACTTAGGGCCTCTGCCGCCTCCACAGAAGGATTACCAATTAAGTGAGGTTCCCATCCTCGCCACATGCCCGTGCGCAAAAGTCTTCCTTATTAGAGGTGTACAAAGGGCACCTTGGGTTCAATTGGCTTCGGCCAAGGTGCCTGGGTTCACCGCATGCTACAAGGTTTGTACCATGCTCTATCACAATAATACAATACTTTTTTATTTTAAGATTCTTACGGTATTTTAGGTTCGGACGAAATTAGTTATTAACATCGGATGATGATGTAATCGGATGGTTGTTTCACCCTAACTGACTTTGTAACTGTCTAACTGACTTTGTGACTGTAAAATGTGATATGCCAACAGAGATAATGTACGCATGCGCTGTCAGACGAGCAAAATGTGATTGTAGTATTGGAATATTGGCCGTAAATCCCCAGGGACCGGCGCCATGAACGCACTGGCGATATTGCATAGCGATACGAAATACGAATGTAGATGGAACATCGGCCTTGTAAATAAACCATAGATTAGTAGTGGAGACTAGAGAAATTGGAGCATTTTTACGACTATCGACGCCAATGAACATCAGCATAATTACTATGCCGATGCGTTGTCCTCATTTTCATCTCCCCCAATGGGCTCACAGATCGCACGAATCGCGACACCGGAGATATCACTTTACGCCGGTATCGTGTGCGGGCCCAATTCCGCTGCAATGCGGCATGACACTACGTCTTACTAAATGGTAAAATATGTAATGGAAAAACTGGAAAATTGCTAGAATGTGTTTCCGTAGTAGGTAATGCCATTGCTGCATTGTAGCAGAATCAGGTGGTACGATCATCATTATCGCTCATAATATAACGACACGCAATAACGAATTAAAGCAACAGCGTGCCTGTCACGTTTTGTCTGGTTTCCGATGGCCCATTGGTGGAGATGGCGGACAGAGAAACATGCGTCTGTTCCTGGTCAACGATAATAAAAAATATTATTTTTTTTAGGATAGGGGGAAAACCAAAAACCGGAGCCCTTTCACGACTACCGACTCCCGTGAACATCCACATAATTACTATGCCGATGCGTTGCCCTCGTACTCCCCCCCCCCCAAGGGGTTACCTGCTATTCACAAACCGCATCTAACGCGACACTGCAGATGTCACATTACGGCGGTATTATGTGAGCGAGAGGTACCTCCCCGGTCGTGCCGGCCCAATTCCGTTGCATAGGAGGATGTAGTGTCATGCATTATGCATGGCACTACTTCTCCTATGCAGATTGACACTACCTCCTCATATCAATAAATTTTTGCTTAGGTCTCATATACAAGAACAGACTATATTCTAAAAACCTTTTTTTGTTGACGCGGGGAAACGCATTTACGCGCCTTCACCGGCCCTGGGTCCGGTGGTGTGTGGCACTCGCGAGACATGATAGTGCCGAATACCCACAAAAACCACCGCGAGTGTCATCAGTGCCGCCCTTGGTGAGGTGTCCCGGAACAACAATCATCAGGGCACCTCGACGGCTAATCAGCCCCCTAAGGGACCAACTCCACCACCACAGATGGGGTTGCCCAGCCCTACAGGACAACCCCACCGACTTTAGGACAGTGCAATGGAGTGAGGTTCCCATCCTCGCGCCTTGCCCCGGTACCCCTCTTCTTATAAGAGGGGTACCGGGAGCGATTTCTCCTCCTGATCTTTAAGCCCCTTCTTCTTATAAGAGGGGTGCAAAGATCCCCCTCGATTCAATTGGCTTCGCCTGGGTTCAGCCCAGGCTACTAAGCCCCACCGCCACAACAAAGCTTGAACCATGGTGGGGATATTCTAAAAACCTATGATATATAATCTGTTTAGTATAATTAGCTGTTTAGAGTTCTAACGCACGCCGCCTATTATGTTAATTACTTACATAAGTACATTTTTTATTACAGTATTTGTGTGACTTATATTTAATTACAATTTACCACTCCATAGGTTAACAATGATTATTACAAAGATAAACAATAACGTCTTGCCTCCCTAGCTGATACCAGGGGTCAGGGTGGGAACCTCACTGTGTGGCCCCGACATGGGGGGGTGTTATTTTCTTGGTTGTCAGGTTTGCCCTATTTTGATGGAATTCGGTTCCTCGCGAGGTACTTGCCATGAGGCTATGACAGATTCGCGGCATTTCAGAATAGGCGGTTTATGTCACTAGCGCTGTTTCAATGGATATTCGGTTTAAACGCGAGTCCCACAAGCCAAGCTGGTCATCACACTCGGGGTCGATGGCAGTGCGTAAGTGCATTTTCACGGGAAATAAAAAAAAATAGAATAAAAAATACTACGAACTTAGCAGATCTCTAATACGCCAGTCCTTTCTTTACATGTACAGGAGCATTTCTTACTAAGATTTGAGTTATGTTATATTTAAAATAATCTTTTAACATGAATAGTAAAAGATCAGATATTTTTAAATGGTAGGTAAAATAGTCTTATGTAACTAATAAAACGACTATAATACGAAAATATTGGTTATGAGCATAGAAAACTTCACCGAATTGTATATTGAATAATGTCATTATTTTCAGAAAATATGGGCACTGTTTTCTACATATAGAAACACTCGCGCGGGCAAAGTTTAAAGTACCTCGGATGTTTTAAATATACGTGCAATTAGCGGTCGCACTGTCGAGATAACCGGACAGTAAGAATTTCATAGACAAATAGTGTGCGTACGGTTGACTTTGAAAAAATATGTTTATGTAAATCATGGATGAAGCATAGAAGGACAGTGCAGTATAAAATCGTGTAAATTATTTTGTATTTTGTAACATCGACTATACGATAAAAAATATATACCTGCTACAATTTATAATATTTTTGTAGTTAAATAACTTGAAATAAATAAAATGAACAAAAAAGGTCAATCGACCGTGACAGGACTCGAACCTGCAATCTTCGGATCCGAAGTCCGACGCCTTATCCATTAGGCCACACGGTCTTTAATTCTCTTGTGAAAGATTCATACAGTTTTGAAATAGCCCTAAACTAAATGCTTACATGATCAAATTAGATTGAAACTAAATGGAAAGAAATGATCACTTGGCCAAGAATTATTTAATACAGCAATTATTCTGGCGAGGGATATGAGTAGGATCTAGAGATATGCGTATATTTTTGTATAGGTAAACAGATAAACATGGACTTTAGTGTTTCTACAGTTTAAGGGGATAAACACACATCGGTAGCAGTATGGTGACTATCAAGGCCCATAATCATCCGCGTAATTGTAATAATGATGCGATACCCTCCTTTCCTTCTCTCCCCCTTTTTTTTGTTGACCGGGGGAAACGCATTTAGGAGCCTTCGTGTATTTTATAGTGCCGAATACCCACAAAAACCACCGCGAGTGCCATCACTGCCGCCTTTGGTGAGGTGCCCCGGAACAACAAATCATCAGGACGCTTAGACAGCTAGTTAGCCCCCTAAGTTAGCCCCCCCCCCCTTCGCGGATGAGGTTGTCATGCACCACAGGAAAACCCCATCAATTTTGGGACAGTGCAGTGGTGTGAGGTTACCATCCTCGCCACTTGCCCAATGCGCAAATGCACGGTCTCCTTTTGTTTTTTTATCCCCTCTTCTTATAAGAGGGATGCAAAGAGCATCACCCTAGGTTCAATTGGCTTCACTGGATTCACCCAAGCTGCTGAGCCCCACAGCCACGAAAAGGCTTGAACCATGGTGGGGTTCTTTCTCTCCCCTAAGCGAGCCATTGGAATCTCACAATTTGCTCGCACTCGCAAAAATTAAAAATCGACATGGATTTGCTGTCTATGCTTACTTTGCGGTGGTATCTCGTAACTTATGGGCTAACTCCTGGCGGCCAATTCGTTTACAATGCAGCAATCTTTCTACATATTGTTTTGCGTGCAACTAACGAAGTTAGTCACGAATAATCGACGAGTTAGTCTACATTTTGAAAAAATAAATAAATAGATTATTGTGTTTTCGACTTCTGCTAATTACTTAATTAATAAGTCCATAAAAAATCTGATAATTAATAAGTCCATAAAAACATTTAAAAAAAAAACTTTAATTAATATAATATTATATGTGTATTGATAAAAATAATATAAGTTGAAGTGGAGGAGATGTGCAGAAAGATAATCCTTACATACTTTTATTTAATTCTACTATTCTGCCTCGGTTTCAACCGTGAATCCGTTTCGCCAATTACGAGTGTTACACGAAGACACGAAAATCATCCTCGGAATCGGTCTATCTTACGAAAACGATTCCTGTAGATTTTGGGAAATTCAATTGATTACACACGGACAAACAGCTATTGCAGACTTTCTTTTCTAATAACTAAAGATGTTTTGGAAATAAATTAAATTAATAAAATAAAACAGAATTACACACCACGTCACGTCCTCAATGATTTTATGATATCTTACTTACAAAAATGTTACAAATACACATTCAATTGTATTCTATAACAGATGGCGTTTTTTGTAATTCAAATCGAATTTCGATCTCCTGCTGAACACTCATGGAACCTATAGTATAGCTGTGACTCACAAACACAAGTTTAAGACAAGGCTTCACTGCTTTTAATCCCGAGATGGGTAAGTTTAATTGATCAACATGCTTCAAAGGATTCATAAAGCTCTAGATAACCTTGGCTCAAAGGAGTTGTAAAGTTATTCCTTGCCTCAAAGGGTTGGTAGGCGTCGGTACTGTGGTACTGCGCCTGATTGCTCTAAGGTCTAGGAATGTGGGATTTCCGTGTCATTGACTATTTGGAATAAGTATGTGTGTCTCCTCGCACACTAGTGTAGCTGTTATAAACATATCCTGCGGCATCGTTCACTTGACGCTCTCTTGGAATTGCTCTTGCTAAAGTTCTGCGTGGCAACACGATTATTCAATTAAGGTACAGAGGGTCACTATTTCTGTCTCAATTTTTACACAACTGCGACAGACGTGTTGTTTTCACATCGTATGAGTGTATTGTATATGTATGTTGGCACGTACATCTCTACATTTTCGAATACAGATAGAACAACTTGGGACATTAGCAATAGGGGGAACCTCCCTTGCCCCGTGCGCAACAGCGCCTCCTCCTCCTTACACCCCCCCTCTTATCGGGTGTCTGGTATCTCCCCGGACTACTGAATCCCACCACTGACTACCACGATAAAGCTTGAGCCATGTTCGGGGGGGGGGGGGTGAAATTTCTATGTATAGCTAGGCATATGACAACGATAACACCTCTTGACTTGGAGAATAAATAAAGCTTGTTCATGCGATTGATTTGTTAAGGAGGGAAATTTTGTGTTGATAATTCGATTTATGTCCACAGTTTTCGCTTAAAGAGTTTCAAACACACATCATACACACTTTTGCATTTATAACATTAGTAAGAATTGATATAGGAATGCTAAGACAAGTGGCATTTGTACGATGCCTATCATCATTTTTTATGGTTAAGGGGGTTAACGAGCAACATCGGAGCATTTCATCGACTACCAACGCCTGCGAACATCAGCATAATTATGCCCACATTTTCACCCCCCCAATGGGCTACCGGCTACCCACAAACCGCAAGAAACGCGACACCTTAGGTGTCATTTTACGGCGGTATCATGTGAGTGAGAGGTACCTCCCCGGTCGTGCCCATGCACCATTCATAGCACAACCTCCTCCTATGCAGCATGGCACTACCCCTTACACTAATAAACAAATCTTGATAAGCATTTATCAGATTGCTGCCTAACATGGGTTTCTTTTAAGGTACTCCAAGTTAACAAACTTTAACACTTAAAGACACATCTATTCATGACTAACCGTCCCGTTTCCACTTTGTTAGGCGACAGTTTCCGAAATAATTTGTAGTGTTTCCCTTGAGTTATATGCCGGTGAAACTGCGGAGCATAGCAATAAAAACAAAACAAAATATAGCCTGAGTTACTTTTGACCAGTCGTAGGTTTCTGCTAGTGAAATAATTTCCATGGCCTAATTTATATTTCTGAAAATATATGCTACAAACAAAGTCAGAAACTTTACTGCCCATACGTTCGTTCCTTTGGTTACTGCGATTTTAATTCTTTGATTTGTCTTACCTCATTACCTTCTGCTCAATTCTCGACTAGCTTACTTTGCCTATTTGTTGCTACCAGGTTAAGTACACTTTATCTATTATATTTGTTTATATTTTATTTCACCATATTTATTATATGTTGTTCGGTACGTATTTTATTAATATACTATTTTTTTCAGCCTAATACGATATTTCAGTGATAGTCTCAGTGATAGTGTTGTTCCGAACCCTCATTTATATATGGCCATTATAATATCGTGGTTTATGTGTTCTGAGTCTGACACCGCCGGAAAAATATTAGTATAGAATACGACAAATATCAAGTGTCCGTAGCGTACAATAGAGTAGGTAGAACGATTACTTTGGACTGTAAAAAATTTGTTTTGTGTTTAAGATCGCGTGAGTTCCAGCACGCGCTTTAAGTTTACCAAGGGCTGCTGCAGCGCTCGCTATTCGAGCAGGTATCTCTGAAGCCAGAGCATTATCTTTTCTCAATCGACTACCGGAGTATTTTGAAGTCTCATTCCATACCATTAATGGTGATATTGGTATGGTCTTCCCTAAATCCTCCCGAAGGATGTTTTAAAACTCTACTATTACTGGTACTTACAACCAGCCCAAACTTGTGTCGTGGTAAATGTAAATATTCTACATAATATTGGCGAGACTTGGGATTGCCAGCAGGTATATAACATTTCAATCACTGAGCCTTCTTAACAAGCCGTCTGGCCTTGAAGAGAGGAATATCGAAATTACTCTTATCAGTTCTGGAGTTTATTTAGATTAAACCATTGCAAGTCTTGATGGCATCTCGTGTAACAGAAGTAAAGTATATGGATAATGATGTTGGTGCTTAGTACTCATCCCTGTCTCTCGCCACTGGATACGGGGAAACAGTACGAAATGTCATTTTCATGTCGAACTCCTGCCGTCTTATTTCCATGGAGTTGGCGGATAAGGTTAACTAACTTTTTGGGGCAACTAACTTTCCTCGGCACAATCCACAGTGGATCACGTGGTACTCTATCTATGGCTTTTTCTAAGTCGACAAAGCACATGTAAGGAGGACGGCTCAAGAGATTTTTCTTATATTTGTCTAACAATAAATGTAGCATCCACCGTGACTCTGCCAGGACGATACTTATACAGGGTTTCTGGAAGTATATTGTCCACGTGATAGGATAGACGGGAGTTATATACGCCAAAATCATCCCTATAGGAGCTACAATAGGCGGTATCACCTTGCCTTTAAATAATTTGCGAACCGAGACATCTCTTCGTCCGTGGGGGATGACTTCGCAATACTATATCCTAAAAATAAAATTAAATAATCTATCTTTAATGTATGGACCACTATATTTATATATTTCAGATTGTGAAGTATCTATTCCGGGCCTTGGGTAACATGTGCCGTGGAGTACCACGATCTAGCCTATCTATATACTATCTAACTATTTGTTTATTGCGTATCGATTTTCCATAATTAATGTTGGCCGGTTCCTTATGTGGAGCACGATATGGAATTTTAGTCTGAAACAGGAACTTAGAACGAACAAGTCAATGGCCGATCCAGCCCTGGGCACCTTTCATAGATCTAGTAATAATGACGTCACTTAAATCCTTTTTGCGCACGATATCGCAGTGTAACAGGTGCCAGTGCCTATGTCTTGGGTGTATCCACGTGGTCTCGAGCTTTTCTGTCAATATGAAGATAGTTCTTATTATGGCGAAACCATGTTCAGCGCAGAGAGTAAGGAGATCAAAGCCATTCGCATTGCAAATCATAGTCCCATTACGCCCAAGTCAACCATCCCAAGCACTATGATCTTTGCCAACACGAGCATTGAAACTGCCCAACATCAAGATTTTGTCAGCAGCAGACATTTTGCTGAGAACCAGATTAAGTTTGAAATAAAACTTCGCTTTTTCCGCGTTTGGAGATGGTAGCGTGGGTGCATGCGCCAATAAGATGTACTACTTCATAGACGTTAGTGGAAGTCTTGGCGTTATTATTCTAACATTAATGATCTTTGGTAGTTCTTGTAAATTTCGTGCCAACTGATTTCGTATGGAAAACCCCACTCCACGGGCTGCCCTTTCGGAGCTTAGCTTCCCACTCCAAAAATATTTCCACCCACCAAGTTTTTCGCAAAGCTGTCCAGAGTCGCAAAGACGTGTCCGCTAATTGCGGAAATGTCTATATTATATTTGGTCAGTTCTCTTGCGATCAAAACTGTTTTACTCCGGACATGCACTCGAAGCAAGAGTCTAAGAGTGTACAAACATTCCATGCCCCAATGATTAGGTCTTTTGAAGAAATTAGACTCTTTTTGTGACCGTGTTATGGTGGTGAACTGATGACCACTGTCTGTCATCTGTCTTAAAAGAGAAATATGCTATCTTTGGACCACCTTTAGTAGGCACCTCTCCGACTTGGGGTAAGGAGAGCGTTCCCTAAACAGCGCTGCTTTATCATCAACTTTCCAGTGACGATGGATCGGAAGCCCGATACGAACGGCGAGAAGTTAATATTAGCAAGATCGAAGCCACATACCTCTATACGGATACAGATATTTGCCCCTTAAGGCACCTCTATTCGTGCCTCGCCTCATCGCTACAGTAAACACTCGCGTTTTTTATCAACAGAGAACGCTTCCTGCACCGACAAGGACTTGCGTTTAGAAAAGCAGTTGCCTCCTCCGCCATCAAGCGCCGTACCAAAATACCTCTTCCCCGCCGATACTGCCGTTAAGGTGCTCAACCTTAACCCTGGGGGAGGGTTCTGTATTATACGCCACAGGCTTGGGTCCCTATTCGAACTCAGCCAATCTCACAACTTGACTTACTGAGTTGTGGAGTGCCCCCCCCCCCCCTCCGCGACATGGTACCGAATAGGAGTTGTGAAGAATTAGCGAAGGAGACCCAATCCACCCTGAGGCCGTGTCAGGGTCCTAGACAAATCCCTAGTACACGGGCTGTAATGTGGCGTGTGATAGTAATTTAAATAGCCCTCGCAACCGGCGTGTTTATATGAAGAGAGAATGTCGAGGAAGTAAGTTATGTAAGGATCGTGATATGTGGCACGCCGTTCCCTCTGCTTACCCTATTAGGGAACTGGCATGAAGATGTGCTATTGTTGTTGTTACTGTACATTATATTATTAATGTATATGACGATGTGTTTGAAACTGGGATCAAAGGGTGACGCCGGCGACGATACCGCTGTGTTACCGGCGTGGCGGTACCACTGTGATTCGACACCAGCGGCGGTGCCATTGTGGACATCGGCGCGGCGGTACCACTGTGGTCCGACACCAGCGGCGGTGCCATTGTGATTAGACACCGGCGTCTACCCTGACACAACCCCGAGCGCTAGCTTGTAAGAAACTATGGTGAACATGGGACATTATGAAACAGAGCGGCGAACAGTTCACATGGTCGAAAGAGTTACGTGTTCGGTGTGTTCTTGCGTAGTAATGTTGATGTTGAATGAAGCGGACTAGATACATTTATTGTAAAATTAATGTATAAGTATTAGACTGCATAGCTGTGTGTAAACATAGGATTGTATAACAGTATAAAGTCTTATATTTACACACAGCTACAAGACAAGACTCGTGAAGCTACGTGCAGTATATTATTATTCTCGCCCGAATACTCACACCTACTTTCATACTATCTGTACTTTTAATAAAACATACCGCCACCAGGACCAGGATAAGAAAGAAGACCGCCTTGCAGTCCCTTTATAGATTTGTTTACTTAATAGTACAATAACCTTACACGTATTTAAACATTTAGCTATATTTTTTGTGAGAAGCAATATCTTTTGTTATGTTAAAAGTAGATGCTCTGGAGTACCGATACGAAACTGGATATGCCCCGTCGCTGTACATTATTATGTTTACATGTTAGACATGTGCGAACACGACGAGTATACAGTCTAGTTGAACACGGTAATGGAGATGACTATTGCTTTGCGCATGATATTCTTATTTAAACGAAGGGCTAGCGATTACACCGTAATTAACAGAGTTAACAGAGTCAATTAGTTTATAACCACACATTTGTTAAACTATCAAATATACGTTATAAAACAAAGTACTTAATTGTGTTAAAATTCATAAACAATCGTCAATTGTACTCATCGCCTCCTTCCATGAACGTCAAGACGACCGGTCTCCTGCAACTTGTATTCATCACGGACCGGCCACTGCACGGGGTTCGTCTTTTCACCTGGTGAAAAATCGACCAGCATTCGTTTTCATAAACGCGGCCTCCACTACAGAATTTTACTGGCCCATCTGCCATCTCTTCTTCTGAGTGTGTGACGACCAGCCCATTGCCACTTCAGCGAGCTTATTCGTTGGATGCTTTAGTTCTCTGCCTTATGCCATATTTTATATTTTCGAATTCTGTCTGACAAAAAAACACCCTACATAGCCCGTACAATAGCCCGTTGAGGTACCGCAAACTTGCGGATCAGTCCAAAATTAAGAGGCTATGTTTCGGCCCAATAGGACACCACGGAGAGAACGCATTGATTAAGACTTTAGTATTCAAGCTCTGCGGTATAGGTGACGTAAGAATGTGACCAAGCTTCCAAATGCTGCCCGACCCAACTGAACCTTTCTGTCGGCTGCATTCTCGAAGTAACGTCTACCTAATTGCAATAGTTACCCGAGGTAGACGTATTGGTCTACGACTTCGAGAATAGCACCATCGTCGTTGACGGACCTAGAGATAACGTGTTCGTTAAACATGGCCTTTGTCTTGTCCAAGGTCATCCTAAGGCCAATACATCGGGAGTATTCATTTAGGCTGTGCAACATTTTCTGCAAGCTCTCCAACGATTCGGCCAACACAACGATATCGTCGGCGAAACGAAGATGTGAGAGGTACTTAAAGACGTCCTCCAAAGCATAAGTGAACAGTTTGGGCGAAGCAACATCCCCCTGTCGCACTCCTCGATGCAATTAGATTGGCTTTGCTTGACCTCTCGGAATCAGAACTTGTCACTACAATTACAAATTGAAGATTCACTGTTTAGACCTTCTGTTGGCGGTGAACAAGGTTTATAAACAGTAGACTACATAATATAGCGTTTTATTTGAAAAAAAAAATGAGAGTAAACTTTGACGATGCGCGCGCATACCGTCACGAAAAACCGACACCCTCAAGTTGGTTAATGTCAACATTTTAGTTTTTCTCTTGTTTCACCAAAGAAATGTTAATCCTAACGCGTGTACATAAGTACACACACACCATTTTTTGTTTTTAAGCTACTAAAACTTTACCAAAAATACATCCGGATATATTAGATAATGTTTTGTGTTTAACGTTAGCTTGGAACGTCCTCTAAATACAATATGTTCAATTTCTTCTTGTGTTATAAACCCCTCACCCCTCCCTGTACCCTAAAGAGCAACATGTAACTGTACACTAAAGAGCAACATGAATGTATTGCTATACCTACATTAAAATACCTATTTTATAAGCCGATTGCTGCATCGTCGTCTGATTTAGCTAATGGGATCTTTTAATGTCTTGTTAAGGAATGATGTATTTTGTTCTTTAAAGAAAATTTTATTACTAATTTGTAGTGTACGTATTGCTAATTGAATAATCTGGGAAGGTGCTTCTAGTTTTCCTTACACCGCTTTGAAGTGATTCCTATGCTGTTTCGAGCGCTTAGCGCCCCGCTGGCTCATTAGCAGAATGGCGTTTCACGCCATCTAATTGTATATTATTCAAAAGTAGAAATAATACTATTTAATTGTCTTTGAGTTCTTAAAGCGGAATTATGTGAAAGTGGTCATAGTAACAACAACACCATATTTCATGATGGAGTATGCAGAATTACCAAGTGTCACAAGTCACGATTCCGACACACCTCCCAAAATCAACAAACGAGTTATAATAAAAGAGAAAAGTTTGACAACCGAACAGCCGCAATCATCAAATCAAAACACCGCAATGTTTGTACCGCGTCCATCATTTTAAATACAAAAGATCGAAATTTTAAATTATGTAACGACGGCTGCTCTAATCCTGGTTGTCGTATCAAACCACCGATTGGAGTACTGGGCCTAATGGGGTACTGGCCACTTGCCGAGGCGCCATGCTGCTGATAGATCCATAGCACCTCTGCTTAGGTGGTCTGGTGGTTCCAATTCAGTAGATCCTGGAGTCCCACGAGCCCCATCGGATTCAACCTAGAACGAAAAAAGAACAACATGAAGAGAGTGCCATATTTGATATTATTTCAAAGCAACTATGGTCAAATATTGTGGACTGTCAAATATCTTTATTCAAAATATTCCGAGACTATGTTTTTTTTCTCGCGGTTATGTGGTTTGATTTTTGATTTTTGCTTTTCCGTTTAGCGCTGTTTGTTTTGTCTATTGAACCGTTTTTTCACGCTCTATTGCTAAAGGTATTATTCATCCACTCGTGTCACAAAGTTTTTAATAATTGGGATCTGTGTGGGACGCGGTAGTAATTGATTTTATCCTCTCCACGGCAGTTGTTAAACTCGGATGAGTGCTGAGTGAATGATATATCCCCTCGCGAACAGACCGGGGTCATGATGTTCGCCTCGATACCCGTATTCCTCGCAGGCCTCTCCAGGCCAGTGAAGATGACCCACGGATGGACGGTATATATTCACAATTAAATGTGATGAGGGAATGAAATATTCACTGTAAATATTTATCAAGATACACTTACAAATACACTTAGTAGTTAGTGCCCGGTCAAAACACGTTAAGCGCAACATCTAGAGTTGATACCCCTCTACAAGAAAATTAAAACCGCTTCATAATAATGATATTTATATAATTATATTTACCTATTCATAAAAACACCAAATTTTATTTAGGTGTTTTTGTGCAGTTAATACCTAAAATATCGGAGCTGAAATTATATTAAAGCAGGTTGCAAGCTATAGGATTACTTTGCTCAGCTATTTAACCGCGAACGAGGTAAAACTTCAGTAACTTATAGTGAGAAATTTCTGTGTAATAATTACTAAATACCATATTTATTATTTAGTACTTGATAATTACTTAACGAAGTGACAAACAACGGTGTGTTTATATGATATTTAGGTACTTTAAATTATAAAAAAGTACCCTCACGCAAATAATCCACGAAGAGGTATGCAGAGGTGTGCTAGTACATGCACAACTCGTAAGTCCAGTATATATACTAGAGCACCCGCGATGAGCCAAGGTAATTGATTAGGTAAATATGTGTTGTTTGTTATATATTTTTTTTAATTTACATTACAATTTTATCATTTTTTATCAAAATTATTTATCAAAATTATTTCCGCATCAGTGTGTTCATTTGTATCATAAAGCGTTCATTTTTGGGGGCTATAGTATGGACACAGGGCTATAATATTTTTTGGTTTAGGAGGTAACGCTTCTTAAAATATGTTCATTAAAATAATTATTCATAGTCTAATTCATTGTAACTTATGTAAGTATTGTGTTCTTGCAACAAGAAATTGTAGGTGAAAATATTACACTGTACAACATGTGCTGTGACACAGTGAGGGTACAGCCCAATCACATCCTAATACTAACAATTAAGTAGATTCTAACGATTCTAACTAAACCACTCACACTAAAGCCCATCAAGCCGTTTTGAATGTAGAGACTGTCGAAGTCATACGCACATATATACAACCATTATCCATCTTTCTGGTGTAGGCGGGCGCTTGTTTGTGGATTCACAGAACGTTCGCTGTAAATGGGATGATTAAGTTAATGGCCCCGGTGCTCGTTTCCAGGTAATAGTATCCGGCAAAACTTAATTATGCTATAGGAGGAGTTTCGGATAAAACGGCTCATTCCAATAAACTATATAAGATTCAGGTATATCAGATATAGATAGATATAAAAGTAAAAAGGTATATACACAATATTACAATAGAATAGAATATAACATTGTTTAGCTATTTACCAGGGCAAAGGGCAGTCAAATTATTCGTAAAAAGGCTTGCACAGAAATAATTAACAATTAATCTATATCAATAATATAAAGCTGGAGAGTTTGTTTCTTTCTTTGAACGCATTAATCTCAGAAAGTACTGACCCAATTTGTAGTTTCTGAAAAAAAAAAATGTTTTGAATGGCCAATTTATCTACGAAGGCTATAAGGCTACGAGCGAAACCTCGTGATGACGCTAGTTAAATATACTCCACAATGATGACCAAGTTGTGACCAATGAAAATGATTATGAATGGACTCAAGTTCAACGTCTTCCGCATGACTACAAAATTTCCGTCTTCCGAACATTAAAAACGACACTAAACTCTACAGCTAGACGCTATGTCACATATGTGCTGTGCAATCGGTCCGCTTTTTTTATAGCGGCGCAAACGAGCAATGACGCATTGATATCCGCCGATACTTATAAACGTCCACCTAATTGTTATGCAGATATACTCCATTTCTATACCCTCCAAACGTGCCAACGGCTATTCACAAACCTCCCGAAATGCGACACTATAGTATACTTTACGGCATATCATGCGAGCGAGTGGTACCACCACAGTCGTGCTGGTCCAATTTCATGTCAATGTAACATGCCATGTCGCCGAATTGGATCGGCGTACCTCTCTATAAGTATGGCAACTTGTTTACACGCCTGAAATACGTTTTAAAACAAATTTCAAATCAAACCTGAAATTGAAACATGAACGTGTGTTGTGTTTCAATTTCAGGTGTGAGAAATAACATTTTCCGTTTTCCGTACTACTTTAAATGTTTGACTAGACCAAATATTTACCAAGTTCGCTGTTATCGGTAATTTCCTTGACAATGGTCACACTGTGTGTGAAGTAGGCAATAGCTGGTGAATTATCGTTTGTCCTTTGTTTTCTAGCTAACGGTACGCTAGCTTTCATTGCGAGCTGTGTGTACTCATACTGCCGTGTGTTTTTATATCTTGTAAGTATTATTAATTATTAATAAACTGTAATAATAGTAATAAATAATAAAAGGTCGAATTGGGGCGGCATGTCTGGGGAGGCCCCTGTCGCTCAGAAGATACAAATATACCGTCGAACTACGTGTAGTTTGTGAGTATCCGGTGGCCCATTGGAAAGGAATCGTAATCAAAGTGCTGCGATCTCTTGTTTGGCCACTTATTTTTAAGAGCATTTCGTACCTACTAACCTAGAATTGGTAAAATATCGCGTCCTTTTAGAAATATAAATTATCAGATCGCGCTGGCCCACTTTCACTACAATGTAACAATCACAATATATGTTATTTACAAACGCCATATCGACGATTATTACAAAACATGTACACTAGATATAAATAATTTATTACAAAGATTTTTCACTAGTTGAATAAGTTCGGAGAAGCCGCAGGTGGGTATTTTAGGTATCCATTGTATCTGCCTTTCTTAAAATTGCAATCTATTCGTAGAAGTAGCAAGTCAATTTGATCTACTGATCAAACAAGATAGTGTATACTCCTTACTTATTTAACAAATGAAAAATCTTTTTTGACAAATATGCTATTCATAATCTGTTCATACAATCGAAAGGCCACTCATTTCGCTCAAATTCTCAGAAACAACAAGTGCAAGTTCCAAAGTTTGCTTCAAACGGGAACGGAACAGGATTTTTAGAAATTTAAGGGTGTTTTTTTTTGCGTAAAAGTACGCGGAGGTCTGCTAGTTTTATATAACTGTCCAATGGCACAAGCCTACTTGAGTACGATTTGTTCTTGTAATATTCGGATGGAAATGACAATTTTACATTGAGTTTAATTGCAGCAACATTTTACTTCAACGCGATTTAACAAACTATAATGGGTTTCAGATCGATTTACACGTCACTCGATACAAATCATACTCAATGTTATTAAAATTATAAACGATTAATTATATAATTGAACAAAAGGACAAGTTAATATATAGAAGCAGAAACCAGTGAATTCACCTACATTAGTGGTTCATTTTCATATAAATTTCAGTCCTGTGTTTCACTCTCTAACGGGTTGAATTTCTATATATATATATGAATCATTAAAATAATCATATTTTCCATCCGACTGTGTCAGGTTATGTTTTGCTGGTGAAACATAAATTTAACGACTTGACATATTTTAACGAATAAGAATTCGCCTAAATTTGTAACCCGAGTGACACTGCGTGCATTAAAATATAATTTAAGCCGTCGGATTTTTACAACCCAATTTACATTCAACTATTTTGTGTCACAGGATGAAACATCAACACCCAAGACGCAGTTTAATTATGAATGTTAGAATAGTAATAGTTTTGTGCATTTATAATAACATCGTGATGTCTGCGAATGATGGTGATGTTGAAGACTACGATTATAACGAAGACGCGGATGATTCCCATCCATACATGGTGGCCATTATGAGGAAAACCATGTTCCTAAGCGCAGGAGCATTAATAGATGAGAAATGGGTTTTGACCGCAGCGGATTCATTATTTTTGTAAGTGTTGCTTGTTTTTATGATTATAACATTTATTTTAAAGTTAACAGCTACATCATTGTCTTTTTTCATCCGGTTTGCAAACGCCACGAGGCTATTTACGCCATATAACTGTGGAAATCACCGACTGCAACACATATGTTATACAGATGCTATTGTCATCACTGTAGTAGGGTATAATTTACTCGATTCTCATCAAGATTATGTAATAAAATAAGTGTCTTTTTCTACGAAGATATTCTACAAATAAGGTAATACTTTGACACAATGTAAGGTATGATGCTTGGGCCATTGATAAGAGGTGATTTGCCTGCACCGCACACCACAGAGATAATACGGCTCATAATATGCGGTTCTAGGTCCTTTGCGTTTTCTTCGAAGTTATTTCACATATTATTTAATATAGGTATATATAACTACAATGTTTCATGTCTATCAATGGTAAAAATGTCTCACCCGTCAGCCTGTATATACAGCTGTTAATCAGTAATGCTCAAATCCTACTCTTCATCGTGACATTATGTTATTTTATACAGATGGGGGGTGGAGGGTGTTGGGGTAAACGAGCCATCAAAGCATTTTGATGACAACAGATGCCCATAAGCACCTGCACAGAGATTACCTACATGTAGACTCGTTTCCCCGCCTTCCTTTTTCCCGCTTCGCGAGCCCGCAGAACCTCTCACACCGCGTGAAACGCGGCAGTATGGCTTTCACTTTACGACAGTCTCGCTCACGCCATAAAACTAACTCCCAGGTCGTGTTGGATCTAATCGTTTGCAATGCAGCATGGCGCTTCCGACAAATGTACCTTACTCATTCAAGCAAAAAGTTCCGAAACATTACCTTATCATTCTTCTTCTATATTTTGATAAATTTGACACAGACAGACTATAATCTGAAAAAAAAAAACATAAAACATACTTTCGTTTATAACCGAACATCTAATTTAGTATAATGTAGCCTATCAGTAATGGGTTCGATATTAGTTAGACCTAATAATGACAAAGATCTAGCAAAATAATATATAATAACGATGATAACATAATGATAACGAAATAAAAAAGAATTTGCAAAAGTTATAATGATAGTGCCTCGTTGTACGTAGTCTATAGTTCAAAGTAACAGTTTCGTTGTTTTTGTGCTATTTTTAAAATAATGCATGGAAAAGTCTAAAATTGCAAAATCTTTTACTTTTCAGTTTCTATCTATTTTATATGAAAATAGGTTAATTGCATTTATTTCCTTAATTATTTTTGGATCTGTATACTGCTAATATACAATAAACATATTAAAATATGTGACGAGTTTATTTGTACATGCTGTATAGTAGGATAGCCTGAATCATGGTCTAGTAGTATGCACGTTCAACCACAGTCGCGAGGTGCTGGGTTGGAGTCTCGGATCAGACCAAAGCGTTGTTAGGATCTTTCAATATCAAATACCAGTCCGAGCTCAGGAGTATGGCGATGTTTCACCCCCGTGCCACGGAGACTACTATAAGCCTTCTGTCTTGCGCCTGAATAATCTCCAGTCGTATCCGATTACCGTCCCATCGGAATAAGAAAATGAAGCACCTGTGTCTGCGCCTGCGCACATACTTGTGCGCTATTGTGTGTCCTCCACGGTTGGCTAGTTTCTATAGAGTTTCTATAGAAAGTTTAGCTAGGACGACATGATTGTTATATAATGGGTAACAGTGAATTCTCTTTTCAAATCAATGCTGCATATTGCCTTGTGTAGTGCCTAATGTCCATTCGAACTGAGTGGGTTGTTAACGTTATAGTGACATACAAATCAAAGCTTAGTGCATTATTCCCACCTTAATGAAGGTTATAATTCAATTGTTTTGGTGCTCCAGAGATCCCTTTGTACCGCAGACTTTTGTCGGATAGTTTGAATATGGTGATTTTAGCAGTCCACTTAACAGACGCAAGCGTTCTGTTCCAATGTCCCCTTTTTGGAATTTTTCAATTACTTTGCGGTGTAAGGGGATATGTATGTATATTTAATTATTTTTTTATTTTATAGGGGGCAGTCAGAGCTTTTAAGTAACTATCGACGCTCATAAACATCCACATAATAGTTGTAGAATTGCGTTGTCCTCATTTATTAAAAATACTGATTACCCAATATTCATGAATGCTATAAAATTTGGCCCATTGGATGGCATTGTCTATCGTTATGTATATTCAACACTTCTAGGAAATGCATTCATGGCACAATAATTTTTCATCATTGAATTCTAGGAACATACTACCCACTCGTGTAGATAACTCGTCGAAACACCTCGCCCCATTTTTGAGTACAATGGAAATTTTATGGAATCTATGAACAACAGTGGGCCTATATATAGGTCGATCATGTCTTCAATAAAACTACTTTCACGGATGTTATCGTGGCAGCCCGACGTTTCGGAAGCTTGACATCAACCTGGTCAACATATTGATCATGATGATTAGTCCTACGTTTCCTTGTTCCAGTGTTCGGGAATCAGTTCGAACATTACGAGTGAGGCTTGGCAGCACACACTATAAACATGGCGGCACGTTAGTCGCTGTCAAATTTCTACACATACATCCCAATTTTGACGACAGTAATCCAGAGTTCGACGTAGCGCTGCTGCGTTTGGCGGAAAACGTCAGGATCACACCAGACGTGAATCCGATAAAACTGCAAACAAAATCACGGCACAACTATCCATCACACTTCACAGTCATAGGTTGGCAGTCTCCCATAGCGGTATGATAACTTTTTTTACGTAATCTACGATTAATTACAATGAATGCTGTTCCGTGAATACCTATACCTGGACAGGTTTGGGGCATTGTCCATGTTTTTAGGTTTCCGTAGCCAAATGGCTAAAAGGAATAGATTTTTGTCACGTCCATATGTCATAGATGTTTTACTCGGATATTATGGGTACTGTACATTTGAAATCTGGAAGGTAGGTGTGTTTTTACACCTCCCCCTTAAATTTAGAACTACTAAGGGGAAAACTGTATTATAGAAGCCATTCAAAACTTGAAACGGAAATTGCTTTAATCATATCTCCTTGGTAGTTTAAAACATTTGATTTTTTTTGTTGCTTTGACACAAAAGTCGAGTCCGACTCCCGCTTGGTCTGTCTTTTTAGCATACGAACAGCCGGAGGCATTTGGCAACTACCATTAACCTTGAACATCAGTGTTATTGTTATACGTACAAGTAACTGCCTCCCATCAAATGGAGCATGGAAACTCGCAAATCGCACAAGAGGCGACAATATACCAGTTGCAGACAGCTGTCTGAGACACTATATTATGACCAGCTGTACTTATGTATATAATATAGGTTAAGAGGCTTTCATATAGATTTAAGGTGCTTACCTTGAGGTTATTTTATACCTACACGATTTCAGAGCAGATATCAGGCTACATATTTTTGTATTTGACATAAGGATGGTTACAGGCTATATACCATGGCGCTAAGACCAATGTTGCCGGAATTACGCAGCGGAAACCTCGGGGCGCTGTTGTAAATTAAAATGAAATTACTCACATTCGCCACGTTTGGGAGTCAAATCTAAAACCATTCAATAGCTAAAGTGAAAACACCCGATTGAAACGCGTCACACGCGTTTTCCCCAGATTCCGATGTTTGCTCTGAACTTGATGTAAATATTTAATACCACACCGAATGCAATTAATTTATTTTACTAAGTCAGTTTATTTGCAACGTCTACTAATTTTGGCTCGATATATTGAACTTTACACTTGTTATTGGTAAATTTTAGTTATAAGACAACTGAGGATAGGCATTTGTGGTGGGTCACGCAGATGAGCCGATATGATTGCACAATAAGTCTTTTTAATTTCTGTTTGCATCAAATTTTATACATAACGACGCGATCTATAGAATTATATTTTGATCAAACTTTTACGATCCCAATACCTATCTATGCCTCTACATTATGGAAATAATGATTTCAACGTTTGGCCGTGTCTGAGACCTATTTTTCACTATCATGTTAAATGCCTGTTAACAAACTCACATTTTTATTATACGCCGCCTTGATGATATATAGTTTAACCAACATCATATTTTCTGTAATTATATTCACAAGATAACAATTACGGTATGTCGAGATGAGCTGGACTCCTTTCAGAAGGGTTGGCTCTAAATAGTTCTTAGCAGACAGACGTGGAAAGGAATAGAGAGACCCAGTGATGCGACACACCAGGATATTACAATAATAATGATCATAAGATGGATTAAGTTAGAGTAGCTGGAATAAAATGGTATTGCCACTGTTTAAATGTTGTTATTCATTTCAGGTAAACACTTCAGATAAACACATAACAAAAGAATATGTGACACAAAGTCAATTGTTATCTGTGTCCCATTTACATCCGACGTCAAAACAACATTGTTTGAATCAATTAAACAGTTATCAAGTAGATCAGAGGGACTCAATGATGTGTCTCGATTGGGCCGTTACGAACGACCCGTGCCAGGTTTGTGTTTTTCCGTGTTTTGTTATTCCGACGCGCACGTAAATCCGCATAATTACCTTGCCTATGCGTTTTCCTCCATCCCTCATCGCCTCCGATGGACCACAGGCTACTCACAAACCGCACAAAATATGCCACCGAAGATGTCACATTACGGCGGTAACATGTGAGAGAAAGGTACCTGGTACCCTGGTAGTGCCTATCTAATTCCGCTGCAATGCAGCATGAGCTACCGGCTACTCACAAAAAGCACGAAACTTGACACGGAATATGTCTTTTTACGGCGGTAAAATGTGAGTGAGGGGTACCTCTCCGGTCATACCGGCCTATTATAAATCATGGAAGAACTAATGGGCACGCACGGTGAAACAGAGAAATGCACTCGTCATGTCTTCGCACTCTTCCCGTTGCCGGGTCGAGGGGGGTCCAGACCGGAGCTTAGCTCCCTACTGGAGATGTGTTTGTTCGAGCCTCGTCAATACGAGGCTGTGGTCGATGCGAGGTCGTGTTGACCTCTAAGTGTGTTTGCACATACGTTTATGTGCCTGGGCTATTGGTGTCTTTGTGCGATCGGCGTCTGTCCATTTGTAGGGGCACTCTCACAGGTCCCAGAGCGAACTGGGAAACGTGTATGGTTCCACTCCTGTGATGGCCCTATGGACAGGCACCGAGTCGCACGCTGTGTTTGCGATACGGTGTATTGGTGGAAAAGCAAAGGTCAAAGGTCAGACGCGACCAACAGAAGAAAGAAAAATAAATTAAAAGATGGGTCCTGGCCGTGGAGTTGTTGTCACGGGAGAAGCGGCGGGCCGTATCCTTGCGGGAGCGTGGCAACGGGGTTGTCACGTCCCACTCGGCACTACCCGCGCGGTGTCGGCGATGTCCGTCTGCAGCGTCCGGCGAGAGGGAAAAGTGCATACAAGTATATAGCTATATAACCTGTGAAAAAAGAAGTCAAATAGATTAGTAGATTAGTGTTTTTTTTTTCTAGCCTGTGTGGGAGGTGTACGGAAACTGGTTATCCGTCCCCCCCCTCCGCAGGCTATATTTGTCCGGGGGGCGGGCGTGCCAGGGCGCGAGACCCCTGAGGGTCTCGTGCTCCGACGCGTCCGCCTTTTCGAACAGGTTGCTCGACATCCTGCCGACAAAGTCATCAAGTGGCTCGACGCACAGGTCTCTGAGTATGGTGTGGTTCCTCACGAACCATGGAGCCTTGACCAGTTGCCGTAGCACCCTGTTCTGAGCGGCACGGAGCTTCCGCTTGTTCGTATCGCTCAGCAAGTGATGCCAGGCAGGAGTCGCGTATGTAAGCCTCGATCTTACGTGGATTTTGTAGAGTGCCGTCCTCATTTTTAGTGGGATGGCACTCGCCCGCAGGAGTGGCGCCAGCCTGGCGGTGGCTGATCTGGCCTTTTTGATGGCGGTTTCGGCCTGACGAATCATCGTTAGTCCGGAGTCTAGCACGACTCCCAAGTAGTTGGCTGAGAGAAATGCATTTATCCGCCAACGATACGATAGCCGCAGACCGTAGGCGAGGTTGCTACGGTATCTAGCAAGGGTGAACTCATTCAAAAGAGCGAGGCAGTGAGTGAGTCCTCTTTTGAACCACTTCACCACTTATGTGTACTAATATCGAGTATACGTAGAGCAAATTCGACCGTTGCTTTCTCTTCGGCAAGGTGGCTTTCAAGACCGTAAGTCTTACCATTACAGCGATACTAGTTTCAAGGTGATAAAGTATGCAGAATATTCGGCGGTAGGCAGTAACGCAAAAGAAAGTGTGAGGAATAGGCGGTTTGATAATTAAAGTTATGCGCGGACAGTGGTACACTTACTGTAGGCTGTAGGGCCATATGTTGTCAAAGTTCACCGCTTTCGCTCACCGGTTGGTTCCTTTGCAGATTTCCAAATATATCACAAAATTAAAAAATATTTTCAGAGAGACGTTGGGGCCGCCGTCGAATTCAACGGAGTTCTCTGGGGTATCGCATCTTCGTGGAAGACCGATGATTGTCAGGTCGCAAGGGAGCCGCTACTCGTTACGTTGGTATCTGCAAAGAAAATTAACACGTGGATTCATTCAACTTTACACGGACACAGATGGAGCCAGAAACATTCTGTTGATTACAGTGATAATTTTATTTAGACGGCATATTGCGTTTATTTATTTCATTAAACAATTTTAGGAAGAGGTAGTGTGATGCGCATTGGAGGCGGTAGTGGCGTAAAATGACAGCGTCACTGTCGCGTTTGGTGCGGTTTATGGCTGGCTCATTAGGGGAGTGATAATAGGAGGGCAACGCATCTGCGTAACAATCATGTGAATGTCCATGAGCGTTGGTAGTCATCAAAAGGACCCGATTGCTGGTTTTCCCCTTATGCTATAAAAAACACCTATTTATTACTATGTGTGTTTTGACATAAGTCTTAAAATATTTTATAAAATTTTAACGCAAGCTGGTTAATGTGTGACGAGCGCTACGAAAACAAGATTCAGGATAAAAAGAAACAGAGTTACACAGAAGAGTAGTGAAGAAAGTAAGAGGGACAGAAAGAGAGATTTACGTATTGCAATTTCTGTAGAGGCAAGAAAGAAAGGTGTGAGCACACATTTCTGTTCTTTTTTTTATATACTCGTATCACGTAAACTAAATTTATTTTGTTTTATATACTCGTATCACGTAAACTAAAATAACACAATCGTTTTAAAAATTGTGTAACTGCAGAAATCTTACCATAAGAAATCGTATCCATACTTTCTTCTTTAATGCTTATCTACTATTTCAATTTATTTTATTTCATTTAATAATACATCTCTCGTAAACCTTCATACAAATAATATAATTAGTGCCTCACGTAATCCAGTTCTTAGATTTTTCTTTGTTAATGTAAACGGATGAACTATGGCACGGAAAAAACTTACAAATTGATTTAAGTCACAGGTTGTAGAGATTATCGTACTTGAGCCGTCCCTCACTTGCTACTCGGAGCTCAAGCAATACTCTATTTATATTTCTGTTCATTGTATAGTTTTAATTCATTAACAATTTATCATATACGATTTTTCATTTACCTTTTATACATATCCACGTAAAAGAGGCTAAAATAATAAAACGATTGAAAGACATTGTCATCCACATTTCCGCGTGCATGGAGCGATGCTGTGGTGCGTCCTATTCCAAAAACACCTTGCCCTGTGGAATTTAAAGACCTACGTTCTATAAGTATTCTACCGTGCGCGTCTAAGATACTAGAAAAAGTAATTGTAAGCAATTGATAGAATACTTGGAGAAGAATGTTATATTACCCACTTACAATCAGGTTTTAGGAAGCCCCACGGTACCACTACCGCTCTTGTGAGTGTGCTTGATGATGTACTACAAGCCCAAGTTGATGGAAGCGTCACAATTATGGTACTCCTTGATTTTTCACGCGCATGATGCTATAAACAATAACCTGCTACTAGCTAAGCTACGATTTTATGAGTTGGAAGAGGCCGCTGTATTATGGTTCGCTACTTGCAGAACAGACACGAAATCGTAGAAATTGTATATCTCGTCGCGAAGTAGTCTCCTCAAGGGTCGGTACTGGAGCCCATTTTTTTTAATTTATACTCTGGAGACGTAATTAATTGCGTAACAACATGTAAATACCATATATATGCTGATGAAATACAAATCTACTGATCATTTAACCACATAGTTTGGCAGAATCGTTGCGGTTAATTAATGAGGACCTAACTAGGACTTTATATTGGTCAAAATCTAATGCACTGGTATTGAACCCGAGCCAAAATAAGTATACAGTCCTTGGCGGTCTTCATAAAGTGCAGACAATTAAAAACGGAAGCCCTTAATTGAAATAAACGGTAATAGGATCGAGGGCATAAATAAGCAAAGTTAGAAACTTAGGACTATTATTAGATGAAAATATGCGATTCGAATCACACGTTTCGAATACAATTCGCAACTGCCTCTACAGGCTTAAGGTTTTGTATCGAATTAGGGATTCACTCAATGAAAAGCTTCGCATCGTACTATGTGAGTCATTGGAACTCTCCAAATACAATTATATGGATGTCATCATAGGCCCACAATTACTAGAGCGTACTAAGAAGTCCATTCAGAGAGTTCAGAACGCCTGTGCAAGATACTGCTATGTATATGAATACGCGGCCACGTGACTTCGTACCAGAATCAATCATCCATCCTAAAAATTGAAAGCCATAGGAGGCTTTATCTTGCCACTATGTTGTTCAGCGTCGTAAAGCACTCTTAGTTTGCCTGTACACCGTACAGCCGTATTTAGAGGTAGTTTTAAATACGCCGCCACGAAATGTTGAAACGACCAGCCGTCAACGTTACGTAACTTACATATTAAAAATAACTTTAAATTTCAATATAAATCTTATCTCATATTGGCGCAAAGACATAGAGATTCATGGGCGTAGGAAACTGAAGTATGACGCGGTCATTGTGAAAATATTCATTGGAAATATTTAATGTGTTTGTTAGTAATGTATAACAATTATCACAATTTCCTTTAGTTTAATATATATTTATTTGTTATTTATCACAAAATTTACCATAATAAGTACATATCAGTTTACGTATTAATGTTTTTATGTGAGTATAACTATGTAAGTATGTATAATATGTATGTATGTGTATGTGTGTATGTATATGTATCTATATATGTATGCATGAATTATTTAATGTTTGCCTACATCATTAATGTTTGTGAAACCAAACACGTACCTAGTTTTTTCTCTAAAAAAACTAAAGGTGTCCCTGAAAACCAATATCAGGTCGTAAGGCCTGGCTTAAGTTGAGGTCCCATCATTTTAAGGAACACGCTGTTGCCAACCGTTACCTTTTATTTCGTTCCTTTTTTATTATTTATTTTTATAATTGAATGGATGTTGTCTTTTAATTAAGTTTCACGTGTTTATCTTGTATCAATGTGTTTTAGCAAATAAACTATTTTTATTTATTTATTTATATATAGCGTCCAAATTTTTTTATAGTATCTGATTAAAATAAAACTATTTTTACGGATATTATCACGGTTTATTAATTATTTACGTAGCTCGACGTTTCGGAAGCCTTACAGAAACTATGTTCACGTAACGTCGGGCTACTTAAATAATTAAATAAACCGCCGATAATATCTGTAAAAAAAAGTTTTATTGTAATGAGTAATTTCAGTTTTAAACATTCGCGTAAACTTAAGACATCAATAATATCTGATCATTAGGTTACTTATAACAAACGTACCGGTACTATTTAGTTTAAAGATGAAAATAAATCTATGTAATAAAATACGCTTCAGCCTATAAGTGAAGCCAACGCCAAAGCTGAATTATCGCTGTGGGAAAACTATTTACTCTAGACCCATTAATAAGAAATTATCTGGAGCTCGCGTGAATGGTTGCGTGGGTTAATTACATGTCAGCTTTCATAGTCTATTTATAACGGACGTATTCTTTGTAATTTTGGAAGATGTAGTGCTATGGTGCATAGTAGGAGGTAGTGTGATGCATGGTGCATGAGACTACATCCTCCTATGCATGGTGCATGACACTACATCCTCCTATGCAAAAAATATATTGGTTGTTCCCTTATGCCCTAGAACATTCGATAGCATAGCCATCACTTCACGTGTAAACTCTGCGGAATGCTTGTATCACACCGTTTCTAACTCTACTAACGTCTAACGAAGTCATGCCAATACTTGCAGAATAATTTTCTTTTTGTTAGGCAAATTGATTTATTTAACGTTTGTAAAGAAAATTCAAAGGATGTTATCTAATTAATGTGGAATTTTCTGATCGGCATCCATTTTATCCATGAAATAAATTATAAGAGAGTAAAACTCTTTTGTAAAACGAACAAGACCTTGTTCTATGGCGCATTTGAATACTTGTATAATGGCCGATCATTTATCATGAATGGATCTCGTAAAACCTCAAAAGCGGATTCGGGTAACATTGGTCAACCATTTAATATCCATTGATATATAATTACTTGTGATAGATAAAGCATTTAAATAATGATTTTTTTAATTATATAATGTAGTTATGTATATATTGTAATCTATGCCAAAAATAATAGGTACTATGGCCTTTATTACTTTACACCACACACCTGTTATGTTTCACATTCATTCAATTCTTTAGCGATGCATTTAAGAGAGTATCGCAATGGTAAAGCATTAAATCATAAACTTTCACTACCTGATTATAATCAGATATTAATGTATAATGACGAATACATCATTCTCCAAGCTATAGATTCTAAATAGAAAAAAATCTCGGTCTAAATTATTTCCAGCATATATAATACGTAATGAAGACATGGTTAAGATACGTGTAGCTGATCAAAATTTTACTAATTCTACCCATACACACCATCCATCTATTTTCTATCTTGATTATCTATAATTGGATCCATCGTGACCAATACGGATAGTACGGGCTCAGTTCTTTAATAATGAGGGTTAAATCTTGACTAGACAAAAAGTGTCAAAAAGAGACTTTGAAGAATACATAAAATACTATGTATATATGATTTTCGTATCAATGCAAAGATACGTGTGCAGTTCATTGTTCGTCTTATCGAACATTAAAATGTGTCTATATCCAGTCGACGCTCAAAGAATGATGAGATAAAAATCATGAAATAGTTAGTGAAATCTCATATTTATTGTACATCCATGCGCATTATAAATCACTCTCTTTGAATGTTCAGTTCAATAGATGGATATTGAAAAGACACGTAAAACATTCCCACCGCCCAATCAGGGCATACAATGTGAAAAATATTGGGCAATTTCACGTGCAAATATAAAGGACACATTACGTATGAGAAGTGCTGTACATCAAAATTATCGGCCCAGATCGTCATCTCAATATGTAATAAGTACGTTTTAATTTATGGTCGGATTCGCGCACCGTAAATAAGCATATTGTCATTGAATGGTAAAAAAGAGACTCGAGGCTTTTTGAGAACTAATGTAGTATATATTTTATGTATGTTTGACAGTGGCTTTTTAAAAACTGGTATTAACATTATAGGGATACCTATCTGATTTAGATTTCTATGCCAGTATTTTAAGTTGTTGGTACCTACAGTTTTTTCATCTGAACTGACTCGTCCTGGTCTACTTCATATTCAGCCAGGTGAGACGGAAAAGTGTTATTCAGATTATGGTGGTGTCGGGCTCTCGTCCCATCGGGATAGGGGTCTGATGGAATAGAGAATGCTCTTGTGTGTGTGCACGCACTTGTGCACATCAATATGCCCTGCGGAAGTGACAATTCCGTACAGATGATTCTACCTGAAATTTTCCTGGAACGATATTGTTATTGTAACTTATTGTTGCTCATAGACTTGCACATTATTGTCATCACACAGATGTGTTACCGTCCTTCCTGTTTCCCATCCATCAGACCACCGACTAAACAAAAATTACACTAAAGACCTGGCCTAACGGCACAGCTGTCACTTCACTGCGATGTCTTGAGGGGAGATCCAGGCTGACGCTGGCCCAATTCAGCTACAATGCAGTGCGGCGCTACAAGCTATATTTGTCTAATAAAGTTATATTATACATTTGATGATGTAGCGATAGATTCCCGTACCAAGCATTTGTGTTTAATGTGGTTTAAATAGGCCAAGTCACGAACGCGGGAACATTTACACTTAGTCTTAGAAGACATCTGAATTAAAGTCTTTTTGCATTGTAGAAATTAGAGTAGTGGCATCCTAAAAGTCTTAGATATTGCGAATATTTTCTGGAAAATAGTCAATTGGATGCACTGTTTAAAAATTTCATTAGCGATCAAATATGAGAAAAAGCTCTTATTATATACAATATACATAAAGTTTTATACAATAAGTCTTCAGATGAGCCTTCTCGGGATCACCTACGGTTTTCAACATGCATTACCTTCTCCTCTGATGGCCACCAGAAAATCACACGCCACATCTAAAAATGCGATGTGAAAAGTTTTATTTAAAAAAGTATCACGTTACGGGCAAATAAAGAAATCAATTGCGTCCCAGGTTTTGCCTCCTGTCAGTTGTGTCCGAATCCGAAGTTGTGCAGTTCGTACAAAACGTAAGGGCTACACCAGCCGCTTCAAGCTACAGCGCTTTGAGAGGAGGACATTCCTTCACTGTGCCGTCCTCATATTTTTTATAGAATAAGGGGCTTACCTCCTATACTATAAAAATACTGTTCTATAAAAAAGTGAGGATTGACGATCAATCGGAGCCTTTTTATGACTGCAGACGCCCATGAACATCCACATAATTACTATGCGTTGCCCTCCTGATCAATGTACCACCGGCAACTCTTAAACCTCACGAAACGCGACACTGAAGATGTCGCTTTACGGCGGTATTATGTAAGGATGCTGCGGAAATATGGCTAAAGTTCCCTTATCTATCTATTGTTCTTTTACGGTAAAGTGTGGGTGCTCCCCAGGCTCCGCTGTTAAGTTCGTTAGCACCAGCAACTTATTCAATTTCCCGTAAAGTGTAGCTTTGTGGTACGTAATTGTGTCACTTTACCTGTTCCTTCACCTGATCATCGGCGTAGCAGTTCTTATTTAATAGATTAATATCATTACATTTAGTCGGTGGACCATGGAGGGGGGGACCATATGTACACCACATAAGCGGATTTTAATGAGCGTCGATAGTCACTAAATGGTTCCGATTTCTCGTTAGCCCCTATGATATTGAAAAAAGATGGTTACCTTCAAAAATCTTTCACTCCTTTGAGGCCGACTGACTACTAGGGTGGGGTTTACGCTCGCAGACTGCCCAGCCTGGATGGAGCATAGAATACATTATATGTGCTCAGGAATTGGGCAACATTTGTCTTCATTATTTCTATGAATATTCCATTCCACCAAAAACGTATGAAGAGTAATGGAACATTTTGCGAATCGATCCTCTCATGCTAGGGCGATGTAGCATGAAAGAGATGAGGAAAAGAGAGGAAAATACAAATTCCTAATTATGCGAGGGTAAGTATTTCGCCCAACGTCGTCGCTAAAGGAGTAGTTATAACCAAAACAAGAACGCAGCGACATATCATATAGCTAAACTATTCAACTTAACTTCCATATATTAAAAATGGAAATGTTATGATCCCTTCGCGAAGAATAGCTAACTTAACACACTAGGCTAGCTGCCTCACCAGCGGCCCTAGAACTTCGAGAAACGTTTCTGGGGCCGCGAAACTATGGTACGCAGGGAAGTTAACCCCTACCAACGCAACTTCCTTCTTTTGATCGAAATCTGCCTTCTTTTCGGGCCTGAGCACCTCCGCTTCCTCTGCCAAAACTTCCTTGAGACGAGGGGCGAGTAAATCCGCTTTCTCGCCGCCGGCTTCTCTTGCGACTTTTTTGTCGGCTACATCGATACCACCGTCTTTTTTTCCGGCTTCCGGCGAAGTATGTTCTTCTTGGGGTTCATGCTAGCTTACCCCGTTTTTAGCTGGCGGAGGGGCCACAGACACTGGCGTGATGGGTCCAAAGACAGTCCATTCCAGCCTGCTTATCCTAGCCTTACCCTTCCCTTTTTTCTTCGGTGCTTGGCGAAGGGCAGGAAAATCCCGCAAATCGGGACGCTCCATCATCGGCTGGCCTGGCGGCCTGGGTCATCTTCATGGCCACAATTGCGGCTCGTGTGGCTTTCGCCAGCGCCCGGCTATCCCTAACCAGAGGGGGGGCTACAGGGATCAGCAGGAGTGAGCCTCATTTCTGGCCCCGAGATCCGCGCATCTACTGTGTTGCCCACCATTTGGGCAACCTCATTCATGAAGTCCGTCGAGGTCAGGGCCACTCCAGCTCCTTCGGCAGACTTTTTCCTCCCTTTTTCAAACTCGCGCCTGTAGGTGCGGTCCGCCTCCCTCAAATTACCTACTTCTCTCTGCAGGCGCGAATTATCCGCCTGCAGGCGCTTCACCTCCCCTCCCTCCGTGCGCACCACCAGGGATCCCAATATATCCCTGATGGACCCCGCCGCCTTCTTTATTTTTGACCGATTTTCCGGTTGTCGCCAAAATAAGGTTGAGATTTGCCTCTGCAGCCACCATCACCTCCTCTGTGTCGCATCGCTCAACGACCTCCAGGACGACCATCCGCCCCGTTCTGGCTCGCTACCACCTCTTTTTCTTCTTCGAGGCCCTCTTCCTGAGGACACACTCAAACTCATCCTCCTTCTCACATTCTACGCGCTCTTTTAACGCTGCTCTTGCTCCGGCCAGCGTATGCGCCCTACCACGCTTGGCTGCGCTTCGCATCCCCAGCACCACCTTTTATGCTCTCGAATCCGAGTCTCCAGAACCCTCCGTGAAGATACGCTTACGGCCCAACTTCACCTCCGACAGTGACGTCATCGAAGACAAATCTTTGAGGACTTCA
>JAFELO010001307.1:39165-81071 GCA_017140195.1 Eumaeus atala | reverse complement strand
ACACACACACACACAGAAACACACTCACACAAACACGCACACCCACACACGCACACGCGATTGCCCACACGCACACACACACAAACAATCATTCACACGCCGGTTGCAATAAATACAAGACAATACTAATCTTTTGCTTACTTAACCGATAGAATTCTTAACCGATAGAATTACAGATGAAAGTCTTGTGAAAGAAAATATATCAGTCCTATCGTAATGAGTTTCCTTCTAGTTAATTGCGGAATAACTTTTGTGAGGTTCACACAAATATTGCTTATAGATTGGCAACATGATTGGCAGTTGATGACTTTGTACAATCATTGTTGTATCATCACTTCAGCCGCTACTAGTAGCGTCCTGCAGTTCCACATCGCATGCTCCGCTCCTATTGTCTTGGCGTGCTATTACTCGGGAAGAATTTTGAATATAGTGCGTTCAGTCTTAAATTCCAGCATCATTCTGATCCCCAATTATTTATTTCTGACGACCGGCTGGCTCAGTTGGTAACGTGGCAGTTAGTCCAAAGGTCGCGGGTTCGAATCCCACCTAGGTCATGTTTACACATGTATTATATCTTATGTATTTCTATAACAAAAATTTTAAATATAGAAAAATTCTTGATTTAACAAAAATATTAAATATATTTCCGTTGTCTAGTACCTGTAACGCAAGTCCTTACGGTAATTAGCACAAGATAGGAACACGTGGTGTGATAAGTCCATCATTTATATTCTTATTATTTTCTGCTTGAAATAGACATTTTAAATAACCACAAGATGGTATACTTAGTACCAAGTACACATATATAGCATAAATATATATTACCAAAGCTGTAGCTGGTACATTAAAGTTGTTTTTCGTAGCAGGTATGATGATATGAATATAGCAGGAATGAAACCTATTTGTATATCCTTCAGGCGAATGTATATTGGTCTCTGCAGTCATTGGCTGCCATTGATAGTAATCGAATTCAAAGAAAAAGGAAACCTCGGACCTCAAGTATTGGGAGATTAAAATCTTCTATGGGACATTTAGGATGTAGGTATGACGGGATTTTACTAAATTCGACCCCTAAGGGTGCGATTTTGAGGGTGGTACTCTGTTGAAATGAAGAGGGGGGGGGGCTGCTCGTTATTGCTAGTATTAGAGAGCTAAATAAATTATATATTTTATTAATGAAGAAAAAATCTATGAGCGTATGTACGAAGTTTTTGTTTCATCTCTCTGTAGAGAAATTACAATTATCTTTTCCAGAGAACAATGAAAGTCCACGCAAGATCTACTACAAAAGGTTTATTATGAAAATTGTTTATACACTTAACTCTGTATCGGGTGTAGCAAACAAGACAGGTCTCCCTAATTGAGCGCCGTAGCATGAACAAAATAATTTAATAATATCTCAACTTTAATACGTATACATTTTTCACGGGATTTATAATATAAACTTTATTTTATCTAAGTAAATTATTATGTCAATTAATAATCCTTTAAAAGGTTAACAAACTATGAAAGCCGTCTGCGTAATAACGTGGACAATGTTATACAGGCGTTTGCATATGGATGTGAATAGTTTTTTATTTTTGTTTTCACAACCTTAATCCGATATAAATTGTTCCGTCCGATATCCGAATCCGAATACAGTCCGTTAACCCGAATTGATTTTATCGTGTCTGTTGACTCGAATCCAAGAGGTAACGCACACTGCTTGATCTGTGCTCTGAGACCGTTTTAGTGAGGGCAAACGAAAGAAAAAGTGAAAGGCTCCCCCTGCAGGTCTAATTTTTGATTTTTGCAAGCTCGCAGATATCTTCTCCGGTTTATTCATCTTACCTTACCTACCCAGTGTATAAATTAGAACAACTATTTATACCACGAGCTGGAGTGTGTGTTTTTATCGGAGAAGGCGTCTGCTATCGTCGCCTCTTCAATCTTGAAGACAAGGATCTATCCATCCCTTGATAGCGATGACCACTCCCGCGTCTATGTGTATATAGATCACCCTTTACAGATCACGTGACGAAAATACCGAAGTAGACCGACTCCTTGAGCACTCAGAAATGGGTACAGATTCTGTGCTGAAACATAATCCAACCGCAGAGATCGTGATACTTGGAGATTTCAACGCCCCATCACCAAAGACCATAGTCCCTACCTGTTGGTACTTCTGCTGACCTCCCATCCGGACAGCTACCTGGTTTCCGACAATTCACTTTTGGGCTCGTCGAACCACTGCCTGACACGGATTACAGTGACGTTTAGACATTCACCACGGCCAGATTTTGTAGGCTGCCGTCGCGTCTGACACTATAGGTCAGCAGATTGGGATGGGATGCGGTCATTCTTGGCATCCTACCCATGGGGGTGGATCTGCTTCTCGCTGGATAACCTTGACGTCGTTGCGGAGTCAGTCGCTGATGTGGTGGTTCAGGGAATTGAAATTTTCATTCCGTTCTCTGCGATACCGATTGGCGCCAAGTCGCAATCTTGACTTGGATGCTCTACAGGAGCGTCCAAGCCAAGACTGCGACTTCACCACAAAGTGAAGTGTTATCAAGCGTATTCAGCAGCGGCGAGTACACAAGACGAAAAAAACAGAACAATAAAATGGAGTATGATTCTGCCTCTAGGTCCTTCAAAAAATATTGCCTAATCAAAGCCAGAGCACGTAAGCAAAATTGGCAAAAGTCTAGTTCGCCTTCCTTCAGGAACTCGTGCATTCTGGTACCTCGCTAAGGCTCTTTTAGTGTTGCAAAGGGAGATGCCCCTTTCCTTGCACTGAAGTGATATATTGATGTCCCATGCCGCAAAAGAGAAATCCGAAAATGTGGTCTCCCTTTTTGCTTCGAAATATTTTTTAGTTGACCAGGGAAGTCCACCGCCTACTATCCTGCGGTGTGTTTACTCGATGATGACTAGATATGTTTCGGCAGAGTATCGTCCGTATAACACTTCTTTGTCTGGACATTCATAAGTCGAGTGGGCCCGATGGCACCGCTTCAATTTTGCTGCCAAAAGGTGTTCCGAATTTGGCTTCTATATTGACGCACCTTTTCCGATTCTCCTACTCTGTTGGCGTAGTCGCCAGCTCTTTGAAAGCAGCTTTAGTGCACCCTATCCCTAAAAAGGGTGATCGCTCTGATCCATCCAACTGCCAACCTATTGCGATTACCCCTTTGTTTTCAAAAATTGTGGAATTCATTATAGACGGCCAGCTCTTGCGATACTTAGAAGATCATCAAATAATTAGTGACCGCCAGTACGGCTTCCACCGCGGACGTTCAGCTCGTAATCTTTAACAAATCGCAGCATCAAGGTCGTGGTTGACGACACATACACCGCTCTTAAATTATTTAATACTGGTGTTCACCAAGGCTGTTTTTTTATTTCCTACGATATTTCATCTGTACATCAATGACATGCTGCAAACTTGTGGCCTTCATTGTTACGCGGATGATAGCACTGGGAGTGCTTTATACACTGTATAAAGAACCCCCAGTATGAGAGTATCCCGAGTACCCCGAGTATCGGGATAAACTTATGTCTGAAGTACAATCTGAATTTTTGTTATCCAAAGTCTTGGAATCGGGCAGACTAAATTTAATCCAATTCAACCCCCATAAGACACAAGTTGGCGCATTTATCGCTATAAAGCTACGTCACTCGATTTTCGCGGTCATTTGGAAACGTAAGCTAAATTAGCCTCAAAGAGCCTAGGCGTGCAAAATAGGGCGAAGCATTAATTCATTCCAGTCCATCGATTGCAACTTCCAACCAACCGCATATGCAGTACCTGTGGGCAGGGCCCCCGCAATATCAGCTCGTTTCCTTTGACCGCATACAACGTAGAGCGACTCGAATCGTTGACGACCAAGTTATTTCCCGGCTGCTCGATTCTTTGATCCTACGAAGAGATGTCAGTTCGCTGTGCGTCTTTGCGTGCGTACCATATTTTCTAGGGGGAGTGTTCCGAACAATTGTTCGGATTAATACTATCAGCAAAATTCCATCTTCGAACATCGCGACAAAACTCTAATTTCCACGCCCATCACCTTGAGGACCGTAAATCCACAACAGTGCAGTTTAAACGCCACTTTTTACCGCGCACAACTGAATTGTGGAGCCAGCTGCCTCCCTCGGTATTTCCGATCCGATACGACTTAGAGGTCTTCTAGAAAAGAGCATACCTATTACTTAATGAGCGGCAACGCCTCGGTAAGACGCCTAGTCTTGCATGTGTCTATGGGGGAGGTAGTCACTACCCACCTGCTTGTTTGCCCACTACCGTTACACCAAACTTCATTATATTGAAGCGATCAATAGGATAGACCTCCCTTTACACTTTTCAAACACGGTACTAACAATCTTCGAACGCCTGTGAAATATATGGCTTCCGTTTCTTTTTTATAGTATAGAGGGGGAAAAGCGAGCGATCGGAGCCCTTTCACGACTACCGACGCCCATGAACATCAGCATAATTAATATGCCAAGGCTTTGCCCTCTTTTTGGCACGGGATGGATGCGAGTAGCGGGAGATCGGCCGTCTTGGCGTTCATTGAAAGAGGCATACGTGCAGCAGTGGACGGATAAGGGCTGATGATGAGGATTCCATAATGGAAAACCTTTATTCACAAATTACCAGCTTTAATTTGGTTAGTTCACCCCGTCAACAGTCGATCCTCAAAGGACTCAATTTGAAACTGAGACGTTTAAGCAAAACTATGCAAATTTTAAAATCAAGGGCTATACATAAATTTGTCTCATCTCACTAGCGCCTATTTAACCCCTAAAATATTCCGAGGATAATTGCCTGGTTAGGATAAAAGACGCTGTCATGTTCATACTTGACGATTCTCCCGACTCACGTGGTTAAATACTTACGGTCCCAAATTTCGTTGGGAGTTGGGAGTCAAAATAGAATTTGTACAATCATAATCAAATATTTCTTTAAAATTTAATAAACACTATTTTTGTCACTCTTTAATAATGTGGTCTTGTTTTAGTGAAATATTTTTCTAGACCGGATCAGTAATTCCGAAAATTAATCCGCGCCTGGAGATGTATGAAGCTCAGGTCCAACGGCAACGTGCTCTCCGAGGTACGTGGGTGGACCAGCGCCAACTTCCTGACTCCGGACTGCTATTGGTTATTGAAAAATCCTAGTAAATCTTTTTGTTAGGTCCGATACGTAATCGAAACCATATGAGGCATATAATATGTATCAAGACGATGCAGCCAAGCCAAGCGTTTATACCAAAAAAGTCTTAAATTATTTTATTAGGCAATAGAGGATAAGACAATGAAAAAACAATTATTAAGTTCTATCTTGGTTTGAAGAAACTTGCAACGTCTTAGGACCAAACTTTCAACAAGACACTCAAAACTTTAACTTTTACATATAATTTAAACTTAGTATTATATTAGCGCCAACAGCAGTTAAGATCTTGGAATAAAATTGAAGAAAAGACAGGAAAATGGTCGTCAGATACATAAAATTGTCTTAAGCGCATTCGCTTTCTCGTCAGTCGAACATTAATTAAACATCGGGTACTAATTTTATTGTATAAACAACAAGTTTAATGTCGAAGTGTCCTTTGGCGTTCTTTACACTTACAATTCGACTGTGGTTGAAAAGGTTGTAGCAAAGGTGAGAAAAGTGAAACAAGCTTTTGATTGTGTAAAACTTTGTACGTATTCTTTTGCTCCGGGCTTTCCAGTTCCGTGTTATAAATCTAATTCCTCCCTTCTATTGGCCTCTAAGCGAAGGAAGGGGGAAAGGGATTTTCGAGTCCCATTTTTATTTTGATAAACACAAGACATTGCACATCTGATTATGTTGTGACATATTTCTATGAAATTGTAATAGGTTTGAAGTAGCGTGTTCATATGGTAATCCGCTATATATTTATTTAATTGGATTTTTTACATTTATCTGTGTTTACTGCTTTCTATTGGATAGGAAAAGTTTCAGGTACTGGATTTTAGCTACTTTTGTTACCGTTAAATTTAAATAAACTGTTAATTTGTTATAAGCATAATCCAGGTCTAGTGGCTAGCGCTACGGACTGAGGGTCCGTAGTAGAGTCGGGCAGTCCAGGCTCGATACCGGCCATGTACCAATGAGTTTTTCTGAGTGCTCTTGTAGGGAAAGAGATTGGTCCGCAGAACTTGAAGACAAAAGTGTTCTTCTGCCAATGCGTTCTCCCCGTGATGACCTTTTCTTTTTTTGTTAACGCGGGGAAACGCATTTACGTGTATTCACTGGCCCTGGGTGGGGTCCAGTGGTGTGCGGGACTCGCGGCGCACATGATAGTGCCGAACTGCCCACAAAACCCACCGCGAGTGCCATCGGTGCTGCCCACAAAACTCACCGCGAGTGCCATCGGTGCTGCCCTTGGTGAGGTGCCCGGGACAACACATCATTAGAACACCTCGACGGGTAGTCAACCCACTAAGGGACCAACTCCACCTCCATAGATAGGGTTGCCCGCCCTACAGGACATCCCCGTCGATTTTGGGACAGTGCACTGCGGTGAGGTTCTCATCCTCGCCCCTTGCCCCGTGTGCAAAAGCGCCTCCTCCTGTTGCTCTTAGGTCCCCTCTTCTTATAAGAGGGGTACCAAGAGCGATTCCTCCTGCTGATATTTAACCCCCCCCCCTTCTTATAAGAGGGGTGCAAAGATCCCCCTCGGTTCAATTGGCTTCGTGTGGATTCACCCCAGGCTACTAAGCGCCACCGCTACGACAAGTATTCAACCACGGTGGGTTCCTCGTGGTGACCTACGGAGGCGAAACATGGCCTCTTAATTTAGGACTGGTCCGCAAGTTTGCGGTAGATTAACGGGCTATTGAACGTGCTATGTTGGGTGTTTCTCTGTCCGACTGAATTCGTAATGAAGTCATAATGCAGGAAACTAAAGTATCCGATATCACGCGACGAATAAGCTCGCTGAAGTGGCAATGGGCTGGTCACACACTCAGAGGAACAGATGACAGATGGGGCAGTAAGGGTCTGGAGTGGACGCCGCGTTTAGGAAAATGAAGTGTTGGTCGACCGTTCACCAGGTGGGAAGACGATCTCCGTGACGCAGCCGGTCCGGGTTGGATGCGAGTAGAAGGAGATCGGTCGTATTGGCGTTCATTAAGAGAGACATATGTCCAGCAGTGGACCGATCCTTATCGGTCAGCCCTTGCTGATGATGATGAATGATGATGATTAAACAGTCTTATTGAGCATGTATCTGTCTATTTCTTACCACACAACTAATATCCTTAGAATCTCACACTCTCACTTATGAATATATGATGACATTTATCTGATCATATCAATCATCGATTAAGGGGATAGCCCATTAAACAACTGTACAATTCGATATTATTTTGGGTACGGCTATATAAGCTCTCAATGCCAGCTGTATGTAAGCGACAGCGAAGTACGATTGTTTCCGCTGAAAAAAGAAAAAAATAACTCTATACCATGTGCCTAGTATATATTTTCCTTCGTTCAACATATTGTACTAGTTTGTCCACACTACATTGGAAGTATATAAGTCATAAGTATATAAGGTCAAGCATCAATGATGATGTTATCAAAATTATTATTTTCAGACGTGCAATGTCTGTTATCTAGATGACTTCTATATTTACACAAAAATATCAATTGTAAACTGCACTCATGATTCATGTAAATACAAGGCAATTCATTATAAACACACGATCGCACTCAAAGGAGAGAGATCTAATTTTAATAAACGAATGAAACTGATCGCGTCGCGGTGAGCTGAAATGAAGTAGCTCAAATAGCTACTTCATGGTTCCTTCCAGAGATTTTTTTAATATACCGCATGAATGGTTACACTAAGTGATACATTTTGCATCGGTATCATGTCAGTGAGAGGCACATTCCCGGCCGTGTCGGCCAAATTCGGCTACAATGTAGCATGGTATCTTTAACAGTTAAGATTGCACTGAATATGACTGACAACTTCTTTAAAGTGGCACAGAGCCGCTGGATGCAAGTGGCCCCTGAACGTGACTCACGGCGCTCCATGGGAGGCCTAGGTCCAGCAATAGACGTCGTCGGGCTGATAATGATGATGAATATTAGAATGCAAGTATACATGGGGTGAATAGTACATTGGATATTTTACATTACAGTTGAAAAAATATATTTTTAATCTTCTTAAAACCTTTTGGGTCATTTAAGGCCATCCTGGATTTGGTGTTTAGGGTTAGGACAAAAAAACGAAACCCTAATAATTTCCTCGTGTTGCGTCGGTCGAAATTATGGGTACTGTATGTCTGAAATTTGAAAGATATACTAGACCCTTACATATGAAATTAGCGTTTTGTCATCATTGACAAAAAGTCGAATATTTTTAATATAATATATTTAATTACTCAAAGTATGACAATGGTTTTCCATGTACTTTTGCACTGTTTGAACCAGTCGTATGGGAACCATTAAAATTTATAAAGGCAATTTAGACTGCCTCTTCGGAGTTGAATTTTTTCGCTTGCAAGAAGGTATCCTAATTTCCAGAAAAAATGGTAATCTGTTGGAGCAAGGTCTGGGGAGACGGAGGATGTCTTAGACTTTCCCATTGAAGCTCCTCTAATCTGGTAGCCGTCTGTTGCAGAGTTTGTGGTCGTGAAGCAGCAGTGATGTGGAGTGATTCACCAGCCTAGATTATTTAACCGCTAGCGTTTCCATCATGGTTTGCAATTGCTGACAATAGACATCAGCCGTAATAGTCTGACCAGATTTGCGAAAACTGTAATTAACAATACCGGCAGTAGTCCACAAAATGTGGAGCGGTGCGGCACAGAGCAGGCGAGTCGCCCCCAGGACGTCAACAGGGACGACAGGCTGCGCAGGATCTACGTAGAAAAGGTGAATATTCTGCAGTAGGCTATTTGCCGAGCTAAGGAGGAGGCCCAGCTGAAGTTGGTAGGGGATCTCGAGATGGATCCCTGGGGCCGACCGTTTAAAAGGGCGCGGGACGAGCTCCATGCCCAGTCGGCCTCCATCATGGAGATGCTCTAGCCGGACTAAGTGGGGAGGATCGTCGTTGAATTATTCCCCGACACACCCGTAGGCCTCATGCCACCCAGGATGGCTAGGCAGACGTCGGACGAGGAGGAAGGTGTTCCGCTACTCGTCATGGAGGCTGAAATGGAGGCGATTCGAACTCGCCTCCAGAGTGGGAAGAGCCCCCGTGGGAACTCGTGGCGAAGGTTCTTGCCCAGTGCTGCACCTACGTCTCGGATAGGAGAGCTCTCGGCCTGAGCCTCACGCGTGACGATATCCTGCGGATCCGCCGGTTAGGGCATGTGGCGTTAATACAGATGTGGGGGGAGGACCTGGCGCGGCAGCCGTTCGATAGTGATATAATAGCTGCCTTGCGCCCGGTGCTCGAGCAGTGAATGCGCCTTTGGCGCAGACTCCTCTCCTTCCGTCTGACGCAGGTGCTCACCGGGCACGGTTGGTATGGTGAGTATCTATGTCGGACGGCCCACAGGGAGCTGACGACTCGTTGTCATGATTGTGACGCAGCGGTGAACTAGGCCCAGCACAGCCTCGATGTGTGCCCGAGATGGGTGGCGCTGCGTCACGAACTGACATCAGTTGTCGGAGAGGACTTGTCAAAGTCGAGCATCATCGTAGCGATGATCGGCAGCGACAAGTCCTACCAGGCGATGGCTTCCTTCTGTGAGACCGTCATGTACCAGAAGGAAGCCGACGAGCGGGTGGGAGAGGAGGCCGCCGACGCGGCCACCCCTGCCGATGGCGAATGGGGGTACGAAGGAGGCGCTACCTGCAGCGCCTTCAGTAGTCTTCCTGTGTTCCGTGTCGGACCGGGATGGGAATCCGGTCTACTTCATCACGACGTCATAGCGTAACCGTACAGTCCCCGAGGAGGTGCAGTCTGGCCTTTCTCTGGAGGGGTCCTGTTGCCAGCAGATTCGGAATCCTCCATTAATAGCGGCTGAAGGCCGAGACCAACATAGGTTTGGGGGTCTACCCGGGATCCCGCGTATCATGTGTGCATGGATTCCCCTTCGTTACAAAAAAAAGGTCTGGGGTCTTACCCGGGGCCCCAGGTATCATTCGTAAATGCATTCCGCTTCGTCACCAAAAAAAAGAGAATCCAATCATTGCGCTGAGCGCTTCAGATTATCGTATAGAATACATTTTCCATCACAGGTATAAATAATAATAATGATTCGGTTTAAAATACCTTCATTATTGTGCCGGTTCAGTAGTGTGACGAAGCAGTCGACGTGCGTTTGCGGGCTAGCATCATTAAATTCGTGAGGTCCAACTTTTTAATCCTCTCATTTTGCTTCAAGTGAAATAAAACAGTTTGATCACTAACATCGCAGCATGCAGCTAACTCGGACGTGGCTTACGATGGATCCATTTCCACCATAGCCTGAAGGCTATTCCCAGTTACCTCCCAGTTTACACGGGTATCACGAAGCATAGCTAGTATGTAAAAAAAGTCGAATTGAGACAGAGTACAGATTCAGAAAAAGGTCCAATTCTAAGAAGTCCTTCTCTTAATTGTAAACTTTGTTGATGTCTTTTGTTTCAAAACAAACTATATTGAGCCAATTTTCACGGCTATATTATGAGGGTCCCTTAAAAGCAAGGTGTTTCATGCCAGATCTTTTCAATACACTCCAGGGACTTTGGCACTCTTGATATCAAACATGCACTGTACAGTTTATACACATAGCAACAGGAGAAGCAAACGAAAATGTCCTTACAAGGCTTCGTGTTGTTAAAGCTTTTAGTCGTTTCTATAACTAGACAACAATTGCGGTCAGTTCAATAGTCTTGCTTTTTTCGAATGAATTATTTTTAGAGAAGTTTTTCTTACATGGGTTTATTTTTTTTTTGAAGAGAGATGGTTGAGTTAAATATGAGCGTTGATCTATGGCAGACTGTCGTAGAGTGTTATGATTTAAAAATACCAATACCACAAATTTAGTGACTATATAATTTTTTAATACATTATTATTTGTTTCCCTTTCCTTATTTTTGGTCTAAAAACATAAATTTATATTCTTGTAATTCTTCAAATTGTATTCAATTCCTGTGTCAAATTTCAACCAAATCAGAACTGTAGTTGTAACGTGTAAGGAAATGAATTCCGATCGCTCACATGACGCAGTAGTAACATTTTCTCTCCGTTTGCTCATTTGTCCCCCTGTACTATATAAAAAATCTCTTTTAGCAGTTTAATCTGCCACACACTTAAGAGAGTAAACACTACTAATGCACAATAGGGATAAACTTAATATGATATATCAAAACACACAAGTCGATGGTTATAAATTATGTAAATAGATTAAAATGTTATCCAAGCAAACATTACAAACATTCAGTCAGCAAACCAAGAATAACTTCTATTTTAAAGTTAAAAGCCACATTTATCACTGGGCTGCTAAGTCCATATATGGCACTATGAAACTGCCAATTTTTGTTCGAAACTAGACGTCTCCACAAAGTTGGTTTGCTCAACATCAACGTATCTATTGAAAGGCAATGTTATAACATCGTCATGTCGTTAGCAATGAATAAATTTCCATGTTCCATTACTTTTGTATTCATGTTAATTAAATACATGTTATGCATATTTTAATCTTCAGATTCTACGAAGCCTTTGAGTAGCCATGCATGACTTTGTCTATAGAAATAACATTATATTTTTTTCTATATTTAATGTATAGTATATAGGAATATGATCCTATAAGGTTTGGAATCATATTATCATAGTTTAATTGAAGGGTTTGTATTTTGTTTAGTCAAATGACCATTTTAAGATCCGGGGTAATGGTGCTTAGAGAACACTTTTCAATGTGATTTGAATGATATAGTTCTAGTTAGAGAATCATACTACATTGTATTTTGTGATGATTTGTACCTTTCAGATCTACAGATACTAATCTAGTGGTATTTACAGAATACCTATCGGAAGCTATTGACTCAGTGTGATGTCAAATATAATGATTTTTCTATGGCATTTGACAAAGTAAATCATAAGGCATTAATTAACAAATTGTCCGCTAACCGAATAACCGGGTCAGTTTTGGTTTTCATAGAATCTTATTTGAATACTCGTTCTTTCTACGTTGTTTCAAATGGTTCGTCGTTGTTAAGCATCATTTCCGGCGTTCCGCGGGGTTCGCATTTAGGGCCTATTCTGTTTAATTTCTTCATTTGCAGATTGCAACAGATTGCTTTTGTTTCTCAAAAGCACACTTGTACGCAGATGGCCTTAAAATAGCAAGAGTAGTTAATTCACGTGACGAAGTCTTTCGTTTACAAGATGACCTTTTAAAATTTAATATTAGGTGTATTAATAATTCCATGAAACTAAATATAAAAAAAAAAATATAGTGTAAGCTATTCCCGTAAACACAATATTATTGAACATAATTATTGCGTTGGCAATGAGACAGTACAAAGGGTTGATATAATTAAAGGCTTAGGATTAGTTTCTGACAGCAAACTTACATTCGTTCCACAAATCGAAAAAGTTGTTACCATAGCGTCATAAATGATGGGGTTTGTAATGAGGAATTCCAGGAAATTTCATGATCTAAGAACTAAAATTCTACTTTATAACAGTTTAGTCAGAAGCATATTGGAATATGGTATCCAAGTGTGGAGACCTCATTATGCCCCCTTACTCTTCGTTTGGTTTTTAGGTTTAAAATATCTTGTCCACAAATAGTAGAAAAAAACTGCTTACGACTTCCGTGTAGATATCCACGGGCACCAGTAACTCCCTTGTATTACAAACCCAAAAACACCAACTTAGATGCCAATTCTTCCCTGTCAGGAATGATTAGAATTGTAAACTCTTGTAGCAATGAAATAGACCTACACTTTGAATCACTGTCATCCTTCCACAAAGAATATAATAATAGCGTTAAAATCCGAGAAGTGAACCTTGAAATTAGATCACCAACACTATGAAATAATGATATTTCTTTTATTTTCTTTTAAATATATTTTTTAATTCACGTTATATTGTGTGTGTGTATGGGTGTGTATGTGTGTGTGTGTATATGTGTCTGTGTGTGTGTGTATGTGCGCGCGCGTGTGCGTGTGAGTGTGCGTGTACGTGTACGTGTGTGTAAGCGTGTGCATGCAAACTATGTATATCGGTCCCAGATTTGTAACTCTTAGAACGTTAAATGCAATTGTATAGTACCTACTATTGTTTTAAAGTTGTAACAGGAGTTAGTGGATATATTGTGAAATTGATCATGCGACACTGTATTCAAGTAATTATGTACCTATTCGATATAAAAAGATATATAAAATTGTGTACCTACTAATTTCAAGTTTAATATAATTGTCAATTGCATGTCGACTTCATCTATAAGTACAGTTACTTATATATGTAACAGTTTACATATTTAATCACTTTTATATAACAAGCTTCTTTTAAAATAAGACTACTACTAAATAAAAATAAAAAGAAATAAAAAATAAAATAACGTTCATTACAGAGGGTACAAATCATTTTCATATTCTTACTTAAAACTTATGTTTATTTCATATTCATTCTGAATATATTTGAACATTGTGTAATTACTATGCAGTCCACTTAGTATTCAATCGATAATAACGTTCAAGACAATGTACTATTATCATATTGCCATATAATGTACTAATGGAGGCACAGAAATGCTTCTAATCTATTGTTGTCTGATAACAATTATGAAATGGGAGCTTCATTATGATAATATGGTAACGGTCTGATGAAGTATAAAGTATTTTAATTACATATAGTATAAATGAGCAATCGTAGAATCCTATGTGACCTTACCCTTCGTCTCTGACGTGTATTTGTGTATGACGGGCAACAAGCCTTCTTGCTCTATTAACTACAGGCATCGATTGTGACAACATAGCCTTATTTGCACATTTTATCTTACCGCACATCAACGCTATGAGGGTATATGTTCTTTTTCCTGCGATCATATCAAAGGGTCGCAAGTGGTGGCCGCAGTCGATCTTGGAGACACAGAAGTAACAGCGGTGGGAATGTGTGGTGGGCCATGCCCGTTAAAAAAAAATGTTCTGTCTCGGCCGTGAAGGGCCTAATCGGTAAAATGTGACTCTTTCACTTGGATACAGACTAAATGTCGTTCATTCGCAAACGAAATGCTCGCTATGCTCTCCTGAATAATTTTCATAGTTCCAGTCAAACTATACCTGTAGCGATTTCAGTGGAAACTCAAAGAATCTGGTCCCACTTAGCTAATGTAATCTCAGAAGGAACTTCCTGCGGAGCATTATGCCGCAGGGACGTCTGCGATTAAGAAACATTTTATGGATTCTTTGATAGGAAGTAAAAGTTACCCCCTAAGTTAGCTAATATATTATGCTTCTTTTAGATAAATATTATATATTTAATCTTGACGACCGGCTGGCCCATTTGGTAGCGTGGCAGTTCGCGTGTTACGCCATGGATACGCCATTTATTTATATAATCAGAACTTTAATATATAAAAATTTATTATATTTCATTTATCACATCAAATTACTTTTGCGTGGACTCAGTCCACCCGTGACCATGATTGCTGTAAGGCCTTCTAACCGTCGGGCTAGTTAAATAATTAAATAAACCGCGATAGAATCTGTAAAAGTAGTATTATTGTAATATGCACGCTAGCTACATATACGAAAAAGTGTGACGTAATAGTAACATCGTGAGTAATAGTACTGTTCGGGATACGCGAAGCCTACGAGTGTAACAAGCAGTCTGTCTAACTGTAAATGTTAAACTTTACAGTGTGGAGATATATAAAAATATAGTAAAAATTGTTCGCGTTTCAAGAAATGAAATACGATAAGATTACTGTGATCGAATTACTATAGCTAAAAATAAGGATTAAAATTCCAATTTTAAAATTCGTGTCCATAATGGAGACAAATTTTAAAGTTAGAATTACTCACAATTTTGTTTGTCAATTATTGTTTGTTAGAGCTCACGTTCGCAGAAGTTTTATAGGCTCTCTATAAAGCTCTGCAAGACGTGACTCAAGTTAAAATGAGATTGGTTTAAAATGTGTATGTAGCGCGCAGGCAGAGATAAGGGCTCCTGACTGGATACTAACAATTTTTTATTAGTTGCTACACTTGCTACGTTGGAAACGAAACTCTTGATTTTACAGTACATTTTTTTTATAGAATAGGGGGCAAACCAAGAATCGCGATTCCTATTGCGAATCCCTTGTTTTGTTGAAGGGTTCTTTTTCACAATACACAATTAGCCCCGGATGTGCAGGAGGGTGTATATGATTCAGAATTTATTCTATAAAAAAATAGCCATTTAGCCGTTCCTCACTTGAAGAGAAATGAGATGAAATCAGAGAAAATGGGATCGGCTGGCCTGATGCATTGGAGGATAAACTGAATGCCTTTCTAAATCTCACTGGCAAAAGAACGAATCTCAAGGGAGGATATGCGTCGTAAATTCGTCGGGCAGCTTGACATGTAAAAAAAGTGATGGAGACCCTGGTAGTCCGAACTGAATGAGATGACACCCGTCGCATATGGTTTGACTATTCGCGGTTACAAAGGGAAATGGAAAATTTAAGGGAGGATGTGAGAGCCCATAGAAGGGTCTTTGTAGATGGAAGAGCTGCTCAAAAGTAGTCCCCATTGTCGACAGAGCAACTGGCTGCATTAGAAAGCAATATAACTCGCCTAGGCAGCCAAGTATATAAGAGTCTTGCGGCTTTAGAGAGCAGACTCCCAACTGCAGTGATCATCCGCCCACCATTAGCAGGTGATAACTCGCAAGTAGCGAAGGCAGCAAAGGCCGCTATTGCGGCATCTGAATCACAATTCCTCGACAGAAACACCTGTCGAGGCCCAACCTCTTTCCCGTACAACACATAAAGGTATCGGGAAGGTGTCTGCTATCCATGTAAAATATTCTGTGGTGAAAAAGTCTCAGCTCTCCACAACGTCTCAGCCGTCATGTCGAACCAGCGCTGAAGCGGAACTTCTTGCAAAGGGACCGGTTACAGGTTCGTCCAAGGAACCCAAAATGAACGATCCGGAAGCCCCGGCAGTTGAGATATGAACGGAGGTAGTTCGGTGCAAGGCGCCTATAAATAAAACGCCTCAAAATCAGACACCTATTGTGGCTGCACCTACTTCTGTGCAGAAACAGCCGACCAAAAAGATCAAACTAGTGCTTCCTAGCTCCACGGCTCCTAGTATTATTAAGTTATAGCCGGAGGCAGCACAAGAACTGTTCCGTCCTACTAAGGGTAAGCGGGAAATATACTTAGACGAACTTAGGTCCAGACACTTGCCTGATCAAAGTGCCGGGCTCGTCGAGCCATGATAAGGCAGACGCGCTGGCAGATCGTTTATGGGAGGTATTATCAGGTAAACCACTGGGCCAGAGTCCAAGATCTACTTCTGCAATCCAAAGCGGAATGGGTGGTTGACATAGCTATGGTGGCAGAACCTTGCAATTGCCCCTTCACTCAAATTAGACAGGAGATACAGAAGAGTCTGTAGCCATAACAGCGAGGTCTGGCACTGGATCACCTCTCATAATTAGGGCCAGGGGCTCCGGATACGTAGCAACTGTTCTGGGTGATATATTACATTCTAACAAGACCCTATCTGTTTTTACACTTAGGGCGCGGAACCTTCAAAAATAACTATTCAAAGCACAGTGCTGTAAGATTCTGATTATTCTTACATGAGCAACATAAACAAACTTTGCATTTCTTTTTTAAGTTTTGTGATTTAAAAACAAATGTGTGTGTCATCTCCGACACCTTAAGATTGAACTTGATTTCGGAATGAAGGATGTGTAAGAGACGTAAGCGATGAGTGCTGTACAGTGTGATGCTGAGTTCACGTTCAACTGGTTATTGGTTCACACTACTTTTTGTAAGTTTCAATCGTTACAAACCATAACATACGGAACTGCTGAACCGATTTTGATGAAATTCTCATTGTTACCCTAAGTTAAAGCAAAATATTTAAATAAATATAGATAGAATGATCCATATTTTATCAGTAATTTCAGGGCCACATGTGGACATACATAGTAATGTAAAGTACACATGAAGACACAAAATACACGTACGTAGGTTGATTTATGTGTATATTTGAAAATACACATAATATAATTTTAAATAATATTAGGTACGTTTTGAATTGATAGCCTCCTTTTTGAAGTCGGTTGTGCAAAGTAGCACAAAACTATTGCCACTGTTGAATAATTATCATTGTAACAGTTAGTCGAGCGGTTAGAATGTATTTACAAGGACAGTACTCTGTTGCCTTTACGGCTACACTTTTTTTTACATGTCAGTAAAAAGTTGTAAATTTTATTTACATAACTTTATGCCCTAAAAAATATTTATCAAAATATCGAATTTCTAAATTCTTATTATTGCTACAAAAATATAATTTTCGTGTTTAAAGTATTGTTTTAAACCTTGAACTATTCGTGATATAATCTATTCTTTTTGGCAAATAATCTAATTGTAATATTTAGTAAAGTCTAATTTTACAACACCCTAGAGATGTAATGAGTACAATCTTTCACTTGACTTCGGTTGAGTTTAAGATGTGCGCCAGAGTTAGACCTGTGTCCTTTGACCATTCGTCTCTTGGTTACTTCATCCCTACAACAATGACGGGGTGTCCTGTCGCTAACGGGTACGGGAGACTCCATCACGGAGGCATGGTCTCGCATGGCTTTTGGTCGGCAGCGGCACCATTTTCTGGATCATATACGCCCTCCTGCTCATTCAGGGCCGATTGGACGGTACAAAATACAAGAAACACTTCGGCGTGCCCCTTATTTCGCATTAGGAAGAGGTAGTGCTATGCTGCATAGGTAGCGCCGTGCGTAGTGCATGTCACTACATACTCCTATGTAACGTAATTGGGCCGGCACGACCAGGGAGGTACCTCTCGCTCACATAATACCACCGTAAAGTGATATCTTCAGTGTCACCGGGTGTATTCTCATACCGGACTTTTGAAATATAAACAGAACGTTTACACGTTGAATATAAAATAGAAAACGGAATTTACGCAAAAATATAAATTGTAAACTGCATTCATGATTCATGTAAATAGAAAGGATTCGGCGATTCATTCTAATCACAAACGAGTGAGATCGAATTTTAATAAAGAAATGAAACTAATCGCGTCGCGGTAAGTTGAAATGCCATTTGAGGTACTTCATGGTTCCTTCCAGAGAATTTTAAATATACCGCATGAAAGGCGACACTGAGTGATACACTTTGCATCGGTAGAATGTGAGCGAGAGGCACATTCTCGGCCGTGTCGGCCAAATTCGTCTGCAATGTAGCATGCTATCTTTTACAATTAATATGACTGACAACTTGTTTATGATGGCAGGGACACGCTGGATGCAAGTGGCTCGTGACCGTGACCAGGCCATAGGAAGACCTATGTCCAGTAGTGGACGTGGTCCGGCTGATGATGATGATGAGTATTAGTATGCAATAGAGGGAATAGCCGATTGGAGAATTTACATTAGAGTGGAATCATATATTTTTAAGAGGAACCTTTTGTGTCATTGAAGGGCATCTTGGATTTGGTGTTTTCGGGTTCCGTAGCCAAATGGCAAAAAAAACGGAACTGTAATAATTTTCTCGCGTTCGTCTGTACGTCCGCATGTCATATGCCCGTGTGACACTTTTCTCGGAAATTATGGCTACTGCATGTTTTGAAATTTGGAGAAGCGATCCGTAACTGTAACTGAGGGATGAATATTGTTTTTCGAGAGAAGATAGACGTGGGGGTATCATTGGCTAGGTCTTTCTGAATGGTTCCCACATAGGACACCGGCTACACACAAACGGATAAAACGCGATACCGTTGCCATCACTTTTAAGCTAACCCAGCATAGCTATCACTTTCAAGCTTAATAATCTTATCCTCATCATTATTCATCATTATTAGTCCGATAACGGTCAAATGCTGGACACAGGCCTCTCTAAATGAACGCCAAGACGACCGATCTCCTGCTACTCGCCTCCATCCTGGACCGGCTACTGCACGGAGAACGTCTTCCCACCTGGCAAACGGTCGATCGACACTTCTTCTTCCTAAACGCGGCCGCCATTCCTGAACCTTACTGGCCCATCTGCCATCTGTTCTTCTGAGTGTGTGACCAGCCAATAGCCACTTCAGCGAGCCCATTCGTCTAGTGATACCAGATACCTTTGTTCTCTGTCTTATGACTTCGTTACGAATTATATCGGACAGAGAAACACCCAACACGTGCTTTACGTTCAATAGTTCCTCGAGGTACCGAGAACTTGCGGACCAGTCCTGAATTAAGAGTTCATGTTTCGGCCCCGTAGGTCATCACCGGGAGAACTTTTGTCTTCAAACTCTGTGGATCAAACTCTTTCTCTCCAATGTACGACCAAACCATTTAGTTGCTATAATTTACAACTCACGAGTGACGATTAGGCGACAGTAGATTTTTATCATTTGTAGAAGGATCCTCTCCACTACAACGCCTCTTCTTCCTCTTCCTAAGCTTATCCCGTTAGTTTTAACCCGATATCGGGGTCAGCTACCTAATATAGAGAATTTGACGAAAGCGCCAGTTTTCATACTCAGCGATTGCCATCAGACCTCTGCAACCCAGAAGCGAAACTAAGCCCAATTCTAGATTAAGACGAAATCGAATACAGAATCCGGGTTGCCTCACGATGTTTTCCTTTACCGTAAGATCACTCAGAAAAACTCATTGGTACATCATCCGATATCGAGCCTACCCGAGTGGGAGTCTGTAGCATTCGCCACTAGACCTAGATTATGCTTATAACAAGTTAACAATTCATTTAAACAACAACAAATTATTTAAATAACAAAAACAACAACAAATGCGATAACAAAAGTTGCTAAATTCCGGAACGCGAAATCTTTCTTATCGAATAGAAAACATAAGTACAGATAATTGTAAAATTCAATTAAATAAATAAATGTCAGATTACCATGTACTTAAAACCTTTTACAATTTCATAGAATTATGTCACTGCATAATTGGAGGATGCACAATATGTCTTGTCTTTACCAAAATAACAATGGGACTCAAAGTCTATTTCCCCCTTCTGCTTTCGCCTGGACACCAATAGAAGGAGGGAAATTAGATTTATGACACGGAACTGGAAAGCCCGAAGCAAAAGGAGTACATACAAAGTTTTACACAATCAAAGGCTTGTTTCATTTTTCTCATCTTTGCTATTACCTTTTCAACCACAGTCGAGTAGTACGTGTAAATAACTCCAAAAGACACCTCGACTTCAAACTGGTTGTTTATACAATAAAATTAGTTCCCGATGTTTAATTAAGATTCATCTGGTGAGTAAGCGACTGGGCTTAGGGCAATTTTATGTATCTTATTACCTTTTTACTGTCGAAATTATCTATGGCGTTAATTTTATTCCAATATCTTAACAGCTGTTGGCGTTAATAGAATACTAAATTTTAATTATAATGAGTAAAAGTTAAAGTTTTGAGTGTCGTGTTAAAAGTTTGGATATAACACGTTGCAAGTCTTTTCAAACCAAGATAGAACAAAATAATTGTTTTTCATTATCTTATTTTCCATTGTCTAATCTCGATACTTAATAATATGCTGCAAAACATTTAAGAACTTTTTGGTATAAACGCTTGGCTTGTCATCGTGGTCATGTTATAAGCTTCATATGGTTTTGATCCCGGATCGGACCTAACAAATGAACACGCGGTGAATGGCCGTTCCATCGGAATAGGACAATAGAGAATAGAGCGTTGACTTGAGTCTGCACAAACACTTGTGCACTATGATACCTCCTGCGCAGTTAGCTCTTTTCAATAATGGTCTCTGTAGGTAATATTTACATTCGATGACATAAAGTGTAATGTCAGCATCAGAGTAACTAGATGAAATATTTGGATTTTTTTAAAACATCTCCATAAATGTTGAATAACGCTGTTCGCTGCCGTCACAATTAGGAAAATTATTCACGGTGGTCCTGAAAATTGGCGTTAGGTTATAAACTTAACAGATGTCGAGGACTTAACCCTTTGTGGGATGTTCTGCCGTCTTCCTATGTAATAAATCTTGTTTATTTCTGTTCATATTTTTTATGCCGTTCTAATGTTCTGAATATCTTATTGTTTCACGTAATTTTAATTTTTATCTTTTGTTTTTCCGTTTTGTTAGCTATGTAGTTTTAGGCTTAGTTTTAATCTTATGTATTTAATAAGTTAAGTGTTGTGTGTGGTATAATAATAAAAATCTTTATTTGTGTGTGTCCACACATATAAAGATTATTATTATTATTATTATTATAAATATTATACATATTTATAATAATAATAATAATAATAAAAAATAACCCGGAACAATTTTTTTTATAGTATAGGGGGATAAACGAACAATCGGGGCCCTCCTACGAATACCGAAGCCCATGCGCATCAGGATACTTACTATTCCGATGAGTTGCCCTCCTGTTCATCTCCCCCTGAGGGGCACCGTCTACTTAGGAACCGCACGAAACGCGACGCCGTAGTTGGTTTCTCCCCATGATGACCTACGGGGAGAACGCATTGGTTGAAGACTTTCACCTTCAAGCTCTGCGGTATAGGCGACGTGAGAATGTCACGCAGCTTCCGGAATGCTACACAACCCAACTGAATCCTGCTATCGGCTTCCTTTTCGAAGTTCGTCTGCGACTTCGAGAATAGCACCATCGACATTGGCCGGTATAGGGAGAACGTGTTGGTCGAACATGACCTTCGTCTTGTCCAAGTACATCCTAAGGCCAAAACGACGGGAGGAGTCATTTAAGCTGTGCAACATTTCCTACAAGCTCTCCAAAGATTGGGCCAACACAACGATATCGTCGGCGAAACTGTGATGTGAGAGGTACCCGCCGTTAATATTTTGCCGCATTGAGCCCAGTTTAAAGTCTCAAAGACGTCCTCCAAAGCATTAGTGAACAGTTTCGGGGAAATGACATCCCCTTGTCGCACTCCTCGATGTATTTATGCCGAACGGATATAAAAGCAGCGTCATACAATGATCTCAGTACTTCGACGTATCGCCAATCGACCTAACATCGCTGTAAAGCTCCCAGAACAGTCTAGGTTTAGACAGAGTCAAAAGCTATCTCACAGTCCACAAAGACAAGGCACAGCGGCTGATTGGACTCATATATCTTTTGTACTACTTGCCATATGGTGAAAATGTGGTCTATGGTGCTAAATTCTCTGTAAAACTCAACCTGCTCCGGCGGCTGGAATTCGTCAAGTTTTGTGGTGATACGATTCGTCAAGACTCTTGAGAGCAACTTGTAAATATGGCCGATAAGTGAAATTGGTCTATAATTTTGATAAAGTGATTTGTCACCCTTTTTAAAAAACAAAACAACGTCACTTCCAAGCCGCCGTACAAGGGAAGTACGCCCCACTGAAGGACGAAACAAAAAATCTATTTTAGCTCTCTTAATACAGGTTCGCCTCCTCTTCTAAGAAGCTCGATTGTAATTCCATCCATCCCTGTAGCACTTCCCCCTTTAAGCTGCGCAAGAGCCGGACTAATCTCACTCAAGCTGACGTCTGGCAGATCGCTTGACAAATGTCGTGTTAGGCTTGCACGCGGGTCGTTGTTTAGGTTATCGGGATGAGGAGCGTGCGACGTTAACAAATTGCTATAGAAAGCTTCGAATCTGTCCTGCTAGTATACTTACTCCTACAATATCCTTCACTCTCGTCCCGCATGCAATCAATCACGCCACTCGTCACGCACACACGGCCTCGTCAATTTCCATCCTATCCTACTATTTTTGATTGCGAAAATTTTAAAGTATTAATGTATCGTGTTGACCTTTCATGCAAAATTTACTGAACGAATTTAGACGAAATTATTCATGCATAACTTATGACCTTAAAGAATATTAAAAAAAACTATTACTTTAAAAGGATGAATGTTTGGCAAATGTTCGCAGTGAGCAAATGTTCCCAGTTTACGCGGGTATCGCGGAGCGTAGCTAGAATGTAAAAAAAGGTCGAATTCAGACAACAGAGCAAGAAGTTACTTATTATTAAAGACATAGAATACAGGTTTTTTTATAGAATAGGGGTGCAAGCGAGCGATCGGAGCCGTCTTACAACTACCTACTCCCATCAACTAGCACATAATTACGATGGCGATGCGTCGACCTCCTCCCTCCCCAATAGGCCACCGGCTAAGAATATTAAGGTTAAGCAAAATTCAATTCTAACAAGTCCTTCTCTTAAGTGCGTATTTTGTTGATTTCTTTTGTTTCCTTTTACCACACCAGCGCGCAAAACAATAATAAACAGACTATATGGAGTCCACTTCCCCGAAACGTTATCACGGCTATGTTATTAGGGTCTCTTCAAAGTAAGGCGTTTTTGCGAGATCTTTTTAATACACTCCAGGGACTTTGGCACTCTTGATATCAAACATGCACTGTACAGTTTATACACATAACAACAGGAGAAGCAAACGAAAATGTCCTTAGAAGGTTTCGTGCTGTTAAAGCTTTTAGTCGTTTCTATAACTAAACAACAATTATGGTCAGATCAATAGTATTGCTTTTTCCGAGTGAGTTATTTTTAGAGTAGTTCTTTTATGGTTTATTACTCTTTTGAAGAGAGATGGTTGAGATAAATATGAACGTTGACCTGTGGCAGACCGGCGTAGAGTGTTATACGATAAAAATACCAAATGTAGTAACTATGTAAACTTTTTATATATTATTATGCAAGTCCCGCATAATATTTCCTTATTTTCGGTCTAAAAGTATACATTTATATTTTTGTAATTCTTCAAGTTGTAATTATAATCTATACCTGAGTCAAATTTCAACCACATCAGAACTGCAGTTGTAGCGTGTAGGGAAATCAAACATAGACTGTTATAACCATAGTAAGAATATTTTTGTAAGAGGATTGTAGCTGAGTTGGGCTGGAACGACAAGGGTGGGGGGGGGGGCTACCTATCGCTTATATGACGCACAGGTGATATTTTCTGTGTCGTGTGTCGTGCGGTTTGTGAGTAGCCGGTGGCCCATTGGGGGAGATGAAAAATAGGGCAACGCATTGGCATAGTAATTATGTCGATATTCATAAGTGGGTAATTGTAAAAATGCACTGATTTCTCGTTTGTCCTCCTATATTATATAAAAAAATCTCCTTCAGACGTTTAATCCGCCACATACTTAAGAGAGTAGAGACTACTAAAGCACAGTATGCATAAACTTAATATAACATATCAAAACACACAAATCGATGGTTATAAATTATGCAAATAGATTAAAACGTTATCCAAGCAAACATTAGAAACATTCAGTCAGCAAACCAAGAATAACTTCTATTTTAAAGTTAGAAGCCACATTTATCACTGGGCTGCCAAGTCCATATATGGCACTATGAAGCTGCCAATTTTTGTTCGAAACTAGACGTCTCCACAAAGTTGGTTTGCTCAACATCAACGTATCTATTAAAAGGCAATGTTATAACATCGTCATGTCGTTAGCAATGAATAAATTTCCATGTTCCATTACTTTTGTATTCATGTTAACTAAAGACATGTTATGCATATTTTAATCTTCAGATTCTATGAAGCCTTTGAGTAGCCATGCACGACTTTATCTATGGAAATAACAATATAATTTTTCCATGTTTAATGTATAGGATACAGGAATTTGATACTTTGGCATCCTATAGTATTCGGAATCATATTATCATATTTTAATTTAAGGTTTTGGGTTTCTTTGGTCAAATGATCATTTTATGATCCGGGGTGGTGGTGCTTAGAAAATACTTTTCCGTGTGATTTGAATGATATAATTCTAGTTAGAGAATCATACTACATTGTATCTAAATTTAACTGGCACGACCGGCCTATCGTTCACGTGTCACTGCCGTAGAGTGACGGCTATGCTGTCGCGTTTCATGAGGATTGTGATTTTCCGGTTGCCAATTGGAGGAGAAGTGGCAAGGAGTGGTGGTCGTATAACAATTGTGAAGATCATAACGGGTCAGTGGCCATAAAGATCCCTTTTTACTCCTTATCTTTATATATAAAAATCTAATTTCACGGTGATATCATGCAAAGGCTACGGAGATAGACTCTTAATATATTTCGAATGAAACTTATGTCAAAATTCCATATCCCGTAGTCTAATCTATTGATAGATAATGTATTATAAGTGTTCAGCGAGCATATTCCAGTTTCTTCAACGTCAATAGTGGCAATTCCCACTAAAGGTGCATTACAAATCGCGCCATCATGGGTCACGTTTCGTTCCAGTTGTTAATCAAAATCATAATGCATAGATTGAAGTCTTTCGTCTACGCAGCCGCTTTTCTGGGTAATTGGTGATGTGAAAATGTACTTTGGCTTTTAGCATTTTTCAAACCTAATTACATCGATACATTGGCTGAGTACATTATATGTTCAATATATTTAACATAAATATTCAAGTGGTGGCCTCTGTCGATCCTGGAGACAGGAGTGGCAGCGGTGGGAAAGTGTGGTGGGCGAAGATGTGGATTAAATGACCTCATTTAAACCACCCGTGACCTTGGTAGCTGTATAACTACTGAAATGACGGGCTAGTTAGATATTTAAATAAACCGCAATAAAAACCGTAAAAGCAGTTTTATTGTAATGAGTAACATTCGCGGAAACTTAAGACACCGATATCATCATTTAGATTCTCACTCATACTAATGTGATGGGTTCAATGGCACTGAGTTGCTTGCAGCCTTTAAGTTCATCACGAAATAGAGCGATCATAGTATTTTATAGGTGTACCTGATGTATTTATCAGATATACTTTAAGTATTGACTTATAACACAACAACAGTGGTCCGCGGTTTCATCCGTGTAACTCAGGGCATGTAGGACGAAGCGTCACAGTATAGAATTTCCTGACGAATGTAGCTACAAATTGTAATTCCTGAGATAAATCCGGTCAAATAAACAAATAAACAAAAATACCTAGGTTTTAGTAGATATAACTAGTCAGTCAAGGAACGATACTTAGCGCTGACATTATATTTTAGATAGTTAGGGACAGTACCACACTGAATTGCAGATGACTTGGGTTGGCACGATCGGATCACCTCTAGCTCACATAACACTGTCGTGTAGTGACAGCTGTAACTACTCACACTAAAAGGTTGAAAGATGCGGTTTTGAGTTTTCAGTTACTCATTGGCGGTGTCCATAGATATCGGTATAATCGCTGTTATAGACGCGTTGCCCAACTTTACATTTGCTATGCTCGATTGCACCATCATACCGTAAAAAATTACGTATTGATGATGGTGATAAACATCATATTTGTACACACCAGCTGTTGACAAATATAATTAGTTATGTAAACATACTAAAAGCCAAACTATTCCCCGCTTCGAGAACTAATTTCTCATTGTGTTGAAGAGCCTTTCAGTGGGCCATAGGTATATACCTGTGGAAATAACAAACAAAACGACACATTAGATCGTGGGTAATAGCGAAGTTTAAGACACATTGGTTGGCACAAACTGAAGCTACATCATTTCACTTATCATTACCTTAACAAGATTTGTAATAGATGTTAGTAAGAGATTTTACCAAACGTGTCTAAAGGTCACAGAGTCACGTTTAGCTCTCCTCTAGGGTTGAGATTCGATATACCTGGACGAAGTTTACGAGACGATACACTCTGTTTAGCTCTAGTATAAAATCATGGGTCGGTTTGAACTGCAAAGACAAGAAATAAATCACAATCATCACAGCGGTCATTTTCTTTAGACAAGCTGGTCTTTCACAAGTCTCTTCATGAGTTGTGGCAGCAGTCACCAGTTCATGCCGGTGTTATGTTTTTTTTTTAGAAGTACCCAATATAGATGGCGTTGCAATTTCAAGAGCAACAATAGTTAATCCGTCTCGAGAAGACTTTTCTATTTTCTATTCTAGGGAGGCGATAGGGGGATGTTCCAGCATGTAAACTGGCATTACGTGTGTACGAGGTACCTCGTGGTCACTGTGCCGGCCTGATTCGAATACAATGCCCTTCCGCAGTAATCAACATGACCGTGGTCACACGTGCGTCCCACAAATTTCACCAACAATACTTTAAATCTCTCTTGATCGTTTAATTCTAAACTTCACCAGGTTCATAGATATGCCGTGTTACACGTCGGGTACCTTCCAAGTGATTGCATGTTCTGCTAAGATGTTGTATAAAACATGGGAGCTTTACTTTAAGAGTGATGATAAACTGACTTATTTACACGCTTAAAACTATCTCAACACTGACATGGATATGCGCAGTTCAAGCGGGCCGTTTTTGGAACCTGTTAAAGTTTCGTCGCAAGTTTTCAATAATATTATCAAATAAAGTTTAGAAAACACTGTGACATAATATTTCAGTCTTTTTTAAATTACTTCGCGAATTATATATATATATATATATATATATATATGTATATATATATATGCTGCGCGATTATTTCACTCTTCTCAATACTTATTTTTATATACTAAAAAATTAGTTAATAAAGAAATAATTTAATATTCTTACTAAACCTTATGTTTAATTCATATTTACTCTGAATATATTTGACACATTGTGTAATTACTATGTCGTCCACTTAGCATTCAATTGATAAAAACGGTCATGACAGCGAGTACAAATCACAATGTACTATTATCATATTGCCATATAATGTATTAATGGATGTATTTAAATGCTTCTAATCTGTTGTTGTGTGATAACAATTATGAAATGGGAGTTTTGTTATGATAATATGGCAATGATCTGTTGAAGTATAAAAAGTATTTTAACAACATGAAGTGTAATGAGCAGCCGGAGAACCCTATGGAACCGAAAACTTAATCCCTGACGGATGCTTGTGTATGACGGGCAACACATCTTCTTGCTCCATTAACTACAGGTATCGATTGTGACAACATAGCCTTATTTGCGCATTTTGTCTTGCCGCACATCAACGCTATGAGGGTATATGTTCTTTTTCCTGCGATCATATCAAAGGGTCGCAAGTGATGGCTGCAATAAATCCTGGAGACACAAGAGTAACAGCGGTGGGAATGTTTGGTGGGCCATGCCCGTAAAAAAAATGTTCCGTCTCGGCCGTGCCTCTTTCACTTGGATACAGACAAAATTTCGTTCATTCGCATATAACATTTGCTATGCTCTCCTGAATAATTTTCATAGTTCCATTCAAACTATTCCTCTAGCGATTTCAGTAGAAACTCAAAGAATCTCGTCCCACTTAGCTAATGTAATCTCAAAAGGAACTTCCTGCGGAGCATTATGCCGCAGGGAGGTTTGCGATTAAGAAACATTTTATGAATTCTTTGATAGAAGGTAAAAGTTACCCCGTAAATAAAATAAAACATTATGTTTCTTTTAAATAAATAGGCTGGCTCAGTTGGTAGCGAGGCAGTCAATCCGCGTGTTACGACAGAGGTCGCAGGTTCGAATCCCGCCTAGGTCATGGATGTGTATACATTTATTTCTATAATAAAGACCTTTAATATATGAAAACAATCAACATATTTAAATAATGATGTCTTAAGTTTACGCGAATGTTACTCATTACAATAAAACTACTTTTGCGTGGACTCATTCTACCCGTGACCATGGTTGCTGTAAGGATTCTGAAACGTCGGGCTAGTTACATAATGAAATAAACCGCGATAGAATCGGTGAAAGTCGTTTCAAGTCAATGGATGTATCGAAAGTACCAAAAGTACAACTCAATACATTTCCATTGCAATGCCTGTAACACAATCAAGTCCTTACGGTATTTACCACATGACTAGGCTAAGGTGGTGTGATAAGTTCACAGACAAACATATCCATAAAATAATATATTACTAAGCTTGGTATAAAATATATTATATTTACTTTTTAAAGCTACTCTAAAATTTGATATATTGAAAAATTCAATTGTATATTTAATTATGAACAATAGATTTTTTTTTAAATTTAACCAATAATTTGATTTTAGCTATTCATCAGCATCAGATGCAGATTGGGGGACGTTATCCTTGACGAAAAGTTATCCTACAACATAACGTCGGAATGTAGAAGATATTTTACTGACCGTCCGGATAAATGTTGGAATCGCAAAAAAACGTTATGCTTGATCGACACGTACGTTGACACGATAACAAGCAGTCTGTCTCACTCTACTGAACGACGCGTTCACAGATCAATCAGGGAACCTTTATCATGTAACATTATATCGTTCGTGAACCGACCAACAGACAATCAGTTTTTACGTACATCCGAATATGATACAAGGTGCGTTACATACTGTAAATGTTAAATTTTACAGTGTGGAGATACATAAAATTATTATAAAGATTAAAGAAAATTAACGTCAAAAAATGAAATACCATACGATTACAGTGATCGAATTACGATAGCCAAAAATAAGTGTTAAAATTCCGATTATAAAATGCGGAGGTTTTATGTGACACGGAGACAAATTTTAAAATTAGAATTTCTCCCAATTTTGTTTGTCAATGATTGTTTGTTAGAGGTCACGTTCGAAGAGGTTTTATGGGTCCTCTATAAAGCTCCGCAAGACGTGACCCAAGTTAAAATGAGATTGGTTTAAAATGTGGCGCGTAGGCAGAGATAAGGGCTCCTGACTGGATACTAACAATTTTTTATTAGTTGCTACCCTGGCTAAGTTGGAAACGAAACTCTTGATTGTACAGAACATTTTTTATAGAATAGGGGGCAAGCAAGATATTGAAGCCTTTTTACAACTACGGACCTTCACCCCCCCCCCCCCCACCGGATACTCCCAATCCACACGAAGTGCGACACTGAAAGGGTCACTTTACGATTGTATTATGTGCCGACCCAACTCCGTAGCATAGGAGAACATAGTGCCATGAACTACGCACGGCGCTACCTCCTCCTATGCAGCATGGCACTGTCTCTTCCTATTACGAAATAAGGGGCACGCTGGCGTGTTTCTTGTGTTTTGTTGGAGGGTTCTTGTTGTCGCAGGTAAAACATACCGTCCAATCAGCCCTGGATGAGGAAGAGGGTGTATATGATTCGGAAAATGGTGCAAGACCATTCTGCTTCCCTGATGGAGTCTCCCGTACCCGTTAGGGACAGGACACCCCGTCATTGTTGTAGGGATGAGGTAACCAAGAGACGAATGGTCACAGGTCTAACTCTGGCGCACATCTTAGACTCAACTGAAGTCCAGTGAAAGATTGTACTCGTTACATTTCTAGGGTGTGGTAAAATTAGACTTTACTAAATATTGTAATTAGATTATTTGCCAATGAAATAGATTGTATCACTTTCAAGCTTAAAATACTACTTTATGCACGAAAATTATATTTTTGTAGTAATAATAAGGATTTACAAATTCGATATATTGATAAATATTGTTTAGGGCATAAAGCTATGTAAATAAAATTTACAACTTTTTACCGATAAGTAAAAAATGTGTAGCCGTAAAGGCAACAAAGTACTGTCCTTAAGACATTGTAAATGCATTCGTGCACGGGATGGTGGGTTAGTTAGAGAAGTCGCCAGCGCTCCGGAAAGGCCAGTTAACCTGAATTGCCTAGCCAGATTAGTCTCTTAGGTACGTTCTAATATTCAACGCCGCTCGACTAACTGTCGTAATGAAAATTATTCAACAGTGGCAATAGTTTTGTGCTACTTTGAACCGACTTAAAAAAGGGGGCTATCAATTCGACACGTACCTATGTATGTAATATTATCTGAAATAGTATTATCTGTGTTTTCAAAATATACACATAAAGCAATCTGTTATTGTAAGCGGTCAGAAAAGAGATAGGAAAAATTATATCATTTTTCTTATCTCTTTTGTGACCGCTACCCGAAGGTTCTCCTGGGAAGTTCGTTTTCGATGAATTCCTCTTATATGTCATGTGCGTGTTCTCTCGGATCCGAGGTGTTTTCTGATTTAGTATTATTGTATTCTGAAGATAGTGTTTTTTATAGGATATGAGGACAAACGAACGATTTGGTGGCTACTGACGCCATTGGACACTGGATATTAAGAATCCATATATAGATGCGTTGCCTGCTTTAACCCCACACCCCAATAGGCCATCGTCTACTCACAAACCGTACAAAACGCGAACGCATAGCACTTGATCGTCTTGAGGTACCTCTCCGGTCGTAACGGCGTGGCACTACCTCTTATGCTTGGCAATACAAACGTCAAGACAAAATGCGAATCTCGTTTTTACAGAGGTCATGGTCGGCTCCTTTGGCCGCTTGTTACAAGGACACTGCAAGAAGTATTTTTCCCGAAGTAATCATATAAGAAATGAAAGCTACAAATATAATTCATTTCTAAAGTACTCTTTCACTTATTTATATTTTTCTGTAATTTTTATACAATAGATTCTTTGTCTTTTACATCATTACCGCGTATCTGTGAGATACTCATGAAGACTTGTACTGTCTCCGCTATGACCCTTCCTGAAGAATTGTACTGTCTCCGTCCAACTCTTCATGAAAATTTATTGTGTCTCCTCATGAAGATTTATACCGTGTCAGGTAACACTGAAGAGTTGAAGAGTTTCAGTGTTTCCATCAGTTAATACAACAACATCTACCACTACCAAATCAACTTCAATAAAACAAAAGAACACATAAAGCTTCACTGGAAATCGCATTGAATTTATTCAATTTGTAGTATAAATTGAATAGCGCCGCAATCTTAGTTCCGACATTGGGAAAAAATACTACAAATTCTTTGATAACATTTATGAGTACCAGTACGATAGACCATTGCCAAAAATAGACACAATTGAGACGTACACACGCAGTAGAACGGCACTGGCACAGTGAATGTGGCTGGTATCTTACGACGTTGTTGACTCAAACATTCTGACAATCAGCTTCCATTACGACGTCTCGTATTTATTTATCATCGACGTTCAAACTCGTTTTTATACTACAATAAAACCTCCACATTAATGTGGACCGTGACGTTAGTCAGACACTTTTAGATATTTAAATAAGCTTAAACCCCTTCATAAATGTTTAATCTTGCTTTATTATGTGTATAAAATAGAGTCTTATTTCCATATGATTAAATTCTATTTAAACTCACAGTTTTGATATTTGCTGTGGTCTTTGGTCTATATAAGACAGTGTTCGCGAGAAGTGTCACAGTGGAAATGTATTGAATTGTGTCGTGTTTATTATTTTTTTAACTAAAAATGGTTTTTACAATAACGTCAAAAAATTTGGACATAACAAACGAAGATAGGGGATGTGTTTGGAAACAATTTGTGTTATCTTTTGTTGGTACGTTTTTATAAGACTATAATATTTTTTTTCATTACAACATGTTTACCTACTCGTATAGATAGACAGTGCTCTAGTGTACCTACAGCAACGGAAAAAAAGTTATTTCTGTGTAGTAAAGCGATACCCCTTTATATTCCTTCTTCGTAGTCTTGACATTAATAATTTTATAAAATAATATAGTAAAATTCCATTATATTTATAATGAACCACATATTATAATATATTTATATGTAAATAAACGAGCTAGCACAGAATATAAATGAGATTTCTAAATAACGAGTTCTTGATAACGAAAACAGGCAACGTTCCGTCATCATCATTAGCACGGTTAGCTCGTTGTGTCGAATATATTAGAGATAATGTCATTGATAAATTGCGGTCTAACCCGCATGGCGCTGCTCATGCTACCGCATTTCATCTGCGTGGAGATATCTCTTTTTTTTTGTTGACGCGGGGAAACGCATTTACGCACCTTCACTGCCTCCGGGTGGGGTCTGGATGTGATATATAGACATATAAACATCTGGCAATAGTTGTATAATATATCATTTAAATTTAAGAAGATTTCACTTGCGGCTCTACACGGGACAAACCGTGGACCACAGCTAGTCTTTGCATTTCGATAGATTCACAGATTCAAAACAGACGAAACTCACGTTGAATGCAAGCAATCAAGTATCAAACATGTTTTGTTTATAAAAATATCGCAGGCGAGCAAATTTCTACGTTGAAAGGTCTTTTTTAAAATTGAAATTAGTAAGATTAGAAATAAGTGATGAGAGAAAATAGCCCATTAATTCCAAGAATTCTTACAATATATATTTCCACTTTTTTGATGATTAACTAGTTACACCCTCGGTTTCGCCTGGTTAAAATTTCGAATCTGTGAAGACATCGATTTTTTTTTATTTGATTTGAATTGGGCTGGTACGACCCAGGAAGTATGAAGCCACCGTAAAATGACAGCTGTATTGTCACTTATTTCATTTCACAATTGGTGTGTGAGTACCTGTTGGCACATAGCAGGGAATGAGGAAGGGAGGGCAAAGCATCTGCATGACAGTACTGCGGTTGGCGAATTAGGCACAAATATAATTTATAATTGGGATGAACATATTTTTATTAATATCCCTAACATAAACGAATGGCTTTTATGAATAGATTTTATTCGGGAGAAACCTCGGGCTCGACGTTTCTAATAAAAATGTTATCTTTGCTATCCTTATTCGTTCTCGACTTCGCTCTTTACCTAACTGCCCTTACTAAAAATAAAATGGGACCATGAAGGTTTATGAGTAAAAAATTAATACACAATGATATCATGTTATGCTATGTAATAATCTAGGTCGTTTTTTTTTTTATTAAGAGCAATGAAGCTGAACAGTGTCAAATCGATTTAGTATTCACTGAAGTCGACTTAAGGGTACCTTATTTTATATTGACACGTTTGAATCGAATCGAATATTGTGACGATCAAATCGATTTAAACACGGAGACATGCATCACCTATTCAAATTGGTAACCCACCTGTAGAGAGTAGCGGGTCTCTTTTCAATACTCTTAGCCCAGCCGGAATATTTACATGTATTTTGTTATAAAATAGTAGCTGCTGCGGACGTTCTTCCTCTATATTTATGTAAATGCCGTTACGATACTTGTCCGGGAGGCAGCGACCTTTTGGACCTCGTATTTTTTGGCCCAGATACGGCTACAATATGATCTTGTTGGTGAGTGTTCTGACTACGTATATGTATACGAGATTTTTTTATATATAGCATAGGGGGACAAAATTTGTCAACTCTGGTGTTCCCCAAGGCTGTGTTCCGTCTCCTACGCTGTTTCTTCTGCATATCAATGACATGCTGCAAACTAGCCTTCATTGTTACGCAGATGACAGCACTTGGGAATACGACAACGAGTATCGGAACATGTGTGTGTCTGCAGTCGAGGATTTGTTATTCAAAGTCTCAGGATGGGCCGACTAAATTTAAACCAATTTCACCCCCACAAGACACAAGTTTGCGCGTTTATCTTCTCGTTTTCAAAACATCTACCTATTAACCTCAGCCAGTATCGGAATACCTGGTGTTGACTCACCGAGTAACGTGCAGTTTCGCTGTCATTTTTAAACGAAAGCTAAATTAACCTCATAGAAGCTGGGCGTAGTCAATAAGAAGAAGAAATTACCGAAATTATAAATTTGACACGCAGTCAGGACTTAACATTATTTCAGTAAATATGTGTATAATTCGTGTTTATGGAATGAATAATAAACATGCTCGTTATTTAATTTCATCCACAAACTTTGGAACAAATATGGCGACGCGTCCGATGTTTTTTATCACTTCTGTTTCATAACTTCATAACAAAAAGAATTAATTGTTTTTGTCCTGCGGTTCAAGCATGGTTGTACGAACATTATTATTGTTATTATTACCAATGTTATCTTCTAGTAGACAATACTAATATTGTTACCGCTAACGATGATGAATGAAAAAGATAATTATTCAACGATAGAGTATCCTATATCTCTGTAAAGATTTAAATCTATTTGATTATGCGCTAAATAAAATGTTATGTGTGGGATTTATCCCAAATCTATAATTATAACTTCATCATCATCATTATCAGCCCTTATCGGTCCACTGCTGGACATAGGCTTCTTCATAGAAAATATTTATAACTTATTTAATTATAATTAATGCGAAAGTTTGGATGTATGTATGGATGGTTCATGGATGGATTGAAGTGGTTTAGATGGAACTGGCCCTGCTGTAGCTATTATATCAGACCAACACACGACAACAAATACTAAGCATAGGTTTTGTCTATATTCTATATATAACAACTAGTTCTCAACAAGAGAGGATACAGAATAAGCCTCGATTTTTTATTATTTATATTTCTATCTGTCTTTTTCTTTAACAAAATTACATTCAGCAGGAGTTTCAGAATTTATATATGAAGTCATTGTGGACACTTTTTTTTTAAATTTATTTTAATGCCGATTTTTTAAACCATGTTTGCTTATTACCGGCCACAAAAGTGGGAATAGAATATATTACAATCTGTCGACATAGACTTAACAAACAAAAACGTAACGTAAAAAGCGACTGGTTTAGGCACGAGAATGCAGCGCCGGCATGGTGTGTAAAAATATATAAAAAAGTAATATATATCAAGTGAAAAAGACTTAATACAGTACATCTATTTAAAGTCCTTAGGTAAAAACATTTTTTTAATTAACGCCAACGACTGCCGAAACACACAAACATCCACATAATTGTTATGCAGGAGTGTTTGTGTTCTTCCCTTCTCCCACTAATGAGCCATCGAAAACTCACAAACATGGCATGGAACGTGATTTTGTCTCTGTGTGTATACATAGACACAAAACAGTCAACCGGGAGAAGTACCTCTCGCTTATACAAGCGAGAGGTACTTCCCTCCGTTGACCCGACCTAATTCGGCTGGCCTGTAGGATGACTCTCAGGGAGATGTGCTGACACACTGTCACAGATAGCGGGTTTCATGGTACACAAACGTATGCCGAACACCCACTAAAATGCAGTGGATGTCATTCATCGTATAATATAAAACTAGATCGCAATATAATATTATTGTTGTTTCACACACAAACTCTTCAGCTTTATATTATTAGTATAGAATGAGCAAGAATTAACGAAAATCCACATTTATTTGTTTGGCAAACTTGCTGAATTAAACTTACATCATCAGAAGCCGGTTTCACAGGTTATTATTAGTGTGTAATTAGTTGTTACTGATCCCTTAGCTACCACATAAATGATTCACGTTAATTGCCCGTTCTATAGTTTTTTTCCCACTACATTATCTCATGGACTTACCGGAATTTTACTAACGCGTAAAACCGTTCTCAATAGTACTGAAATGTTATCATCAAAAGAAAATGACGATTCATGAATAAACATGAAAGATTAATCTTTTTTCGCTACGTGACAAAAAAGATGAAATAATGCTGAGATAAGATGGAAACCTCAGCGAGATGTTTTCAGCATCCCACTTAATACAAAGTAATAAATAAATCTTTTACAAATATAGTCTCGACGAACATTATTTATCACTTTAAAATAATCTCCTGTCAAGGAAAATAAATATTTTAGATGTTTCTATTATTTATATAGTATTAAAATAAATGAATAAATATAATATGATATAATATTTAAGTTGATTTAGTAAGAGAAGTTGAATCGGTTTTTTACGAAGGACGAAACATGGGTTCATTACTGTACGCCAGAAGCGAAACAACGACCGAAACAATGGAGAAGACCAGGTGTTTACAACCCCTTAAAAAGGCTAAGGTGATTTTGTCCGTAAATTAGGTAATGACTTCAGTATTCTGGGCCTCGGCACATCGTTTACGACAGGAAATGAAAGAAAAGCGTCCAGGAATGCTCAAAAGTAAAGTCCTCTTTCATCAAGATAACGCCCGTGTTTACACATCTGTACAATCAATGGTTGAAATATACAATTGTGGCTTTGAACTATTACTGCATCCTCGTTATTCACCGGATCTGGCTACGTCAGACTTCTAACCTAACCTAAAAAATCACTTTGGAGGTCAAAGATTTTCGACAAGAGACGAGATAAAACCAGCAGTAGATGGATATCTTGACTTGATGGACTTCCGGAATCACATCGATAGAGTTATAAAAAAGGCGCAATACGTCCTGTTCAAGCTCTATCCTCTGATAAACAAAAGGAGCAAAATGGCGAATAGACATAAGCTCACTTTGTATATCGCATGCACTCGACCGATTATGTCGTATTGCAGTGCCGCATTCGCGCACATATCGCCCCAACAAATGCAAAGTTTGCAGAAACTGCAAAACAGGTTCCTGCGTACGGCCACTGGTTGCCCCTGGTACGTACGCGATATCGATCAACACTGTGACTTTAAACTGACCTCGATTAAGGGCGACTTTAAAGAGCTGTCTCAAAGTTCTTCGATAGGGCCCTGAATCACCCAAATAATCTTATAAAAAAGACGTCGGAGTACGATCCGACGCTAATAACCGATTCTCGATATCGTCGGCCGAAGCACGTATTGCATGACGCCAACGACGCGATAGCCGTAGCACACAAGCAAAAACACTCCCAGACACGCATTCGCTGTAAAATTCCAAAAGGGCCAACCTACGGATAGCAGGTTTTAGTCGGTAGTAGCTATCGCTTCACGACCTGAGCCCAACACACACTTCAGGCCACACACACACTTTCAATAATAATAAATAAATCAAGAACACGGCTTTTGTCGATTTGTAGCGCAAATCAACCCCTCCCGTCAGAGGGGAGGGGGGGTGAGGAGGCCGGCCTCCTCAGATGAGCCAAACATTAAACGACCTCAATTATCCTTATCCACGACACCTCAACTTAAACGGCGTCGTGCGCGCGTCTTCTCACTAGTGTGGGGAGGAGGACCGTTTCCCTCTTTTCGGTCTCAATAATAATCACCATAGGGTAGCGCCCACAATGAAATTCCAGGATGTCTCTTCCCGTCTGCGGGGAAAGAGGGGAGTCTGTCCCCCTATCGTCTCCCTAAATCTGAAGACAAAAAAATCTTTCGTAGTCACTCGAAATGTTACGGATGGACAAGCGCCGCCCATCAGTAGTAGGTCCCTCCGAAAAAAATAAAAAATACCAAATGAGCGAAAGGCACCTTCCCAGTTGATGAGAGCCTCGCTCAATTGACACTGCACTTCTTACTATAATAAATTATCTATCTTTTTATATACACACCAAAGTCCCTAAAAGCCTTATCTTTATGTGATCGATTTTCTCCAAATCTACTGAACGGATTTCCATGCGGTTTTCACCAATGGATAGAACGACTTCCGAGAAAGGCTTTAGTGTATAGTATGTTAAGCTGTATGTGAATAAGCATGTTATTTACGTAATGCGTAAAATGTAAAGCGTAAAGTTTCTAGTATTACATATAATTAGTATTAAATTAATTAGCTATACTTTAATTAAACAACGTTATATTTTTGCAGTAAGCCTGCCCTTCTTCACTCACGGCGTGGAAAGCAATAACCTCACTATATCCACACACTCGGGGTTTTTCTTCTTTTTCAACGACGTTCCCTGGAGTACCACAGCTCTGATCCTCGCGTCCATCCTCAGTGGGAGCATACATTGTTATACGATAGACAAATGGGGACGCAAGTTTGGAATATACATTATAGTTTTGTTGCAAGGGGTAAGATTTTTAATGCTATTCTTTCAACATAAATTCTACGGGAAATCAGAGCTTATTGACCAGTATCGACGCCCATATGCGTCTGCATTATTGTCATGTAGATGCGTTTCCTTCTATTCCTCCCTCACTCCAATGGGCTACCGTCTATTCACAAAAAGAACAAAATTTTACAGAGGAGACGTATGTGCGAGAGACGCCTTCCCTGTCATGCCGGCCACTTCGGTTGCAATGTAGCATGGCACTACCTCTGACAACAATTGTAGTAAATGTTGATGACAATACTAAGTATGATGATCCATATAAATAATGCCTCATATAAATAATGCCTCATATAAATAATGCCTCATATAAATAATGCCTCATATAAATAATGCCTCATATAAATAATGCCTCATATAAATAATGCCTCATATCTACTTGAGGTATTGTTGACGTTGACTTATACTAGTCCTTCATTGAAAATTTCTTACTTGCGGTAGTGGCTTTAACACATTGTTTTAATTTATATTTATAACATTCCTAAGTTGAAAGCAGTAAATTTAATCTGACCATAAATACTGTTACGATTAAAAATAAGAAATATTACATTTGCATTTGAAATCTGTCATTTTTGTACGATTGTTCCTTGTGTTTTCCCATTTTGGCGCCTGTACATTGTACAATATTTTGCGATATTAAAATGGAGTGGGTGATTAAGGGTATAGAGTCGCTGTGATTGCATTATACAAAGTAGGTGTGGAGTCAAATGCAATTTTTAAAACTCTCCACACACTTGCTATTAATCAAATGCTTGTATACCGGGCAGGTACAATGAGACTTCCTCTGTTCGTACAGTGAGACTTCCTCTGTTCGTGACAGAGAAGGACCTGGTGGTCCACGTAGTTGTTCGTACGAAAAAGATGGTCAGAGCAGTAAGGGAAAGAAATCGAAGAAATCCTGTCCGAAAGAAAATAAATATCACGGGAAATGAAGATATCACCTACAATTTTTTCCTTTGCTACAGTATTTATGGCAAGACTAAGTATAATCGACTATTATTTATAGATGCGAGTGTTGTCAGAGATTCTCCACTAAAATATGTAATGCGTTCAAATTAAGAATGACACACTTTTTTCAGGCTTCATGTGTACCACTCCTTTTGCCACCATCTGAAGTAAGCAATATAATTCTGCACACACTCATCGGTGTCTCAACCGCCGGACTCTACACGTGTGTGCCGATATACTTGAGAGAGATCAGCACGATGCAAAGCAGAGGCGCCACGGTCTGTCTGATGTCGTTCATGACAGCCAGTGGGTATCTGGTACAACTTGGCATGAGCTCCGAATCGATGTTGTACTTGACAGTGGCGCTGGTAATCCTGCAGTTCCTGTGCTTGTTCATCGTGATAGAGTCACCGAGTTATTTGATTAAAATCGGAAAATTTGAGGTGAGTTTATTTTCAGCCAGACATAACTATTTAATACTAGTATCAACTACTAACTAACATTACTAGATACCGCTGCGCGCCGTAAAGTGACAACTACGGTGTTGCGTTTTGTGCGGTTTGTGAGCTAGATGGTGGCCTATTGGGCGGAGGTGAAAAGGAGAGCTACGCATCGGCATAATTGTGCAGATGTTCAAAGGCGTCGATAGTAGTTAAAGGGCTTCGAGTGCTCGTTTGTCCCAGTATGGAGAAACTATAAAAGCCATATTATTATCAATTTCCTTAAAATCCATTCAATAGTGGAAGTCAAATAGTTTTTAAGTGAAAAAGTAACTAACATCCATCCGTACTTACAACCTTTCGCATTTGTTATATTAGTAGGATTGCAAACTCGTTTGTAAACTGTAGTCATAAGAAGGACTGCTTTATCACTCGCTTGATGTGACATCAAGGTTGGTTATAATAAATACCCCTTAATTCTGCCTGTGTTGGATCAAAGTATATCCGGACTTTTAGCGGATAAAGGATGGCAACGCATACTGCTCTGTTTATACACGTGGTGATCTTTTCTCCTAAGAAATGTTACGTAAACGCAAATTGAACCTCCGTGGATAGATGATTGTGTGACGATATGAGAAGTGATCAATGTTTGATGCGTTGCCCAGATTCAATTCACATTAGAGAGTAAATAGTCTCTCCAGAATTACACACTATGGTTTGGTGAACAACCAAGAAGTTTGGCACCTCAAAAACGACAGTACGGCGGTCAATAATTTAACATGTCGCTTTTGTCGATTTGGATCAAATTAAACCTGATCAGTAATAATTAGCTTTTAATAGACAATGGCGTAGAAGCGAATGCTTCGGCTGTCGATTTTAAATCAAAATATAAAATTAAGAGAAAGCTGTTGGGTGCAATTAAATTTATACGAGCGGTTTAATCAATTTGTTTAGTATAGGGGACAGCGAGCAATCGGAACCTTCTTACGACTACCGATGCACATAATTCTCCGCATAATAACTATGCGATGCGTCGCCCTCCTCCCCTCCAATAGGCCACCGGCTACTCACACCTATGACATTTACGCCGGCGTTACGTGAAAGAGAGGTACCTCGCCGGTCGTCCCATCCAATTCCGCTGCAATATAACATGGCACTATCTCTTACTAAATACCATATTTTGGCAAGCATCCTACATAAATCCGCAATAAACGCACTATTTAACACTGAGAGAATATTACAAGTTGGAGCGATTCTCGAGATAAGCGCGTACGATCAAACAAGCAAGCTCTTCAGCTTTATGTATACATGCATTATCTGGATTAAATTCCTCATGTTTTGATCTGGAATCTCCACCCAAGCATCTTTTAAAGCGTCAATCAGCTGCTGTTGGTTGTAGACCCCTTGCTAAATCTCTCTAACTCTTCGTTTCGTGAATCCGGACTGTTAGCTGGCTATGGTAATACTTCAATATGAGACCCTTCTAGGACAGCTTGGGTTGATCGAGCTGTGTGTGTACGGGCATTATCTTGCATCAGGATGAATCCAGGCCCCACTCGTAGTGCAAATGGGATCACTTGAGGTCTGATAATGTCCTCGATGTAACGTTCTGCAGCTACGGTACCCGAATTTAAAATGGTGAGCTCGGTTTTACCGTGTAAATTAACCCAATCCCCAAACCATTACGTTGGAACCACCGAAACGGTCAACTTCTTGAATGCAGGACTCCGAAAACCGCTCGCCGCGTCGTCTCCACACTCTACACGCCGATCATCATTAAGAAATTTTACTTTGCACTCGTCTGTAAAAAGCACCTCGCCCCACTTATTAATC
>JAFELO010001307.1:18385-39092 GCA_017140195.1 Eumaeus atala | reverse complement strand
TGGCAATGGGCTGGTCACACACGAAAACGAAATGTTGGTCGACCGTTCGACAGGTGGGAAGACGATCTCCTTGCAGTAGCCGGTCCAGGATGGATGCGAGTAGCAGGAATCGTCTTGGCGTTCATTGAAAGATGTCCAGCAGTGGGACAATAAGGGCTAATAATAAAATAATAATAATGTCGATGATGATGATGATATAGATTAATTAAATGTGTCGTTAAGGATAACATAGCGACGATAGCGTGTGAGATAACATAGCGACGATGGCGTGTGAGATTCATAAAGTTTCTCATGAGGCACCAGGGCACCTCTAGGCGACTAGGGGAAGGGCCGCTTGAAAGTAGGAAAACAACCCTTACCAGCCAATTATTACTTAGCTGATAATGGTTATTTTTTATTCTTATTATTTTTTAGATATCTACCCAGCAATGGATAAGAAAAAGATAAGAAAACTTATATAAATAATCAAATTCCAAATAGTAACAACATTAAGCAATAATCAACAAGAATCTAATAATTACTGGAGTCTCACAAAATTGCATAATGTACATTATGAGTACATTCAATTATTTTCACACAACATATTTTATTCACACAATCTATATTCGCTGAAATTTGTAAAAAAGGAAAATGGTATTATCGACCGTGACAGGACTCGAACCTGCAATCTTCGGATCCGAAGTCCGACGCCTTATCCATTAGGCCACACGATCATGTAAAAACGTTGAATAATAAGGGTACACTTTGCCCTTAACATGTTTGCAAATGTTTCTTCTATTGTGTGTACCGTGGTTCGTACATTTATGAAAACTCCCTTATCTAACGCTATATTGGAGCTATATATCGTCCAATACCCAAGTAGGCCCCTGAAGTCTGAAGATTCTTGACTCAGAGGTTGTCTCTAATAAATATGCGGCCAAAATTTTCTTTATACATTTTCTTTATAAAAATTCATCTTTGGATTAGTACTTTTTTATCTATAGTATGTACGGGCGAGTAGGTCGAAAACGATCATGGCTGTCAACGGTGAATTTATGAAATCGTAGTGGATATATTTTATCATTATTATATATATTTTATATATTTTTATTACAATAAAACTACTTTTACGGATCATGTCCACCTGTGACCATGGCTTCTATAAAGCTTCTGAAACGCCGGGCTAATTAAATAATTAAATAAACCTCGATAGAATCCTTAGAAGTACTTTTATCGTAATAACATTCACGTAAACTCAAGACGTAAATAAATACATTTTAGTTCTGTACAAACATAAGTAAACTTTAAGGCAATGTTTTCCAGTCAATATTCTAAATCAATATTTGTGAAATGCTGCTGTTTTCGATAGCCGCGACAGTACAAAGGCATCGGAAGTGCGCAACTAAATCAATATTATCTTCAGCGGCATCTTAAGGAGACGCTCAAGGCTATGATCATTCCACCAGATGTGCTCTGATAAAACTACTCTGATACGTTTTTTATGTTAACGGAGCATGAGATCATGAAAATTGTGTTCCACGATATGTGTTGTAGGCGTGTGGCGCTATATTCGATCTGCCTATTTAGGGAACTGGCGTGCTGATGTATTGTTTTGTTTTTGTTGTAAAAATGAGAAAGGGTTGGTACAGGCATGTAGAAAGAATGGCAGGTGAAAGTTTAACAAAGCAGGTACACAATGCGAATGTGGAAGGATGCTTGGTGCATGACACTACATCGTCCTATGCAAGTGAATTGGAGCGGCACGACCGGGGAGGTACACCTCGCTCACTTGATACCGGCATAAAGCGACAGCGTTGCTGTCGCGTTTCGCGCGCCATGTGAGTAGCCCGTAAACCCTTGTGGTTGGGGGGATGATAGGATGTCGACGCATCTGCGTAACAAACATGCGAATGTCCATGGGCATCGGTAGTCATCAATACGCTCCGATTTCTTGTTTGCCCCCTTATGCTATATAAGAAAAACCCACATATTTTTTTAAGTCTGACCTCATAGATAGATAAGTTTTTATTTTAGATAATAGCGTAAATATTTTTAATGCAAAACTATTATTTATATAGGATCTAGGGTTATCATTACTTCAAAGTTTAATGAGTGAGTAACAACTACGATTGATTATTCTAACAATTACATTTCAAGAATACACACATTATAACAAAAAGCAATCGACACCGGGTAGTCTATTGTACTTTGTAGGAGGATAACTAAACAATAGCAAAAAACGCTCTGTAGCAATCATCAAAATCCATACAATTTATATGTACCAGTAGGTCACCTAGTATGATCACTAATGAGCTGAGCTCTGGGCGTACCTGTATCTGCGGAGATTTTTTTGCTTAATTAAATGCTATCATTAAACAGGTAAAAAAGTGTGCGTGAACATTGTACACACGATAGAAATTAAACTTCTTTCATGTCAGACGACAAAAATCAAATGTTGATTACAGCTACTTTCAGGGTCTCGGTTCTTAGTGAGCGAGTGCGCGCGCATCGTAAATTTAATCTAATTATTTTTAACACTTTGTTTAAAATCTACTAAACGGATTTTAATGCGGGTTTCATCCGTAGATAAAGTGACTCCTGTGGAAGGTTTTATATATTTTTCACGGGAAAAGTCGCGGCGTGTCGCTAATTCATTATATATAAGTATACATTGTCGTTTTATATGTCACTGACACACTCTTTTGGACGTACGCTGACGATAGGAATATACATGAATTCTACTTAATTTTTTCATAAATGACGTTACAGATTATTTTTCTTCATCCAAAGCCTATATTTATGCTGATGATTTAAAAATCGGCCGAGTAATTAACTGCCCGAATGATACTATTTTATTGCAAAATGATCTTTTAAAGTTAAAACAATGGTGTGACGATAACTCTATGAAATTGAACATTAAAAAGTGCAAAACTGTAACCTATTCCCGAAAAAGCAAACTTATTAAACATAGTTACCATGTTGGAGTTGAATCCAGAAAGTTGAAATGATTAAAGATTTGGGCGTATTTTTTGATAAAAAACTAACTTTCATTCCTCAAATCGAACGAGTTGTAGCAAAGGCTACTAAGATGATGGGTTTCGTAATGAGGAACTCCAAGGAATTTCGTAATCCTAAAACCGAAAATTCTACTTTATAACAGTTTAGTTAGAAGTATAACGGAATACTGTATACATACACGTGTTTAGACCACATTATGCAACCCATACTCTTAGGCTAGAAAGAATCCAGAAAAGATTTATGTGGCACCTGGCGTTCTCTGTTGGTAAATCTAAGGAATTGACATCATATACCGATCGACTTAAATACTTTTCTCGCTTTACTAGAAATGGTTTCCATGCGTTTGCATCGAGAATTTTTGCTCCATACGAGCAAAAATTCTCGATGCTGTATTTCTGGATAAGATTATAAGGAACAAAATAAATGTACTCAACTTTAGGAGCTGATAAATTTACGGATCCCAAACAGATACCCGCGACAACCAAAAATGCCTCTATATTGCCAACCAAAGAGAACTGTCCTTGGTTTGAATTCTCCACTATGCGGAATGGTTAGAGTCATCAACTCCTGTAGTAAATTTGTGGATCTACACTTTGACACGCCTTTATCTTTCTGTACGAATTTGTTAAAAAATATATAATATAATATATTTCGTTGCTATTATTTCCTAAAATTGTATTTATGTCCTATCTGTAACTAAATAAAATTTCAAATTTAAATATTTTTATTACTATTTAGAAGCAAATTGACATACTAGTAAAGGAAAATTTACACGTTTTTTTATTATTTTTTTTTTATTTTTCCATTTATTCTTTTTATTTGACTTTGGTGTATACTTGAATGAATTTGAACCTATAATGTATATAATGTATGTTATCGGAATTGTACTTAACACGGATAAAATTTTAATTTTCATTTAAATATAATTTTAAAGTGTTGTATAGTTTCACCTATGTACATGTTTTTTTAATTTTATGTTGACATTGATTTTTAACCGACTTTTTTTTAGATATTTTTTTATCGTACATACATTTTGTTGTTAGTAGAACTAATATTGTGTCACTGAATATTTCTTATGCTCTAATTGAATGTGTTAGTGTAAAACTTGCCGAAATAGTATTGTCCCTTACGAGTATCGAAATTTTGTGCATTATTATTCTAATGTTTAACTGTATTTTTTATTATCTTAAGACATTTTATTCTTATTATCACAGTTATCTAATTGCAAGCTGAGTTCGTCTCGAAGTAATTGTTACATGTCTCATTTATTCTTTACGTGTCTGTATTTTCATGAGCTCTTATTACATGTGTTCAATTGTAAATGAACTGCTACTACTAAATAAAAAATAAATAAAGATGAATTAAGAAATCGCGATGACTATTATGTTTTTACTTTAAGGTAGCTAGACATAACTTGGCGAAACTGAAGTGTTTAGACGAAAGCGATGTTTACATACAGAACGAGATCAGCCGCCTCAGTGACGAGAGCGACCGAGCCAAGTCGAGTGGAAATCTGGGAATACTTCAGATCGGTATTTATGTTCTATTTTACGTGTTCCGAAATAAAATTTGTTTACTTTTTAAATGCTGCAAAATAACATATTTGTGCCTAAAAATCCTGTGTCTAAATAAAATATAAATTTGACATTATCTTTAAAATATACCTTTACAGAAGATTTAGTTTAGTCCATAAATCAACTTTTTCACTAATCAACATTTGATTAGTGAAAAATCGATAGAAATTTATAGAGCATTAAATCCACCAAGCAACCAAGTAAACACTATATATCAGGAGAAACAAAAATGCTTAAGTTAATACACGGCTTTATAAAACTTAGATAATACAATTTTATGTTTCACTTCATTAGGGTGTACTTCAACTCAAGAAATTTTCTTATTTTTTTTATTCATAAAATAAATCATTCATAAACTAATGTCACTGTAATAATAATATAGCTTTTGGGCAAAGAAAAATGGAGTTACAATTAATATGAATAGATAAAGAGAAACTCATATGACCATCCTATTATAATGTAAATGATTTTATAAATGATAAGAATGTAATGGAATGAATTATTCTAAAATTAATCCTCTGTAAAATAACGATCACAACCAATAGAATGATACGTAACCGGCTGAGTGTATTGTGGGTATCTTCTCTGATATGGGCGCGTTGCGAACCCACAATTTAAACTTAGCCGCTAAGACAAGCATAAGTGATCATTATACATATCCAATATGTGAAGTGAAACAAAAAAAGCAATAATATAACATGCGATAGTAGGCATAACATACTGTGATGTAGCTGTGGGATTTAGTTGTCAGATACTACCTATTATCTGTTATGGCTCCATAACATAACATGTGTGAAAAAACATTTAACTCCGATTGTAACACAGAATTAACACAATATTTTTCATGCCAAACAACACAATACAGTCGATCGATATAGTAGTGAATAACAAGTAATCGTATGCAACGTATATGTTATTGTATATGTTATCGTCCAACTGCAGTCTCTAGCTACGTACATGAAGTGAGTAAGCAGAGAATATAAATTGCCACTTAATGCGATCCTCGTGTTATGCCTCCGGCTATGAATCATTATTAATTCACTTGGAGAGAGACATTTTTATATAGAGAAAAGCCATTTGGTTCGAGATAGTGATAAGGCTGGCACGACTAGGGAGGCACCCATATGATACCGAAGCAAAGTGACAGATATCATATCTGTTTATATGCCATTTGGAGAAGGTCTGGAGGTCAACGCGTCGCATGTGTATGTCTATGGACGTCGGTAATAATTAAAAAAGTTCCTACTGTGATTCCTTGTGCTATAAAAGAATAAGCCTCTAATGGCCTTTCGTCGAATAATTTCGCTTCTGGAAAATACTATTTTGAAATGTTCGTGAAGTGTCAGAAGAGCACTTTTTCAACAAACACCTCTGATATTTCCACATTGAAAACCTTTCTAGAATCTGACAAATTTTCATTGATTACTGTTGAACTTCACTCATTTTAGTTCTACTGTCATAATGAGTCCAATATGAATGGTTCATTAATCAAACAGATCAAATATTGGTGCAATTGACAGCTTGATCATAACATCTGGATAAATATCGTTCACCCTGAACGTGCTCAGTGCTCACCCTTCCATTATGGATCTTCGTAATTTGTTTGAAATATAGTCACCGAGTTTGATTGAACATTGAAAATTAATAACCAAAATTCTGAAATTCACGATTGAAGTGTAATTTTATTCTTGATGATAATTTTAAGACATAATTCAACAGATATTTGTGAACAGAAAATCATGATTTTAAAGTTTTGATTAAGTTTTAATAACATATTATTATCATTCAATTAAAACTATATGGGGAAGTGACGAAATCGACAAAATGGAAGTTAATCTAATTAAAGAGTAGGTTAATGCTTAGTCCATCCTTCTTATTTAATAATTAACAATTAGAATTTTTCGCTATTCAAATTCAACTCCATGTGTGTCGAAAGATTAATTTGTGTTGAAGTGGATAGAAAAATTTATGTTTTATTATGACTACATTTCATTTTAAACAACCAGGTTTTTAGATTGACAATCGCAAAAACATTCTATAGATAATATAAAAATATAAAGGAACTGAATTGACTTAACAGCTGCTTCATTTTTAATTCGTTGGTTTTCACATCGTATTCATTAATTAATACTTGATATATACCTGAAAATTATTTATGAAATTTAACTTACGTATTATAGCATCGTATTTAAAAAAAAAAACAATAATTCGTATCAACTTATCCTACTATAAGGTGTAAACTCTATTAATTTGTAAAATTGTCTATAATCATAGTTTTTTAATTTTACACTAACGTAATTTAATATATTTTTAGTGAGAAACAGAATTTGGAGAGACGAAATGAAAATTGGGTTTGTTCAATATACAACGTTGGTACTTAGTGGAAGCATCATATTCCTCGATCAAGGGAAGGTCTTAGTTCAGTTGAACACCGAAATAGATTCTGAAAAGAAGTTGGTACCAATATGTCTATTCATAGGGAGCCTCATATCTGTGTTGCTCTTGAGAACACAGGAGAGAAAAGTAAGTGAGTATATATAATATAATTAAATAAAAAAAAAAATATGTATATATCAATTATTTTATATCATAATTCAATTATGATAGTTGTTAATGGCATGTATAAAAAATTTCACAAACAGCTAACACAGGAACTTTGCGAATTCTTTTGAATGGATTATTCACTGAATGTCGTTTTATAATAAAGATAAGATAATCTTGTAAATAATACGAAGTACACAAAGGCAGCATATATTTGTGATCGATAATATCAAAATCAACTTAAATGATTTTACTGCGGTACACCTTTGAATATAATTATCCCCAAAGAAGAACTTAGTGTATAACTTTCATACTGTTTGTTATTCACGGGCAAAGCCATTATGCTAGTAGATTGATGAAGTTAAAATAAATTCTCTGTTACAATCGAGTTGTTTCTGCTCCATTGCATCCGGATCTGACGTGTAGCGAGATTCATATAATTGGAGAGCCGATTTACGAATGTGGGTTGAAAAGAGAAAGTTAACAATGAATATACGATATTATCCGGTACCGTCTATGGTACGAATCTAGAAATTTCTCTGTTTTCTATGTAATAAAAATATCGGGATCTATAATTTTAATATTTAAAATCCAACGAAGCTTGTTCACCGGTCTCGAGTCGTTAACATCAACATGCGGAGAAACCGTGTGATTATCGTGCGATCCAAACATCTTCCTCATTACCCAGCCCATTTGTTTCACGTCTAAATATATTTAAGGAGATATGATATTAACATCATGAACTAAGCCTATTCTCGGTTAGTCCTAACAGGTGAACCGTTATGTTCGACTATAATTTCTCGCATCGAACGCTTGTTGCAGAGGCGTTGGATGCGAGATTGTCCCGCATCTGGTTAATGTTCGAAAAACATTCAGGCCCGGTACAGTTGTGCACAGTACGGTGGTTGTTTAGAGGTGGCGCCACGCTGTATTCCTTTTAAGTTTGCAGCTGAATCGGGCCCGCGCTCCCGGGGAAGTACCTCTGTCTCACATGACTCCGACGTAAAGTGGCGGAACTTTTGTTGTCGTCACGTTTCGTTCGGTTTGTGAGAGCTCCGGTTGGCCCAAACACCCTTCCACCCATCTCATGGCAGCACAGTGTTTTAATAGACTACTCCAATACTCAGGCCCTATACCTGAGTTTAGAAGACTGGGCTGCCCCGCGTGTTCTGGGGGCGGGGTGGGCAACATTTTTTTTATCCTATAAAAAAAAGACAGAGGAACTAATAATAAAATATCAGACGTTTCGGAAGTTTTACGACAACCATGGTCACGGGTGGACTGAGATGTCACACGTTACTAAATCTAGGCTTACAAACGTACCGAAGAATTTTATTTATTTACTTATTTCCAACACGATCCACCATTTGCTTAGCTTAAATAATACCGCCGTACCGGTTAGGTACTCTGAGATTACCGCGCACGAGTCTTTTCACCGGTCACAGTTGGAGGAGGAGGGATGTCTCGGTCCCCCTTGAAATGATAATAATATTCAGGTCAGCTATTACAAACACTATATAGGATGCATCTCTCCCATCTGCGGGAGTGAAGGGGCCGATCCCCCCTGTTTTTCGGATCTGCACCTAATAGCCCAAAAATTACTTATTGTAGCTTGCTGCGTTGAGATGTTGTGTCGGTGTTAAGCTTCTGAAACGTCAGACTTGACAAATAAATAAACAGCTATAAAATCCGTGAAAATAGTTTTAATGTAATGAGTAACATTCGCGTAAACTTATAATTAAAATGTAACAAAATTATGGCAGTGGTTTAGATGTTGTGGGTGATTTAGTAGCCTTTTCAGCAGATGAGTGATCTCACCTCGCGGGAAATTTGTGAGTGTAGTGTGTACCATGTTCTATGTTGGACCCATGTTGTATATCATAATATCGCTTTTTTTGTATTGTAATATGAATTTGATTGTGATATCGCTTAAGTAAAGGACATCAATATTTCATTACATTTGCACAATATCCCCGCGGATCAACATGTGTGGATTGTTATGACTGTACCATAGAAAATCTATTTGGATGTTATTTTTACTGTCTATAACGTCATAAATCCACGAAAGTCTTACTTAATCTATACAATTGCATCAAGAGATAAAGCAGATCAATAGGTACATTTATGTATGAAATGAACTAAAAACATCAGCCTGTAATGGGTTTTATCAGTGATATATTTATACTTTACAAATTTTCGGATATGCTCCTTTACTCCTAGTTCTTATTTCTTGACAAACTTAATGATACTATTTCAACCAAAAGTACTCTATAGGTTCTGTAACTTTAAATTCTTTAATTTTTTATATTTTCTATAACCTAAATTTCTACTAATTCTATAATATATATAAGCGATATAAAACTCTTAGAAGTGTGATTTGTTCAGGTCTTTAAAACGTTGCATTTCCGAGAAGAAGGTTTTAACAGGCGTACAGACGAACGGGCTTTTATATAAATATATTGCTCGAACCCCCATTAATACGGAATCCTCGTCTTTTGGCCTTGCCGTCGTTGCTTGGCCGTCTTTTTTACTTATCAATTATATTTTTCTTTCAGTACGTTTTAACGGTAGCGCTCTCAATTATGATCTTGTCGATGGGCACCCTGGCTGTATTCACCCAGGCCGATCTCACGGTGATGTCAGAAGAATGGCTTGCATTCACATGCCTTGGGTTACTCGTGTTTGGCTATGGACTGGCGTGGGCAATCCCTACGGCCATATTGACGGAGATGTTTAATTTAGAGGTAAATATCTATAGCGCTGTAAAGGTAACTAACTACACATAATACCGCCATAAAGTGACATCTTCAGTGTCGCGTTTCATGCGGTTTGTAAGTAGCCGATGGCCCGTTAGTGGGGGGGGGGTAGAAGGAGATTTAAGGAGAAGGGGTAGGAGAGCACATTGGCATAGTAATTATGTGAATGTTCACGGGCGTCGGTAGTTGTAAAAAGGCTCCGATTGCTCTTTTGCCTTATTTTACAAAAAAAAAACTTGGGAGTGACGGGAACTGTAAAATGATATCGTTTCTGATATTCCTTGAAAAGTTTGTCTCATGTGTCACCATTTCTGGCCACTTAGTGACTATGACAAATATGCAACCGTCGCAATGAAAACAAGGGTAACATTAAAAATGTTTCGAAGCCCTGGGTAATGTTCTTTTAAAGGAAGTTGAATATCGTGTTTATCAAATGATACGAAGTAACAAGACATGTGAGAAGGTTGTCTAGAAATATAATTAAATGTAACGTACAACGCAGATGCTTTGCTCTCCTGTCATCCCCCCAAACGGCCACTCACAAACCGCACGAAACGTGACATCTACGTGGTCACGTTACGCCGGTATGGAGTAAGCGAGTGGAACTTACCCGGTCGTGCGGGCCAAGTACGAGGATGTGTTGTCATGCAACATACATGGCACTACCTTTTCGTAATATCTATCTATGTATATACCTATGTATGTATATAGATTACAGATTCGAATGTTCTCTTCTACAGCCTGAATGGATAATTTGAGTGACACTAAAATATATCTTATCGGTCGAGTTAATTTATTATTATGATATTCAATTAGTTTATTCGGAGGTAGATAAATGGGTCACCGGATCATCTAATGATATGCGATTAGTGACGCAACTACTAGTCAATAATTACAGAGGGTTTGCATGCGTTTTTTTTTTCTTTCGGAGGTACCTAATACTGGTTGGCGGCGCTAGTCTCAACAGTTCGACTGACTACGAAGACTTTTTTGTCTTCAGGTTTAGGGAGACGATAGGTGGACAGACGGGAAGTCTGTCCCTCTATCGTCTCCCTAATCTTTTCCCGCAAGCATGCGTTGTTTCGTCTGACAACCTTTTGGCTCAGTTGGCGATGTAGCGGGTAACGCCAGTGGTCGCAAGTTCAAACCCTGCCCAGCTCATGGACGTTTTTATGTAAATTGTGTTATTTTTTCACATAAGTTCATAAAGAAATAGCTAGTATATTTCTGTTGACTTTTACTTGTAATTCAAGTACGGTACTTGAATGGATTGATGGAAGTTTTTATACGACGGGGTTGACATATCTTATTTGACAAGAACCCAAGTAAATAATATTTAAAAAAGCATTAAATAACATACTTTTTTCTCTAAGCATTTTTTACTGCACGTGGCTAGGGTGACGTGATGTGATACGTCCACAGAATATTATTATGGTCCCCCTTAGCAGTTTTCATTTTGTAGTACCATTCATTCTCTCATGGACCGCACGAAGCCCGATACCATCGCCGTAGCACCGTGCGGGTGGGAGGTATGCCTGTCCGCTCGTGCCAGCTCGTTGAGGCTGCAATGCAACAATAGTGTAATTTTCGTTTTCTACAAATTTATCTACCAAGAAAATACTTTCTTTTGAAAAATCAATCTCAAACTCTACGAAAAGTGTTGAGTAATTTTAAAATCTCGCCGGCGATATCGTTGTGTTCTCCGTATCGTTGGAGAGCTTGCTGGAAATGTTGCACAGCTAAAATGAATCCTTCCGATGTATTGGCTTTAGGATGAATCGAAGTCGTAGAACGTCTACCTCGGTTAATTATTGCAATTAGATAGATATAACTTCGAGAAGGTAGCCGATAGAAGGATTCAGTTAAGTTCTCCCCGTGATGACCTAGGGCGCCGAAACACGGCCTCTTAAGTTAGGACTGGTCCGCAAGTTTGCGGTAGCTCAACGGACTATTCAACGTGCTATGTTGCGTGTTTCTCTGTCCGACAGAATTCGTGACGAAGTCATAAGACAGAGAATTCAAATATCCGATATCACGCGACGAATAGGTACGCTAAAGTGGCAATGGACTGGTCACAAACTCGGAAGGACAGATGGCAGATGACCCAGTAAGGTTCAGGAGTGGAGGCCGCGTTTAGGAACACGAAGAGTTGGTCGGTCGTTAACCTGGTGAGAAGACGAATGATCAATGATGATGATGAATTTTAAAATGTTAAAACAAAACTATAAAATCTATGCTTTTATGTTAAAACATTCAAAAAGGCCACCGGCCGACCGTGACAGGACTCGAACCTGCAATCTTCGGATCCGAAGTCCGACGCCTTATCCATTAGGCCACACGGTCTCTGTCGGGGGTTGTATAATCCAGAATCTTATGTAGGAAGAGGATATTCAGAAATATTCCAAAGAAAGGTGTCATTGACGCATTGTAATCTGGCACGACTTCTCGCTCAAAGAAGATGGTGTCTCGCTCAAACAAAATTTATGTCGCTATCAAGATGTAATTTATCATCATAACCTATGGTGGCGATGTTATTTGGGCGTCGAAAACTTTCCAAGGCAAAGGAAAAATTCGAGTCTTTTGATGACCACCGACGCCCATATACATCCGCATTAATATGGTCCACCACCTGTGTTGAAACACCAGCTACTCACGAATCGCACGAAATGCGACAGTATAGCTATCACTTAACGGTACCGGTAGAGAGAGTTATCCGGGCCGTGTCGGCCCATTCCGGCTGCAATTCAGCATGACACTACCTCTACAAAGGTAAAACAACAGCTATTTTAATTATTCACATAACTTTTAATGAAAGTGACTGTACAATTCGGCGACTTTATTGCTTTGTAGCGATTTCTTTCAGGCAACCTTCACAATTATCATCATTATCAGCAGCAGCAGAACTGCGGGAGAATGCCGTATGTCCGACGTAGTTTCTTAGTCCTTGAGAGCCGGAGACTATCTGCTCGCAACTCCCGTAGCGGGCGGACTTGCGTATTTCACCGGGCAAAAATATGATGAAATATGTATTGCTAGGAGATAGGGTGCTTAGTACTTGAGAAAATATGCAAAGAGAATTTATAAATTAGTCACATAAAATAGTAATTGGTAAAAGTAATAATAAGTAAAATAAAAGTAAAACAACTTGTAATCAGGGACCACGAAACATCAGTATTATGTTCTCTACATTTCATAACCATTTATTGTGTGGTCACATTTTGATATATTACGATAGTTACACAGTTATGTTATTAACCGGCGCATATTTGTAGCACTATGTAAATTCAATTTCCTCAACAAACTTCTTTTTCTTTTCTATTATATTCTAATGACATCTCAAAGATGAATGAGAGAAAGAGAAAAAACACTGGTCAGGTAAAAAGATAATGTAACTATTGCAATTAATGTTTTACCTGCACTAGAGATATGACCTGCAATTTGCGATGCAAATACATGGAACTGGATGATGGAGATAGCGCGAGAGTGAGACTTTCAAATTTTTAACAAAATTGCACACCAGCAGTAAGCACTTTTCCGATGAACTGTAGGGGCGAAGGCAAAGTGTTGCCTTTACTTTGATAGACGAAATTTTGTATATCAATTTATTATATAATAAGATTAGTTAATTGTGATTTTGTAATAACGTGATCGTGGGTGACCCACATCACCATCCATGGCATAACGTAGAAAATATGAACGTTATTTACGAACATGCCTTGGATGGCGATATAGTACATTTTATATTTTGCTTTTGTTATCACATAAGTTGGAAGTAAGCAAATAAAGTTGAAAATCAAAAACACCGCGATGTCGTGTCCTTACCAAAAAAATTATGGTGACTGCGCGTTTACGATTCCAATTACATTGTTATAGTCTTAAAATTATTTTATAAATAATATTATCATCAATATTTTTAAGTATTCTACTTTTTTTGTGATATTAATACACATAAAATATAATCAACAGGTCAGCGTTGAAGTGTGCCTGTGAGTGTCGAATATTTTACATAAAAAATTTGCTAGCGGGAACGGTGTACGCGACCTCATTAGCAAGCCGGTGACGTATATCCCAAATATTGCTCCGAATAAATCTATCAACTAAATGACTTCTGCTTAATAAATCTTAAATGTTTTGTATTTTAGGATACCATACGTAGACCGATTTTTTTTTAATTGATGTAAAAGCAACACTGCGAACGCGATTGTGCATCTTTTTAGGGTTGCGAAATGGCAAAGAATGGCACCCTCATAGTATCCGGACGGACCGATATATTTCACAGACGTTTTCCTCGGTAATTATGGGTACTGACTGTTTCAATTTTGAGAGATAGTATTTTGTTTAGGCGTACAAAATGATGTAGTATGATTTCTAAAAATGTAACTGAGGGGTGAAAAAATATCGATCGAGATAGATCGGTTAAGATTGACTAAATTTAGTCGGCCCCATTCGAAGAATTTTACAACAAAGCCTAGATCAGGTCTTACCAGGACAGGCGGAACCTGGCAGGTACCTTTAGCTAACATAATGCCACCTTAAAGTGACAGCTATGCTGTCACGGTTCATGCCGTCCGGTGACCCGTTTGTGAGACATTCCGTATACATCCGCAAGATAAATATTCTGATGTCTATTGGCGTCCGTTGTCAACAAAAGACTACGACAGCTCGCTTGTCCATAGTACATAAAAAATAGCAAACGTGGCTGTCAAAGTGCATCTGAAATTATCTTCAAGTTTGCCAAGTAAACATCCATCCACGATAGCGCGGAAGATATAAAAGCAAATGACTGATACATGCGTGCGTGAAGTGAATGTCCTTCATGAATACAGCGTGAAGCTGGAAAATGTACGAATTTAAATGTTCACCAACATGAAGCACATAACTTTCTACATACCATATAAATAAAATGGAAGTGTCTGTCTGTAACTTTAAAATAACTAGACATATATAACTATAGTGTGTTATTTTAACAATACAATACCTAAACAATGATATGTAAAATTCTGTTTCCGTTTGGATCGATTATGAAGTTCACTGAAATAGAGAGCAGTTTGTAGGGCAGGGCATAACACATGACATTTTATTGCTAATACTAGTAATCCAAAATTGGTTATAAACGAATAAAACCAGGGCGGATCGCTAGTATCCAAAATGTTTATCAGAAATTACTGACAATCTTTATAACGTCGCAGCTTATGGAACCGTGTTCTAGGGATAAATATACATACACTTTGGAAAATTTTATGAACCCCAACCCAGAAACACGTAGTTTTGCATTAGGCTAGTATTGTCTAGAAACATTTTGTTTTCATAGATCAGAGCGACAAACCAGCGAGCCATTTAGTTACTACCAACGCCCATTAACATCCAAACGGTTAATAGCTGAGTAAGTATGTTGTCCTCCTTCCCCCATCACCACCAATGTGCCACACATGCACAAATTGCGATACATAGCCGTCTCTTTAAATGCGATATCATGTGAGCGAGGGGTACCTCACATGTCGTGGTCCTTCTAGTATGTAGTTGCTACAACACAATGGAATAGTAACAGATTTATATACAATATTAACTCATCTTGACTAGTTCGAAATATCAAGTATAGCTGACGGATAACGTTTGTTATTAATGATAATATTTAGTTTGTCTTAATAGTACCACAGAAATTCACAAACCGCTCAAAAGGTATCATGCAAGTCAGAAATACCTCCCCGGTCTCCCCAATTCGGCTACAACACAGGCAGTAGTAGTTATGTTAATTATATAGTTGATTGAATTTATTGTCACTTTTTGATGGAAACTCATGTTCACACTTGAATAATAATAATAAATTAAATTATATTTATCATCATCATTATCAGCCGGACAACGTACACTGCTGGACACAGGCCTCCCCCACAGAGCGCCACAGGCTACGGTCACGAACCACTTGCATCCAGCGGCTCCCCACCACCTTAACCAAATCGTCAGCTAGACCAAAACGAAACCAAACCAGGCCGCCACTAGAGAACCTTTCTTCCCCAACGGTTTTCGGTTCTGCGAGCAATGTGTGCTCTGAGATATATCTAATTATATTTATATAATAATAAAATAATATATATAATATTAAATAAATTTTATACATTTGTTTATGTGTTAATGTTAATTATATATTTTTTCTTCACTTTCCAGATCAGAGCGTTTCTCGTCGGTTTAATATTTACATACGCCCAAGTGTTACGAATGGTCCACGTGCACACATTCAAATATTTGGAAGACTTCATCGGTGTATACACACTAATGTATATATTCGCGACTGTGAACATTTTTGGCGCTATATACACGATATCAGCTGTGCCAGACATAAATATGAAGAGCGTTAGACAAATTGAACGACAGCTTAAAAGGATACCGTTGTTAGAATTTAAGTCGGTAAGGAAGTAATCGGACTAGGCTTGATAAGTTAACTGTTAAGGCTTATATAAAGTGCAGACCAGTGTGCGAAAAAATGATTAGTATTATGTATTTATACATGCTTAATACATATAAGATATAATGCATAAATTATATTTCTATTCTATTCTTATGGTATTTAGATGTTTTTACTGCTCCTTTAGTAACTACTTTTGATTAGTCTTTAATAAAGAACATTATTATAAAGTGGTTCGTAAGACACGTAAAGGTCGTAAGCCAAATAAAGTGTTATGGTGATGTTATTTTCGACTCGACCCACTGGTGGGGAGGAGGAAAGGAGGGCAACTGAATGATAACAATGCCGGCGTCGGTAGTTTTCAAAAGACTCCGATTTGCCTACGTTGGCTAGAAACTTTATTGTTCACGCAGATATCTTACGTTTCATGTGTGAAAAATTGAAGTCAGGCCGATGTGAACAAATTACTAATTTGGGTTTGTAGGTTCACCTTAGTCTAAGCGTATCTTTATACAAATCGGTTGTCGTAAATAAGGCTCCGATTTCACATGTGCCCCCTACACTATAAAAAAATCATTTCTGCATGCAACAGTGAAATAGGTATCAAAAAAATACTGGACTACTCTAATTCGTAACAATGAATCACTGACAATTACAATAGCTGTCTTAGGAACAGATAATGTCCTTAATGTCAGTGTTATGATGAAGTATGGCGGTGATAAACAGCTTTCTTTTTCGTGATATGTCAACTATGGTAAAATAATGTTAATATCTAAAACCACAAGTAGTCACCTCATTTATTTTATTTCTAAGCTAGAATTTACCGCAGCGGGTATTGAACGACTTTACATATCATTGCATAGAAAACATTTTTGTAAGAGGTAGATGCAGTGCGACATAGTAGGAGGAGGCCATGCATGGCGCATGACACTACATCCTCCTATGCAACGGAACTGGGCCGGCACGACCGGGGAAGTACCTCTAGCTCACATGATACCGCCATAAAGTAAGACCTAGAATCGCGTTTCGTACGGTTTGTGAGTAGCCGGTGGACCATTGGGGGGGGGGTGTTATTTGAAAAGCGGGGCAACGTATCGACATAACTATACTGATGTTCATGGGGGTCCTTAGTCATTGAGAGATTTCGATTGCTCGTCCGTCCCCCTATACAGTAATAAAAACATTTTCACGTAATATGAAAATGTTTTTATTACAGTATTATTTCATTAAATACATTTTTTTTTTATTAGACTTTCAGTTTTTAGAATATTTTTTCAGTCTTTCTGTATAACAATACACACTTATTGTGTACATATGAAATTTCGCGAGGTCTAACTTGAAAACGGTGCTCAATTTCATACATCTCCGCCTAAAACCTGAGATATATATTGAGATATGTATACACTCAAATGAGTGTCATACAAAATAATGGATAATAGACAAAAACCTGTACTTAATATATTACATCAATATTTATATTATAAAATAGAAAAAAAAAATGTTACTTTCAACGAACTAACGTCTGGAACAACAAGTTGGATTGAAAGAATCTGTTTGTGTATTTTAGCTACATTTAAGAGGTAGGTTATATTCGCTGTACCCGATAACCGCTGTGCCCGTCTGTCTCTACACGACGATGCGAAAAAGATGCGCATCCCTGGTGTGTAGAGTGCAGGCCAGCTCCAACACGATCTTAGGTATGATTGCTGATACAGGTAGACTCTGCTGTCATTGGTCGATGCTGGAAAACCATTTTAGTTTGACAAATGATATATTAGAAAGATAAATGTAATATAGCTTAAAATGAAAATAAAACCAACCCACTATGAGCCGATGATACTCGAAAATAATATTCAAAAAAATAGGCAATACACACATATGAACGCGCACGCAATGAACTACTTGGTCGTTTACCTGAGTACCGGCGTGCGCCTGAACTTGTGCTGTGAAAGTGAAGAGAAGCTAAGTACCACTTTACCGGCTTGCCATGTACTCGTCAAGCTGCGTGAGTACATTTGGGGACGGAAAAGCGACCAACCCCCCCCCCCCCTCTCCTTGAGATGGGCGAGACGCATCCCGATGTAATAGCTAATTTAACAATTATTTTCATGGCGTAGAATGCAGAACATAAAAGTGTGATAGATGCAATGATGGAACACATCTCTAGTTCTGATTGAAGAATTTAAAAACGGCGGAAATTACAATTGAATACTAACCAATAATCGGTAAAATATAAAAGTTTTAAAAATACTTTTTAACTTTAAAGTTCGATATTCGCCTTTTTATACAAAAGGATGGTCATCTATTGAAATCCTGTCCAGACCGCACCACAGAGGTGTCGGTTTCCATTAAATTCATTGCTTTACACATATTTGTCACCTTTACACTCATCAGCAAACACAAGGGAAAGAATAGTGTTCATGTGTTTTTTCTTATAGCTTATGACTTGAGAATTTGGATACCCATTATCTACCATCCGCACGGCTAATGTTGACGACCGGCTGGCTCAGTTGGTAACGTGACGGTCCGTGTGTTACGCCAGTGTTATTATATGTATTTCTATAATAAAAATATTAAATATATAAGATTTCTTGGAAATAATAAAAACTTAAATATATTTCCGTTGTTCCAGTACCTGTTACACAAGTCCTTACGGTACTTACCACAGGGCTAGGGTAATTTGGTGTCGTAAGTCCACAGATGTAAAGAAAAAGTTTAAACAGATGCTTTGCGATCCTTCAACTCTACAAGTTAGTTGGTGTACCATCAATTTAGTTGTCACTTTTACGGTATCATATTAGCGAGAGGTACCATCGCGGTCCTACCAGCCCGATTCGACTGTAATTTTTTCTTAATTCGCTTTACCCATTACTGAGAATTATGTCCAGCCTAACTTCCAGCAGCGAATGAATAATGATAATAATAACTGTGGACTTAACACACTGTGTTAGCCTAGTTCTGTGATAAGTAACGTAAGTACTTGTGTTACAGGTACTAGATAATGAAAATATATTTAAGGTTTTTATTATAGAATGCATATAATACATCGTTAAATATCCACAACCTAGGCAGGATGCGAACCAGCGACCTCTAGCGTAACATGGGTACTAACCGCCGCGATGCCAACTGAGCCAGCCGTCTTAATATACACTAATGATGATAATTTTAACTAATTAAATAAATTCGCATACAATTTAAAAGTGAAATAAACTACTAAAACTACTTTTCTCTTTTTCGAGCAGAGTAATCACCGTGAGTTTTTCACAGTTTATGAAAGTATCGAAGCGCTCAGGTGTATGCTTCGGGCATTAATAAAGTATATTAATATTTTCCGTTACACTTGTTCGACTACATAAAAATAATAGACGTTACTGAATAATAAATGCAAATAGAGAGAGATACTAGATGAACTTTCTGTGATAAAATTATATCGAAAGTTAAAAGGGCGTAGGAGACAATAACCAAATTGTTCCGGAGAGCAGTTCAAAGTTTGAAGTTTTAAAACAATGGACATAACCTTTTATTTTTACTGTCCTATCGTAATAATTGAAATAGCTCTAGAATGAAAATAAATATAAGCGTCAATTGTTATTCCGAGGTACGTGATCTGACTCTGTATCATCTAGTTTAGTGTAGCATATATCATACGGTCTTATTTTTTATGGAGCGATTCGGAAAAGTTTACACCTGCCTAAAAAAAGAAGAGTATAGAAAACTAAGTGACACTTGATGTTCTCATACCAAGAGGTAGTAGTGCTTAAACACCAAGAGTGTAGAATAATCTCAATAGGTAAAAATGGACAATTGCCCGTTAACATAATTATTTCGAAAGGTAATGGAAATTACTTGGCAAAAATATTGCGACTAAGTTAGACATTAACGACACCACACATTGTTTGAAAAATAGATAACTTGATATTTCAGCCTACTAATATTTATACACCAAGAGGGAGATGAGAACACCCAACATTGGGTAATAATTTAAAGTAAGCAAAATATTTCGTACAATATATCATCAACGTTGAGTTATTACTCAATTGTAAGATTACTTACAAAATTAGTTCTTAACATAATTTTGTATAAAGTTAAAAACTCATAATAACGACTAATCCTCATATTACTACTAAATAATGAATAAATGAGTAAGTATGTGGATACGTAAAAGTAAGCTAAAATATTTAACTATTTATATGTATAATTATTATCCTAGTCAGGTTCCTGAGTTGAGGAAGGTACTTTTCACAGGAAAAATATCTAGAGATGGTTGAAAGTACTACTACCAAACCTTACCTACGTTTTACGATAACCATATCCCGTTTATAGTATACAGATAGTTGCATACGAATATACTTAACCTTAGCCATTTAATCAATAAGGGTAGGCTTATTAATAATATGGTTAAGGCTAAGTATATTGGTGACTATTATTTTATATTA
>JAFELO010001307.1:1799-12655 GCA_017140195.1 Eumaeus atala | reverse complement strand
ACAGCCCGCGCTTTGCTGTGGCCGGTACTAGCGTCCGGACTTCCTACATGGACGAAACTGGGGATTTACAAGACATATATCCGGTCACGCCTCACTTACGCCGCGCCCGCATGGTACGCGCTAACCTCCCAGGCCCAGCGGAAACGCCTGCAAGCCCAGCAAAATATATCCCTACGGGTCATCACGGGTGCCGGTCGCTACGTCCGCAATGATGTGATCGCGCGTGACTTGCGGATAGAGTCGCTGGATGAGTTTGTGGTTCGATTGTCGAGCGCTATGTTTAATAGGGCAGACAATGGACTGCATGTTCAATCATCATGCAATCTACGTGACCTGGCCCCGGTGCATGGTTGGTGCATGCGCGACCACCTGACGGGAGACCGTATCCGCGTGAACTCCCTTTTTTACTCATATTGTTTTTCGTTATATATATATAGCCGTGTAAACTGAAACTTTTCGAATTTATTACCCTCGTTAACAAGCTTCTCAAAAAGAGATAAAATATACCCCATTTTTAATAACGCCATTTGTGTTAATTTTATGTTAATTTTGATAATTACTCTTTCAGTCATCGTACTCTTAACGTCTGAAAGTGTTCAGGCACTGATCGATTTAGCGCTGTTAATCAAAATGTAGAATTAAGTTCATCTGCTTAGTAAAATTTTGTGTTATAGCGATTGTGGACGAATATATTTGGGAGTGTTGGGTGAGTCAGGACTCAGTCGTAACGTGTCACCATCGCGGATCAAACCTTGTTGTGGCGACGGGGCTCAATAGCCTTGTGTGAACCCATGTTAAGCACATCGAATCGAAAGGGTTACTCTTTGTACTTCTCTTATAGGAGGAGGGGGCTAAAGAGCAGGAAGAGGAGGCGCAAGGGGCTAGGAGCGATGATGGAAACCTCGCCCCATCACACTGTCTTAAAATTGGTGAGTTTGTCTTTTGGCGTGGAGAAGGTGACAGTCTCATAAGGGACTGACTAGCCATCGAGGTGCTCTTATGATTTGTTGTTCCTGAGCACCCTCGCAAAATGCGGCACTGATGACTGTTTCTGTGGGTTTTCGGCCTTATAATGTGCCTCTGGCCTCAGACACAACTGGACCTCAGCCAGAGCTGGTGAAGGCGCTTATATGCATTTACCCGCCACAAAAAAAGGTCGTATGGTATGGAGGTGTGAGGAAGGGGTTACATTTTGGGCCTTTAGTCAATATAAAGTAGTGCCCCTGTGCACGTGTCGAGCCGGGATGGGAACTCAGCCCGCTTAGACACGATGCCGTGGGGACAGTCCCTGAGGCCAGGTTGTCGCTGGAACGCACCTGTTAGCTGCAGATCCGGGACCCTCTAATAATAGCGATTGCAGGTACCCGCAGGCGACGCTCTTCCAAGATTTTTTAAAAATCTTTAGGTTTATTTTTGAATTACGTGGAGAAATGAACTTTACGTACAGCCCACGATTATATCTGGAAATCGATGGAATGTGTGAGACTCGCGCCTGATCCTGCCCACATAAACCCCGCGGATCATATCGGTTAAATATAACCAAACTGAAGTGACCTGGATCTCAACAGCGTGCAGCGTACTTCTAAGCATATATAACTGGTAATTCTTAGTAGACCTTTAAAATTTTTCATTACTAAATACAGCAATAAATTTATTTACACGAGTTTTTTTCTCAACAATGTAGAAATATTTTATATCACAAAACGCACTCTTGACCCTTTAGAGGTGTACATTTAAGGGAGAAAACGCTCCCACAGTAAAATATTTTGTACACAGAACTCCCAAGGGCTTCATAAAATCGATGGAAATATAAATATGATGCGACATTTTAGCGTTTATTTCAATATATTATAACCGATGACTCGGGGGTAATGCTGAAAAGGGTTTGGGACAAATTTATTTAAAGACAGATTTTTGATATCTTAGGGCTTTTATGTTGTATCTCGTGGGCCTCGTCTTTCCGCTGTTCTGCCTTCGTATATAAATCAATCTCGACTTATCAATAGATGGAAATTAAGTCCATCTGTCATCTCATTCAAATCGTTCTAGTTAATATACAGGTTTATATTTTTCATAATAACATACTCCACAAACACTGGGAAATAAAAAAATACGAATTTCTGCTGTGAAATAACATAAATTATAGATAGTAGGTTAATACTGATGATATTTTAATTTATAAATAAAGTTGATCTTTCAGTACCCTGGCTAATGCCTCTACCCACCTCTTCGGGTATAATAGGCGTGAAGGTGCTTTTATATAAAGTTCTCTTGTCACAATGTTGGTTACCTTACTCTTCCGAAACGGCTTTACCGAATTTTATATGCATATTCCGTAGGTCTGAGAATCGATTACTATCTATTTCTTATAACCTAAGTAATGAGGGTTGTTCACTACTGCCATTTTTTTTCAATGTTTACATGTTACAATGACAACAAATTCAATTTATTGTAGAATGACGTGTGTCGGGACAGCTCGTATTAATATACAACAATAACAACAGGATGTTCTCCCCAGTTCCCTAATGAGGTAGACAGAGCGAGCGCCACATATCACAATGAAAATATCCGGATCACCCGGATATTTCCATACAGTGACTAATTAGGCTTCTATTGAAACTCATTCCATTAAAATAAAATTTATTCTTTCCCTTTATTTTATTCTCTTGTTTGCCAAATATAAGATGACGCATATAAGTAACGTCGGAGACACCTAAAACAAGTTTTGGTTTCGTCGAATGGGCCACAAAGATAAGCAATATTCCCAGCTCAAGGAGGCGTTATTACTAATCTAACTGTTCTTTCTACTTGTGTTTATATTATAAACGTTAAAAAAGTTAAAGAAAATGAATAAGTGTTACGCGTGAAATAATCTTACTACAGCTAGCCTTAGGGCTATATGATATACTCGTATGTACCTAGTCTCGCCATAAATATTTTTTTCATTTATTACTTTTACAGTATGCTAGTTTAATACAAAAATATAAAACAATCAAAAATATTAAAAGCTTATTCGAAGCGGTCTCCATTGGCAGTTTACAGTCCTTTAAATATTGAGGTTGAGTTATCAATAGAAGAAGGCACTCTTTCCGTGTGGAAATTCTTCACTGCCAATCGTATGGATGGTTCGAAGGACTCCAAATTGATATGGCGTTTAGAGCTAGCTATTTCCTCTCAAACTGACCACAAAATATAATCCGACGGATTAAGATCGTGACTAAACGACAGTCGGTCTTCAGCTCTGATGAATTTATGACCCGGTGCTGAGTCTTGCTGGAAGGACCATACTAGGTTATTAAAAATGGAGTTATTAAGGAGTTTAACTACCATCTCTTATCACCCAAATCATCTTAAATTTATCAGTTAGTATATGATCAGTGCATTTCTTATTAGCCGCATGTCCTGAGCCATCTTCTAAAATAAGCAGCATGTTTCCAGGTGCTATCTTCATTTCCCGAGATAAAATCCTTTGGACACCTTTTTCGTACGGCCTGGACAGCTACATCTTTCTTTCACAAACAGTGGAAGTGTAATTGTACCTGTTAATAGCCCGGTAAACAAACATTAGACTAATACCAAGTGTATGGCGAGCTTTAAAAATTGTATTTGGCTCCGTACCTAATTTGTGTAATACAATCACAGCGGTTCCGTTCTCTTTATCACCCTACTCTATGTTGGTATCCCAAAACATTGTTATGGCGCCAAAATGAGAAAATCCAACGTACAATCGTATAAAAATTACAGATTCCAAATTCAAATAAAACATTTTTTTTTATTGTTACAGTATTTATGGCCTGGCTAAGTATAAGCCTAGGGGTAAATAGAATCCTACCTCAATACTATTATAGCGGTGTGTTGAACTTCTAAAGAGAATTATATAAATACAAGCCGCAATTATTTAGCACATTGAACTATTACTGCTGACGTAAATTTTTAAAGTCGTTCGAATACAGGAATTTGAAATTTGGTGTAGTTAGGTACTCGTAATACTGTTGTTACTCCGTATAATCATATTATGGAAAAGGAGTGCAGAAAGTTAACTTTATACATTCAATGAGTTCATTAAAACGATATACGTACTATATACGGAGGCACACAAGCATATTTTTTTTATAATGCAAATGATGGTCAAACAGAAATAGATGGCAGAATAGACGTTTAATTTTTTTTTTGTACCGAAAAATTTCACTTATAAACTCTGAAATGGAATGATATTTAAAACTCTATTGTCAAGAATTAAGGATAATTATTCCACACTGGCCAACTGTATTCAAAATCGAATTTTCGACTGTCCAAAAGCTTTTTTTATTGCTACAGAAATAGGATTCGGGGCGATAACTAGGTAACATAAATAAACCCTTGTCTTGTTATGATAAATATGACTTGTACCAACTTGTAAAACTGGGTGTGAGAAGATAAATATAATGATGACAGACTGTCCTAATAAAAACAATAGGCTTTGTGTAAATTAGAAGTTGGAAACAAAACACATTAATACATTAACGAGTTTTTCCCAAACTTTTGTTTTCGGATTTGAATGTTATACTTCAGTACCCTATTCTATCAACAATAGCTCCAAACAATAGCATAAAGTTTCCATACAACAAAGAATACTTACAAATGCTCGAAACTCAACTTCCTGCTGCGGAATGTCCGAAGGCTTTTTGAATGTACCAGGGTCAAGGTATTATAAGTGATTTCTTAGTTTACAATGGCTGGCTAGAAATCACAAGCACTACGTTGCGACTATTTAAAGTATTGAAGTAAAAGTTTCTTTAGCGGAGTAAAGGAAGAAAAAAAATAAGAGTTCGCGTCAGCAAACATGCTATACGTGGCACGTGTGCTGTCAGTAATACCAATTTAGAAAGAGGTAGTGTCACGCTACATTGCAGCCGAACTGGATCGGACCGCCTAGGCTACCTCTCGCTCGCATGGCACTACCTATTTCGTGTTTCTTGCGGTTTCTGAGTAGCCGATGGTCTATTGAAGCGGAAATGGAAAAGAGGTCAGCGTATAATAACTGTGACGATGTTTATGGGTATCGGTAGTCATCTCACTGCTTATTTGTTCTCCTACTCGAAAGAAAGTCTACGTTTCTACAATAGGATCCCACAAAACATTCAAAGTGATTCACAAAATGTAATATGATTATACAATGAAATATGTCATATTTTATTTGTTAATCAGCCCTCTGAGCATATTTCGTCAGTGTTCTCAGGTCATGGCTATGGTTGAACCGGTGCTAAATTTAAATGACGTGTCTATCTTTTGTTTGTTTTTAATAATTCCTACTTTCATTTCATGGCCATAGCATGGCATTATAATATTCTGTGTCTTATGTCTGTACATGACAGTACAAAGTATTTAAAAAAAAAAAACAAAACACGTAATTTAAAGTTTTTGCCTTTATTTTTAAAAACTTTCTAAGCTATTGTCGGTTATTATTATTTCTATTGTTATGTGAATTGTTCTTTTATACTAAAAGGCTTATGTTCCTACTATCTTAAAAATACACAGTCTGACTAGACATCACTCTGTTTTGTCATTCCTATTATCTCTATTATAATCTTTATCCATCAAACCATCGTACATAGAATTGAATATGTCGAACTAGTCATTTTATTACACTGGTGAGGTGCCCCGGTGTACATTAGTGAGGTGCCCCGGTACAACAGATCACCAGGACACCTCGACGGCTTGTCAGCTCCCTAAGGGACCAACTCCACCTCCAGAGATGGGGTTGCCTTGCACTACAGGACAACCCCACCGACAGACTCCCTTTCTCGAAAATATCGTAATTCTATTGTGACACAATCACAATAATAATAAAAATTCGGTAGTCAAAATGATTTACAAATTGTACTAGATGGTATTACCGTATCAAACTGTAGAAATTTCGTGATTTGAAGACTGTGTGAGGTTAAAGTCCAAGCATGGCAAATCTCTATCCTTCATCACACAAAACATAAGAAGTATTACAAGAAAGTTCAGTGGTTTACAGATGCTTCTCGCAAGAGATAATATCGCATCATCATCATCAGCATCATTATCGGCCCTTATCGGTCCACTGCTGGAGATAGGCCTCTTTCAATGAACGCCACGACGACCGATCACCAGCTACTCGCATACATCCCGAACCGGCTACTACACGGAGATCGTCTTCCCAAATGGTGAACGGTCGACCAACACTTCTTTTTCTTCTTCTCCACTTCAGAACCTTACTGGCCCATCTGCCACCTGTTCTTCTGAGTGTGTGACCAGCCCATTGCCACTTCTGATAGCTGATTCGTGATATCGTGATATCCGCCGGACAAAGAAACACCCAACATAGCTGCGGACCAGTCCTAAATTAAGAGACCATATTTCAGACCAGTAGGTCATCACGGGGAGAACGCAATTTTAACTTACGACAAGACTGTTGAACTTGTAAATGTGGCCGAGAAGTTCAATTGGTGTGTAATTTTGAAGAATTGATTTCTCACCCTTCTTAAAAACCAAACAACGCCTTCTCCAAGCCATGCCTAGGGAGGTTCGCCCCGCTGAAGGACGAAATTAAATTCTCTATTCTGCTCAATCACTTCGGTAACCCATTGCGTATTTGAGCAGTGAAGGTCTCGGCATATTAGTTTGCGGATTTACCTGGAAATAAACTTGGCATCGGCAGACGTAACGTTTTCGTGTGCTCTGCGTTCCCTCATAAGTTGGACTTATCGCGTCTCATCTGAGAGTTTAGCTTTCTTGTTCGTATACTTACTCCTATAGTATCCTTCACCCACATCACACATGCAACCAATCACGCCATTACCATTTCCGAGGTATCTAGGGCATCGACCCGGTTTCTTAGTTCCAGATGAAATTTTTCGGTACCTACCGTGGTTCGCCGGAAGTTAGGTCGAAGTGTTAACTTTACTAAACGGACACGCTTGCGTCGAAAACATATATTCAGAGAGCCTCTGACCAATCGGTGATCACTTCCGGTTTTATACCTGATGATCACGGAAGCATCCCATAAATATATCATTCGGTCTGCCATAATAAAGTCAATCTCGTTCCTTATTACAGTGTCGGCGCTCTGCAATTTCCACTTCCTATGGAGGCTCTTCTTAAAATAAGAGTTCATTAAAAAGAGGCACACTTTCTCAAGGAAATTTACCAGCATTTGCCCCCTGTGATTCCGACTTCCGATTCCATGTGGTCCCAGATTCGATTCGACACCATTTCGTACTCCCACTTTGGCATTAAAGTCCCCCATAACAAAATTAATATGGGTCTTATAGGGGTTATGTAAGGCCTTCGAGATATCCTCGTAAGTTGCCTCCACGTCGTCAGCCAATGTGTCGAGGTTGGCGTTTACTTGTGTCATCTTGTGGCTGTACCTATTAGTGAGTTTAAGTTCGAGATACGTAACCCCGCTGGACACAATAGAGATTTCAACGATGTTGACTATGAGGGACTTGTTCACGAGGAATCCCACGCCGTCTTGTGATAGAGTGTCGCCTTCCCTGAAGTGGAACAGGTAACCCGATGGCAGAGTTATGGTATCTTCACCTTGTCTTTGGACTTCACAAAATCCCAGAACGTGCTATCGCATTTTTCCCAGTTCCATCTCCAGCTCAGATAAGTGTTTATTTAGACAACAAAAACAAACAGGAATTACTGTGGCATAATCAGGTTCTAATTCTGTTAAATATTGGCTAAGTAATGCTCACCTCACATAGTTAGGATTTTCATTATTAATGTTGAAAAAACTAACTATATTCCATTTTCCCAAACACGGTACACACAACTCGGGAATGTTCCGCTATCATTACAGGCCCATTCTCGTACTGAACCCAACTCACCCACTTGTGCCTGTCCCTTGATATGCAGAACAGACTGTACTAAATATCTAGAGGTATTTTTTGACAGCTTTTCGTTCAGTTTGTCGTTCCAAGTTCACATTTTTCACATTCACATCTATTAGCAAACGGGGACTAAGACATATTGTTAATGAAGAACTAATTAGGAGTCTATATCGCTTTAGTGCAATCACTCCTCATATACTATATAATAGTATGGGGAGGTACATCAAAGACAAAATTACTCCGCCTAGAAAGGACTCATAATATGCTCTTAAGGCTAGTTGGAAACCCCCGAACATGTTTCCCACTGCCGAAGTTTACCAGAAATGTGGAGTCCTCTCTGTACGACAGTTGTATGTTCTTAATGTGATACCAAAGAAACACTCCTCTCTCAATTACGATCGTAGTGGTTTTGTAAACCAGCGCAAAAAATACTGTATGCTCAAGTGGTAAATTTAATACGGATATGTCACAAAGCTTCTTTTGTTTTCGTGGAGCGTTTCTGTACAACAAGCTGAACAAAATAAGGTCTATATATCTCCCCAATAGAAGTGAATGCAAACGGAAAGTTTCAAACTGGCCAACATATTTAAATTATGATGCTACTGAAAGATTCACAACTAAGATTCATTAAATGGACTCCCCTCACATTTTTATTTACACCTTCGCATAGAAATCATTTTTTTTTCCATTTTTCTTATAAACACATCGTCGAATCCATATCTCACACACACATATCATACACTTACTCACACATACGCATATTGTTTTTCTTTTATTATTTATACCTATTTTGTTATTTTATTTTTATAAAGATGCCAGGTTATATAAAACTTATTATTATTATATTTTTTTTGTTTAATCTGAATGACATAAGTAACAAGATACATTGTGCCTTGTGTGGCTGGTAGGGAGCCTGGTGATCAGTAATACAGGTATGAACCTAGTACCAGTCTCTCATCACAATTGTTATGCCAAACATATTATGTAATTTGATTGCTTAAAGTGATCGAGTTTTCTCGATCACTTTAAGCAATAAATAAAAATATTAAAAAGAAGTATATTAGAATCTTATTAACACATCCTTGGGTTCTTGCCTGTTTTGTATCTATATCAAAAAGAAATTAAGCCGGGTATTTGTAAAATGCAGCAGTTTTTTTGTGAACACAAAAAAATGCAACAATTGCCATTGCCGACTAATTGGTTCTTCGGTGTCGTGTGAACGAGAGGTAGCCGATCGTGCCAGCCCGATTTAACTGCAATGCAGCTCAGCTACTCCTACTACATACATCTTGACTCTTAATATCAAGTGTCTCCATCCGAATTAAGCATCATAACAAACATAAATTGCAATATATATTTATAGTGCAATAAAATCCACACCCGAACCGATTAATCATTTTCATTAGATAAAGTAAGAGAGGGCAATCAAAATGACATTGACCACAAAAATATATTCCGCCAACGAATGAATTCGTTTTATGATAACTCTGGAATCCGCGAATTCTCTCGTAAAAGCGACTTAACGTTATGACCAATAAACTGTTTATTTGAGTGTAACATAACGTACTATGTAAGATTATGTTCTTGCAGTGATAGGAACCTACTTCCAGATTGTAATTTGCTGATGCGGTTCGTGAATAGTCTGAATCTGTGTTTAGCAACCCTATGTGTATAGTGTCATTCTAACTAAATTTTGACGGATTTCTCTATATATTGTCGTGCGTAAGTATTTCGATGGGCAGGTCGACATGACCGGATATAAATTACGTGCCATATCGACGGCTGCATGTGCTCTCCGTGGCACGGGGTTATAACACAAACTGTTATTAGAAAATGAAAAATCAAAATAACACTTTTTGTTCCGACCGTCGGACTGTCCGGACGACTTGAACCCGGCACCTTGTGACTTGTCCTCACCACTAGACCACGAGGCGTGTGTATGCCTTTTATAGTATTGTATCTCGAGCGGCACATCAAACACACATAAAACTCTTAGCGCCACAAATTTGTCCAAGTTGTCAGGCTATTTGTCTATTTGAAGCCTGGTAGTCTTGATAAAATCCAAGGCCTGACGACTATGCACTGATCTGATACCAATCACTGAGATAGTAACGGCTTTTCAATTTGTATAATTAGCAGCAAATATTAGTTAAAAACTAGCCAAGTCTCGATGGAGCTGCTTGTTTCCGTGTAAAGTATTGATAACTCTGTCTCTATCTCTGACGTACAGTTCTTTACTGCGACTTCTTTATTAACTTAGTTATGCTATTTGGCCCTTGAATATTCTATATGTACATTAATTTCTTGACACATCCAAGTCAACTGAAATGATCCTGCACGTCCATCAGTTGATCGAACCTAGATTATCCACGACGTGACTATAGATAGGCAGAAAAAGCTTCAGTGGCTCTAGACATGGGTAAATAAATATAAATAATGCTTCACGGACGTAAATCCATGCCGCTTTTTTATCGACTGGACGTGATCAGGTATACCTGATGATGATAAGTCGAAACCGGTCGTAAATGTAAATTTAATTAAATAACTGCGGAAATCGCTTTATAAAGTTGTTTTTTATTTAATCGATTATTTTTTTTTTACATTAACCATTCTTAATAAAGATGGAAGATAAGCTTCAGAAATAGTTATCTAAATAGGATATCACATTTGTTTACGTATTTTTCTTTATCAGTCAAGAGAACAATAGGTATTTTGAATAACTGCGGCTTACGAAACGGATATTGTAACATATATCCAATCTATGTAAAATATTGGATTGTATGTTGGTACAGGTAAGGCCTGTTAAGAATAAGGAAATTCGATATGGAGTACTCACGTGCCGTTACGTTATGTGTATGGGTCTTCCTTTCCGCAAGATAATACAACTTTGAAATTGTATTATATTTTATATATGTATATCAAAAGGTTAAAATGAAACCGTTGCAGGATTAGTTTGTCCGTCTGTCTGTCAAGACTTTTTCTTTGGAACGCGTGGAAGGATCAATCTGTCAA
>JAFELO010001304.1:0-18050 GCA_017140195.1 Eumaeus atala | reverse complement strand
CTGCGGGAGGAACCTCGACAGCGCCGTCTGCAGCTGTCGAAGCGCTGCGGAGGCCTGAGCCGCAGAGGCGCAGACGTGGGGACCCATAGTTAGGCCGGCGACCAGGCAGACGCCCAGGTATTTTGCTTGGTAGGCCCAAGGAATGGGCTCGCCGCCAAGCGTCAGGGGTTGTGGAACTGTTGCTGAGTGAGTACCTCTCGCTCACTTAATACCACCGTAAAGTGACACGTTCGTGTGGTTCACGAGTATCCGGTGGCTAATTGGAAGGGAGACGAGGAGGACATCGCATTGGCATAGTATTATGTGGATATTCATCGGTGTCGGTTGTCGTACAACGGCTCCGATTGCTCGTTTGCCTACTATTGTAAATAAAAAAAATCCTACTGGCAGAATGAGCATTGTGTGCGTTTGTTTGTGCCTGGCGATCAATTTCACTATTATAGAGAACACCACATTAGACAACAACCGCAATAAGATTGCTCTAGTTTGAGAACATATTTTTAAGCTATAAGTATGCGCTGAGAGCACTTATGAAGGCAGGCTACTATAGAAGAGACGATGTTAAAAGGTCGTAAAATACTGACAAGCGTCGAAACATGTCGACATGCACTTCTGTAATGGAAAAGAATAAGGACATTTAGACGTTTATTAGCCATGCTCTATGAATATCGGTTATAACAATAACCAGAGAGGATACAGTGTACCCACGATTATATAGAGAGATTTAACTAAATCATAACTACTCAAGAAAATATATTTGCTTGTGCAAATGCACAAGCACAAATGCACTGGACTTCGGAAAGATAAATAAATTTGAAAAGATATATAATACATATTAAACTACGATTATTAAAAATATCACTTAATAGAATTGATTTATAAAATATGTAAATCAATTGTTAATAGTGAAATTAATATTTTTAGGGACTTGCACATAACATATAAAAATAAAAGTTTAGCATATAAATTATTCATAAAATGTAATTATGTAATAAACATAAAAAAAAAATGAAATCAGAGACTAAATTAAATTAAATTAGACAATAAATTATATTATTTAAAAATAAAATAAAATAAGTTAGTGTAAAAAGAAAAGAAAAAATAACAGATGATTTATTGCTATAATGTCAATATTTCTAGGATAAAATATTTTCGAATTAATGTCCACTTAAATGGCTTCTTAAGTGTCATAAAATTGCGCTTTGCAAGTTCCTGAAAATGTCCAGCTGTTCGTACAATCCTGTTATTTTTATGCCCTCATACTTGCTGATCGTGATATTGAACATAAGTGTGTTTCATCTCTAACCGTTAGTCAAAGACAATACATTGCAAATTTGTGATGTAGTAACGATTGTAGTAACGTGTTATTAGGTTATATGTGAAACGTAATTTTTTGAACCCGTAAGATTATCTTAATTGCTCACCATTTAATTAAGTGTTCCCGTCATAGAAATCAGACTGCTTGGAGCAGTTGTGACGACATGCAAAAAAACAGTCGTCGTGCAGTCGAAGTTGATTGCAAACCGAAAACTTTAAGCAGTTATTAAGCGGTTGTTATCCAGACGTGCCCAACCGTAAGACAGACTAATCATATTCAGATTGCATATTGCAACAACAAAATAACAGAAGGAGCGGTGTGATGGTAAATAATGTTATGAATCAATTGGCGTGGAACTTGCACGTTAAATTATGAAAGAGACTAAATTACGTTTACCATGTCGCAGGATTCTGAAACGTTTACTCTAAATACGTTTCTAAGCATTTTTGTGCATATTGTAGTAAACTAACATATTCTAAGCACACTGTAAACCAGGGCAAAGAAAATGACACAAGTTACTGTTTGGCCTTTTGTAGCTTTTAGTAGTACTACAGACAAAATCCAAGCGCAGGTAAGGACCTCCCTACCGCCTTCACGAGATGTATTATACTGATAATAAAGACGGAAAATGTCATCAAAAATGAGTTCTTATATCTCCCGGAATGTTGTAATTGTATCTAATTTTGTGACGTCTATTCGAGAATGTAATAACGAAGCACTTAGTGGTGTTTAAATGTGTGGGATTATTAAAGCTAATGGACGAGTTATAATAAGAATACCTGTGCATAGGGTTTGCTAATCGCTACAAATTAATGAAAACAGCGAATCAAACGATTCAACGTACACTTAAAGATACACAAACATGGAAAATTGTCCGTAAAGTTAATAAGTGTTACAGGAATAATTATTTAACAAATTTAATGTGTGACACTTGTAAAAGTGAAATTGTTGTCAAAGCGTATTCAAGTCCCTGATAACCAGAGCGGACGTAAACATTAAGGTAAATGGTACGTCATCATCGCACTAAAGTGTTGTATCAAGTGAATAAGTCTGACTCTGAGAGTTTATCTACTCTATCGAAAACTTGCCTTAGACGCGCAGACTCAATGGCAGCCATTTATAGAATGTGGTTTAAAATAAATGAATTCTGCATTTGTTGTCACTAAATAATCCTTCTTTGTATTACTTCTTTATTTTACAAATTCCCTAATATTGAAATCTGCCACTGGTCACTGTATTTTTAACTCTTTTAACAATAATCAAATACAGCACACAAAATAATCAATAGGACTTATAAGTTAATAAGCCCTATTATAGGTTATTCATAAATATAATAAAATAGAAAATTCCGAACGTGCATTTAACTTTCAGGCTTGAATAGGAAGGACTTCTAAAATTTAAATATTGATAAATCATTGAACTGATAATCCACAGTTAGACATTGAAAAAAGTGTGTGAAATTATTTAATTAATAAATAAAATTGGAGCTCTATGAGCTAGCGTTTGTGCTGGCGGCGTACAATGGAATGACAATAAACTAAAATGATGTTACATTATATAAGCTCGGGTATCTATAATATTTTTATATTATAGATACCCGGGCTTATCTAAGAAGTCAGGAAGGAGGTGAGAAAATTGTCCTTACTCCTTATACTTAAATTTTCTTAGGAGGTTTAATCACGTAGGAGTAGGTAACTAATAAGTTTCCCCACCATGGATCAAATGTTATCGTGGCGGAGGGGATCAGTAGCTTGGTGTGAACCAATTGTACCGAGGCGGACTGCTCTTTGCACCCCTCATATAAGGAGAGGCAACTGAAAAGCAAGAGGAGGAGACGTTCCTTTATACTTCTTATAAGAAAAGGGGACACAGAGCAGGAGGAGAAGGCTTCTCACGCACGTAGCAAGGGGAAAGGTAGGAATCTCGCCCAATTGCATTGTCCACAATCATGGAAGGTCTGACATGTGGTTCAGGAAAAAATATCTATGGAGGTGGTGACGGTCCACTCCAGACGGTCGAAGCCGGGGTACCTCATCAATTGCGGTACTGATGGTACTCACAGTGGTTTTAGTGGGTATTTTTTAAACAAAAAGAGGAAATTAATGAGATTGTTAAAAATACAAAATATGTTAGGTAGCGTAATTAGAATTTCTTAGTTTTAAGTGAAGACTGGAGTTTTGAGTGCGGGAGTTCTTTTGTCCATCTCTAAGCCTTTGAACCTAACCTGTTTCGTTTCCACAATCATGTACCTAACCAGATAAAGTCTGCTATCTTATTCTAATTGTAGAGAAATAAATTATACAATTTTTATACGTTTAACATTCATAAACAGTGGAAACATTATATTCTTTGTTATTATCTTCACATAATTGTTTCAAGTGGATGTGTTTTAAATTATCACGATTTCATATATGAAGAAAAATATATCAATGAACAAATATAGCCAAAATCATGTACTTAAATCATTAAGACAATTTTCTCGCAGGCGTTTTCCAATACTAAACCCTTGTCCGACTCACCATGTAGTTCTGACCCTCGCCGAAGTTGCAGTAAAACTTTTTGTGAACTCACTAAACTATTATTTCGACTAAGAGACTAAGGTTCTATAAGCAAAGAGAATTTCAAAGAGAAAAAGATGTCCAGCCTTTGCTGGATAAATCAGCCTTTACAGATTTATGAGATTGTATACGTGTACGAACAAGGTAATTGCAATGTTTCTAAATTTTTTCACTTACTGCTTTATAATGCCCTCAATTCCTATTCATTCTCATGCTAATTTGCCAAGTTATTTAAATTCACAATTGTTTGCCAAAAATAGTGCAAAGTTAATAAAATAATATACCTAAACCTTCACATTCACCCAGATGGGTGAACTGCTTTATTTTCACTATTGTTCATTTCGCTCCTTAAACTTCCCGTAAATTAACTTACAATTTGATTAATTATTATTCCTCTTATTTGAATTAAGAAAAGCTCTCATCGTCATCATTATCAGCTCTTATCGGTCTGCTGCTGGACATAGGCATCTTTCAATGGACGCCAAGACCACCGATCTCCTGCTACTCGCACCCGTAGCGGTCCGGGATATAGCAGTGTATATATACAGTAGTAAGAAAAAACACTAGTTGCTTTTAATATTGTTGATCGGCATGTCAGTTTTATTAGTATAAATGATTACTTTTTCAGTCATTTGCTTCCTGTAAAGGTAGTAACGACCGGGGAGGTACATCTCGTTAACATGGTGCCATCGTAAAGGGACATCTAGCTCAGTTGCCTCGGTTCGAAAGTGGGTAGTCGGTAACCCATTGGAGGGTGGGAATGTGTGTGTGTGTGTGTGTGTGTTTTGTGTGCGTGTGTGTGTTTTTGTGTGTGTGTGTGTGTGTGTACGTGCGCGCGTGCGTGCATGCGTGCGAGTGCGCGTGCGCTTGTGCGTGTGCGTGTGCGTGTGCGTGTGCGTGTGCGTGTGCGTGTGCGTGTGCGTGGGCGTGTGTGCGTGCGTGTGCGTGTACGTGTGTGCGTGTGTGTGTGTGTGTGTGTGTGCGAGTGTGTGTGTGTGTGTGTGTGTGTGTGTGTGTGTGTGTGTGTGTGTGTACTTGTGCACACATGTTAGAAGTTATACTTGTTTGGCGTAATAAGAGAAAAACTAAAATATTAACTACGCTAACCTCAGGGTTTTTTTATAAGGATGTGCGTGTGCGCAACGTTATAATTTACTCCTATCATTTGTCCCACGGCAAAAGAAGTATATAACTTTAAAAGTATCTTCGTCTGCCACTCCATTTCTGTTTAACACAAGGAACATCCCTCGTTTTCGCTGCGCGCTTTAACCAGTATACCTACACTGAATCAAGCGTATGCCTATTGCGAATTTGAATAATTGTTTTTCCATTGAAAGTTTTTGCGCTAACCTTACGCTAAGGTACAGAGTAATCTGATTCTGATGTGGAGCTGGTTGTTCCGATATGACAGTAGGTCATGCTCCGTCTGCGTGCATGCGTCTCATCATTTATCTATCTTCCTCATATCAATAGCTATTAATTGAATCCGTTGGTTGTACATTTTTTGTGATAAATTGGGTTATGTCGGACAGGGCATGATATATCAAAATATAATAAAGCAAAGTTAAGAAACAAAACGTGCAAAAGTATAGAAATTATAATCTGACAAATTAAAGAAACAAAAAATACAATGTTTTCTTTTGAATAAATATAATATTTTGAAAACATTTTCAAAATGAATATTTTAACCCGAATAGTCTGATTCGTATTTAATTCGTAATTAACTGTTCCTAGATATAAAAATTCAAGCGCTAATTAATTATTCGATTTTGCACGTAGCCTTGTAAAGTCTGAAGCCTTATAAAATACTCTCGTTGAGAATGGGTCTTGGTGTCGCTGTTGGTTAAAAGAACTAACAAGTCTTAACGGTCGTGCCAGTAACTCTAATATGGTTTTCCCAGTATTTATTGAAAATGTAGCTCACAAAATATGAGCGAAGTTAGGTAACTAAATATCAAACTGGAAATCGATTTATGAGCCGCATGGTTGAATTCCGACACCGTCCACGGATAATTCTTATGCTAGCGCTCTGATGCGTACAAAAAACTCCTTTGAATGTCACGGTCACTGCGGGCTTAGTAGGTTTTTGTTAGTGAGATTTGAGCAAGATATAAATCATAAACCTATTAAGAACATAACATATACATATAAATTTAGTTAAAATTTCCAGGTTCTTTTTACATTTCAAGTTTTGCAACTACATAAATAATATGATTGTATACACTAAATTATTAGAAACTATAAGATTTGACTTAATCTCAACTTATAAAATAACTTGTAATGGATCAGTGTGCAATGATTGTTCAGAAACTACTGTAAATATATACTTTTCTGATATCAAACCAACTAAAGCAGCATCAACCTGGGCTCCATGGCCAACGCTCCTGGTTGGCGCCTGATGAAAGCATTGGTAACGTTCCGTCACCCGGAGCTTCGTCAGCGGGACAAGTGTGTGCTCCTCTCGTAGAAAGAAACTACAGTAGCGTGGTATCAATTGTGAGGTTGCCTGTCACAAAACCTTGGCACTATTTCAATCACGCAGATTAGGTACCGTCACGGAGCATCCAAGTTACTCACAAACCGGTCCAGACAACACATCACCAAAGAGGTGGTTTGCAATTATACAATCATACCTCATAGAGCAGCACAAAAGGCTGATCAGCAGAAGGAGAGAGTCATGAATGTCTCCCTTTTGTATAAGTTTCAGCCCCTCTCCAGGAGCGTCATACTGAGAATCACCTATTGAGTCTCAATAGGCATCAGTCCACCTATGACCATGGTTGCTGTAAAGCTTCTGAAATGTCGGGCTACGTAAATAATTAAATAAGCCGCGATTAAATCCGTAAAAGTAGTTTTATTGTAATGACTAACATTCGCGTAAACTTAAGACATCAATAGGCGTCATTAAGATTGAGTCTGAACTCAACCTGGAATGCCCTTGAATCCAGGAGCGGTACGGTCATCCGTATTAGTGTGTGCTCCACCCCTCTATAAGGGAACACCCACAGTAAACCTAGTGATTTTTTTATCGATGATTGATGAAGATCAAGTTGTTGCTACCGGAGGCCCTATATCAGGGGTAAGGTCCATATCCGCAGTTTGTTTCACATCGAAAGGTAGGAGCACCCTCCCGGATCCCTTTCCAAAGAAGAACTGACGCTTTGATATTTCAGTTATAACTTGCCGTAGTTACAACAAGGTTCACCAATCAGTGAAACCTACTGATCTTTCGAGACCAATTCTTTAGTATGGGACAGTGCCATACTGCATTATAGTTAAATCAAACCAGCACGACCGGGGAGGTATCTCTTGCTCACTAACCCCTGGTGTGGCTGATTCCACTATCGACGGGCAGCTTGAAACCACGGAGGTGGTGGAGGCTGCCGCCTGTAGTCTCACGAATAAACTCTCGCGAATAAAGGCACAGACTGCGGCGACTACCACCGTACCGGTCAAAGCGTGGCGTCCTCGTGGTTTCCAGGTATGCCAAACGTATGTCAGTGAGGGAAGTACGGAATTATAAATAATACTAACATATTATTTCCGTCGTCTGGCTGTTCGTACCTACCTGTTACACAAGTTCTGAATAAAAAGCCAGCGATGATTTTACACCGTCAACATTAGGTTTTCTTAAATCTGCGTTGACTTGTATCAAATTAAGATTCAGTTGTTGACGCAGTTTAAATAACTCCATAAATAATATTATATTATACACAAAACATTCTCAAATATCATTATTTTTGGGCGGCTCTTACAGCGGAAGAACGTTGGACATTGTCACTGGGGCGGCGCGGAGTGTCAAAGCTGTCTCCGTTTCGTTAGAAATGAACAGCTCAGAAATTTAATGATATTTAAAAATAAAATAAAATATACTTTATAAGTATCATAATCGTCATTTATTATACACTATGTCGGAGCATTATCCACTGTATTACTACAGGTATTTATTTAACTTGAACTCGGCTTTTCTGATCGAAACTTTACCCCCATACTGATAGTTAGTTGACATTATTTGGTATATAAATCTATAGTTTTCGTTAAATTTCCTTTTCTTGTAAACGGGTTTGGCACAGAAGTCCTGTCCATTTCTGTCTAGTCAGTGTCGATACCAGCAACCCCTTGGAACTCTCTGTTACGACTGCTTTCCCTCACTTACGACCCTCTGTTACGACTTCTTTCCCTCTCTTACGGCCCTCTGTTACGACTGACATCGGATAATAAAATTTAGTTGGGCTTGGCAACATTCAGATTGATAAGTCAATTTTAACTTGCCCCAGATATTGAACGCAATAGTAACCAATCCTCTCCGAAATGATGTATCCTCCGAGTCATGGCCCTTAACTGTGTGACTTGTTTAAAAAAAATTGTCGTTTAACGTGCCATTGTATTAGTTGAGTTGTGGCAGAGAGTTTATTTGAGTGACAACATTTGCAACGAAGTAATGCGTCTGTGACGCAACACGTAGGGTATACAGAATACATGATGGCTTACTTTAGCAGAGATCTGGTCATATATTCAGGAGAACAGGCGGTCGCAGAGCCAAACAGGTGCTCAAATTTAGGCCAAAATAGTGAAGACGAGGTGTTCGTGGCAGATGGAATAATGTGATATTACACTTAATAAAATGGATCTAATTCGCCACGAATTGATTACCATTCGTAAGTATGTCTATATGGGAAGTTAAGAATAAAATGAATTGCAGAAGTTCTACACGCTGATGTTTATGGGCTACTAATTTGCATCAAACTATCAAATGAAACTTACTGTTAATAATCGGCTAGGGTAGCACTATAGCGTAGTTCCAGGAATAGTGAATATTACCTCCCACTATGATGGAATGAAAAAAAGTCCCTTGTACTAACTATCTTCCCTCTATGATGAAATTTTCTTTCAGATGCGCGCTACTCATAAATAGATGGCGCTTGCAATTTTTAAGTTTTTATTTCGTCAATGATTTTTTTAATAGAGAAAAATAAAAGCTGTAATTTTTTTAATGATTTAATAATTTAAGACAACTTTAATTTATTTATTATAGAAACAAACGGTCTTACATATGAATAATTGTTACAAAAATATACTAGATAAAGACTTACAGTTCCCTATAATTTTTCTTTTTGATCATCAATGTACATATACGAATATTACACTCAAAAAGTTGGTACACAAAATTTAAAAAAATACATAAATAATGTTAGTAAAATAAACCGCCTAGTTTCTAATAAAGATATGTGATGTTGTTTAGCAGAGGTTTCATAATCGACATGAGTGCTACCAATTCGAAATAGAAGGTATTTTAAAAATGTTTGTCGATATGTAAATTAAAATGAGGTTGCCAAACTGCGAACAAAATTGTTATATAGAATTTTATAAGTTATGGGATCTCTAAATGATTTACTTATTCTTAACATAAAACCTGATTGCTTATATGCTTTTTGTACAATATTATGTATATGAGATACAAAGGTTAACTTGGAGTCCACAGTAACTCTTAAGTATCGAATTTGTGTGACTCTTAAAAATGTTTTCTTACAAAGATTATAGCTAAAATTATAGGTGTTTACTTTTCCTACCATAACTAGTAACATAACATTAATCTAGATTCAAATACATTTTATTTTCGAAACAATATTTTTCAAAAGTAAGAGATTCTGTTGTAGAATTTTGCAGTCATCATAATTTATAATAATTCTAAATATTTTATCGTCAGTATAAGGGAACAAAATGTATATATACCTTACCATATACGTGCAATTCTTACATGTTAGCGTAAATACTAATAAAATATAACATAAGAACAAACTTCACTTTAGAGTCTTAAAATCATTTTTGTTTGTAATGGTGATTTTTCTTTTTTCACGCATCATTATTTTACTCACACCTATCTCACCCACAAATGTGAGTAGTTGTCGGCTCGCTTTAGAAGAATCTTATTCTGCGGCGTTAAATGAACGGCCAGGAACAGTTGTCGGGCGGGGCCGGGCAGGCCCACCGCGGTGCTGGTGAGACCACGGCGCAGCCGGTCCTTAGTCATGCGGAGCGAGAAGTGCACCACGATGGCAGGAAGTTGGTTCCTCGCGTGCCGGGCACCCCGTCTTCTCCACCTTTGGACGAATCTGTAGGCACATAACGGCGCACGCAATGAATAATGTTCACGTCAGCGGCGATAGTCATATCTTCTCTTAGCTAATTACTTAATGAATGTATTGTATTGTTTAGATTTCTCCTCGTGTCAAGGGTACACCGGAAATTTCTACATTATTTAACCTCGAGAATTACTCCCGCTCGACTCAACTTCAGATACAATTTGGTTCTGATACTTGTTGATGTTTTCCCGGGAAATATTGGTGTGGGCAGTGTATTGCGTACTACAAGTACTGTCATCCGCATAACAATGAATGCCGCTGGTTTGTAACATATCATTGATGTGCAGAAGAAACAGCGTGGGAGACAGAATACACCCTTGTGGAACACCAGCATTGACAGATTTGAGGTCCGAGCATGCACGTCAACGAACTTGATGCTGCGATCTGTCAAAAAACTGGTGATGCAGTTGCATAATTTCCCAGGCAGTCCGTAAGATGGAAGCTTCGAAAGGAGCACTTTATGCCAGACCCGATCAAGGGCCTTCGCCATATCCAGACTTACGGAAACTGACTCCTCTTTGGTCTCAACTGCCTCCGCCCACCGGTGCGTTAAGTAGGTCTATAGGTCACCAGTCGAGCGTCCCTGATGGAAACCGTATTGTCGGTCGAAAATGATTTGGTGTTTCTTTAATAAAGCAGGAGCTGGCAGTTAACTCCAAGCATCCAGCTTGGGGATCGGCCGTCAGGAACAGCGCTGGCTTCGGGCAGCAGGAGGATTCGGAAGAGCGTGGCTGCACGGTGCAGGGGCCACCGTATCCTACCCACGTGCCTACGGATCCCCTGCGCGCCCCAGACTTTCTGGATTTCGCCCTACACCAGAACCTCAAGGCCACTGGCTGAGGCTGAGGAACTGCTTGTGAAGGTGAGGGAGTATCGTGGAGCAGGCTGGGATAGTGCAATCTTCCACGCCGGCGAAAACGACACCAACCTGCACGTCCTAAACAGACGTCTCGCGAGGCCAAAAACCACCATCACTCCACTCCTAGACAACACAGACACGGAACACACCTACACACACACAGTTTCCACCACACCCTGCGGCGCCGTCGTCCGCAGAGCGCCACCAGGAGGTGAAGTGCCGAATTTGAGAGCTTCTTCAGAGCCCGACTTCGCCGTTTAGCGGGACGGATTTCATCTGAACTGCGGAAATTCGCAATTCGCCTCTCGTGGCGCAAAACTCCAGGCCCCGATGACGTCCCCCCACAGCTCTGGTGATGATGCCTGGGCGAGCAGCCGAAGCTCCCACGCAGATCGCAAATGGCATTCACCGGACGGCCCACTTTCCGGAGACCTGGAAAGAGAGGAGGGTAATCATTTTGCCGATTCCTGGCAGGTCTCGAAGCCTGCCCGGAAGCCACCTGCCGATAACACTGATATCGCACATCGCCAACGTTTTCGAGAGGCTCCTGCTTCGAAGGCTGAAATTGTACATTCCCATAAGAGACGAATAGTTCGGCTTCCGGAGCGGCCACTCGACCACGTTGCAACTGAGGCGGGTGATCCACCACTTGTCTGTGGAGATGAACAAGGGGAGACACTCCGTCGCGGTCTTTCTCGATATGGAGAAGGCCATCGACAGGGTATGACTCCCGCGACTCCTGTACCAGTTGTGTCATTCTTGGAAGGTAGGACCTCCCGGCTAGTGGCGGAGCAGAGGCACTCCTCGGTGAAGGCCATACGAGCCGAAGTGCCACAGGGTATTTGCCTATCCCCTTGCCTGTACGAGGCCTACACCAACGACATCCCCATACTCAATGATCCTTCCGGAGAGGGTGAGGCGGATGTCATGCTCGCGCTGTTCGCCGATGGCAACGCATACGTCACCTCATCCCGAAAGCCGGGGCTCACAACTGGGCGCATGCAGCGCATTCTGTACCGGTTGCCGGAGTGGCTCGACAAGTGGCGCATGTCCTTGTAGAACATGTGGATAAGACGACCGCGCTATATGTCAGCAAGAGGCGCTCCATGCCGGGGCGGTTAAAGTTCAGAGGCCAGGATGTGTCTTGGGAATCCCCAGTCGTGTATCACGGATGCAGTATCGACCGCGCGCTGCGGATGGGCTCGCAGGTGGACCGAGTGGTCAACCAGGCGAGAACAGCCCGCGCTTTGCTGTGGCCGATACTAGCGTCCGGACTCCCTACAAGGACGAAACTGGAACCCATTCAATATAACAATTAAGAAGCTCTGGTGGTCTTATCGAATATAGACCTTTAGGGTACTTTTTTTATTTGCATGGGGAAACGAATTTATGGACCTTTAGGGTACTTTTTTTATTTGCATGGGGAAACGAATATAACGAAGTCACTGGCCCTGGGTGGGGTCCAGCGATGTGTGGGACTAGCGGCACATTATAGTGCCGAATACCCACATAAACCACGGCGAGTACCATCAGTGCTACCTTTGGTGAGGTGCCCGGAACAACAAATCATCAGGGTACCTCGACGCTTAGTCAGCCCCCTAAAGGCCCGACTCTACGTCCACAGATGGGGTTGTTCCGCACTACAGGACAACCCCACCGACTTTGGGACAGTGTAATGGGGTGAGGTTCCCATCCTCTTACCTTGCCCAGTTTAGTTTACGAACCTAGCCTAGCGATGTTTTGATTATTTATTATAACATTTATATAAATGAAAGGAAAAGCTAGGCCCTTATAAGATCTTAAGACCGCCATAGTACCGCCATTTGTAGCTTTATTATACAATACAATCTTGTCTTTTTGAAAGCTTTAAGCTTTGGTGAATATTATTTAAGGTTTACTTTGCGCATTGCTTTAAATAAGTATTCCGTAGTAGCCACCATAGTAAAATGTATTATAGGTGTATAATTTATGTTAAATAATTAGCACCCAAATTATTCGCATAAGGCTGTTACTATAATAAATGTGATACACATATTTCTTATGATTTTAAATACAGTAATAATAGTTGTGAAGAGTCGAATAGCAATAGAATACAATACTAGTGGCGTAGTGGAAATACTTGTTTTTTAACATTACCCTTATGTTTTGAATATAAAGATCCATATTATGCTGAGTAACATCGCGATAAATGTCCTTTGTTTTGTCGAGTAAAAGTATCCGTTTGTTAAACCTCAGTTTTCTGTTTTTTTTTTTTTTTTGGCTGTATGAAATGTAGTTCAATAAGAAATAGTTTAGAACAATAAAACAATTTTGTACATTGCTACGTGTTATAATTTATATATATCACTTTTCCAATTAATGACAAAAACGTTACGACGTTACTTGAATATTGAGCAAATAAAAACGCACGCAGATGTGTGAGTTTGGCAGTTGACACCGGTTCTCTTATAAAATAGTCCATATAAGCATTCTAATGTCTTCTCTGTTCTGTGATTCTATCAATTGTTGTGACACCGTAATCTCTTTTAGAACTGTTTGACGTAGCCAAATCCCTTCTGAGAATCTACAAAGGACAATTACAGCGGTATCTTGAACTCGTTTTTGACGATCTGCGATGAAATTAAAAACTTGCTTCTTCGTTATTCAAAAATACCTGCCTGACCTTGAGTTATTTGCCACTTTGTATAAGTGTTTCACGGGACTGATGGATGGACCACTGATGATGTGTAGACTGGCAGGATGAAGTTTTGCAGTTTCTGTGGAAGTTTTTTTGTATAGAGGTGAAGTATCAGTTCCGATTTTTCGTAAGGTCGCTGCCACGTTGACCGCACAGACGTATAAAAAATATGGAGCTTATGGATACTATTATCTTTAAGGCACTTCTGGGGAGATACAATGGCCAATTGCTTTGTTTAACTACTATGGCATCTAAACATCCTAAAAAGACTTTGGAGGAGAATGGAGAGTTGTGGATTCAAATACACCTTATTTGAATCCACAACCATTAACATAACTTGCGCAATATTTCCGCTACGTTACCAACTGAACTAATGGATCACAATCTATTATACTTGTCAAGACAGTTCACACGATTCAAAATACATGTAAGATAGTGTTGACACTAAAGAGTTTTTCGGAATTATATTTGCAATATACCTGTGACACGCAGAAAGTTTTGCGAAAATAACAAAAAATATTCCGTAGATAATGTTTTGGTAAATAGCCAGTAAGTGGTAGTTATATGCTGCGTCATAACAGAATCGGGCCAGTACGTCCGGGGAGGTACCTCTCGATCACTTGATACGGCCGTAAATCGTGTCATGTTTCGTGCGGTTTGTGAGTAGCCGGTGGCCCATTTGGGGGGGAGGAGAAAATGAGGGCATAGTATCGGCATAGTAGTTATGCAGATGTTCATGGACGTCGGTAGTCTTAGAAAGGTTCCGGTTGCTCCTTTGTCGCCTCGTGAAGAAAAAAATGTTTCTATTAAATCCTTTTCAAGTACGTTCCATCATACTCAATACAAAGTTTCATATTTGCGAAACACTTTCTGGTTTCTGGAACACTTTAATGCATGGAAATTTTTAATTTGAGTATTTTTTTCTACTTTAGAGAATAAAAGACATACTGCGCCAGGTCAAGTGTATAAGGCACCCCCTACAATGGTTCAAGTCTAGTAGTGGCGGTGGGACTCAGTAGCCTGGGGTGAAGCCAGACGAAGCCAATTGAACCGAGGGGGATGCTCTTTGCACCCCTCTTATAAGGAGAGGGGGCTAAAGAGCGGGAGGAGGATCGCGCTTTGTATCCCTCTTATGGGAAGGGGGGATAAAAGAGCAACAGTTGTAGGCGCTTTTGCGCACGGGGCTAGTAGCGAGGATGGTAACCTCACCCCATCACACTGTCCCAAAGTTGGTGGGGTTGTCCTGTGGTGGGGGACAACCCTATCTGTGTAGCTGGAGTCGAACCCTTAGGGGGCTGCCTAGCCGTCGAGGTGCCCTGATGATTTGGTGTTCCGGGACACCTCACCAAATCGCCACTGATGGTAGTCACTGTGGTTTTTATGTGTTATCGGGACTATTCGACCCCCCACACACCACTGGACCCCACCCCTTGGTGGGCCCGTCATTGGCCCTTGCCAATGAAGGCACGTAAATGCGTTTCCCCGCGTCAACAAAAAAAAGACAAGATTATGACCGGCGTGCTGTACTATAGAACGTCCCTCATTATGAGTGCGGCGCGTCCTTGTATTCGGTGGTTGCTTAAAACTCAAAACTTCTGACAGACATCTGGTTGCATATCTTTCAGCGTTGTAGCTTCCTTGATCTTGTACTTTACGAGATCAAAAAAACATGAAAGCAACACTACGAAATTCGCAAAGCAATTGCTTTCGCATTTATAATGTTTTAGTTACATTATTTCACATTTATTACAATTAGTCTGTGTCAGCATCATGGCCAAACTACTGCTAAAATATTACAATGTGATGTTATTTATAAATACATGGAGATTGGCAACTACAATAACTCAAATCGGTGCCCTGGTACAGTATTACGACTTACTATTGTATATATGTGGCCTATGTGTGGAATGCTGGCACATTCGCTCACTAGATCAAATTAAAGATTATGAGCTCCCCACTATCGCGTGGCATTTCAAAGAGCTGTCTAATAGGCATTTCAATCGAGCTACCACTCATCCCAATCCCCTCGTCATTAAGACAGCGGACCACAATTCCAACTGCGTCAAAAAAGTGGGCGACGTCCCTGACACATTCTTATCGACGAAGACGTTCGAATCACGACAATAGCAAAACATAACGGAAACACATACAACACAACAACCGCGGTGTAGGTACACTACACCACGTACGAGGGGTTCGGGCGCGGTGTATTGTACATATACTATTCACTCTAAAATCATCACGACATGACAGACAACAGTACACAAGTGTGACTCCGAACAGTCAGAACGACGATTATAATGCAATCATAGGATATAATTCCAGTAATTTACGTGATTCTCCAACGATCTCAAATAAAACCACCGCGCCGTACCTCGACGTTTCACCCAACAGGATGACTTGGAGGTCATACTCCTAGGCGTGCTGTCCGAGAACGTGGGTTTTGCCCCGAATGCCTCCGGGGTTTCACTAGATGGTACGTAATGGCTTACGATCCATCACTGGTTCCGTCCTGGCTGGATGTGTACAGTGTTGGGGTAGACTGTGATGTGCTTGTGAGCCTTCCTCCCTTACGATCTCAGCGCTTATCTCCCTGAGCTCGCCAGTGCTGTACCAGGAGCCACTTTCCGGCAGGCCTATGTCTTTAGGCTCTACAGGATCCCGGGGTGTCTGCTTGGTGATGGGTAATGTATGTGTGGTGCGTGGCATTGTCCTGGGTACAGGTGTAGGTCTTAGGGTAGCTGGCTGCATTGCGCCTGCTCCCTCGACGGCCTGCTGGGCTGTAATCCCCGCACACTAGATGGGGAGTCGACGTTGCGGCCAAATCACATCACGGCGATGTTATGTGAGCAAGAGGTACCTCCCCGGTCGTGCTGGTTTGATTTAACTATAATGCAGCGTGCCAATATCCCTTACTAATGGGGTACACAGTTTTACTACTTTGTCAGTGAGTTCGATGCTGTCAGTAGCACTGTGGCATACTTTATGTAGAAACAGCTGCTCTAGAAGCAATCTTCTATCCCTAAGCACCATTATATTGTGTATTTTGCAGGATTTCTCGTGGCTTGTGTATTTATTAAATGACCGATAGTTCAGACGTTTTAGGAAGGCTAATTGGATCTTTTCGACATCGTCTATGTGAGTTATAAATTGGGGGTTCCATGTGGTGCAGCAGTATACGAGAATGCTTCGAACGTATGACTAGTATATTACTACTAAATAATTGATGTCTGAAAACGGCTTACAGACACGCAGGATAAAACCGAGGCACTTGTACGCCTTGTGTGTGATGTTAGTCAAATGATCATTAAGCGTTAGTTTGGGATCTAGAGACACGCCTAAGTCTTTAACTAATTGTGTTCTGTTAACTGTGGTATTATCTATCATGTATTCGTGTACGATGGGATTTCTCTTTCTGGTGAAAGTCATGAGCATACATTTATTAGCGTTTATTGTAATTTTATTTATTGAACAGTAGTCATTTAGCCTGTCTAAATCCTGTTGCAGTTTCGTGCAGTCCGATTGGTTTTTTATATTACAACTAGCTGACTTTACAGTTTTTTTTGTATTGGAAAAAATACAAAAAAAAATAATTAAATAACTACATTAATCATTCATTATTATTTATGTATTTTAGTACATAGGTTCCTCTTCACTTAAATACCCTGTGATAAACGACATTTTTTGTTTTATTATCAGAACATGCCACGTATAATCGACCATGGGAAAAACATGAATGTTCTATATTTAAACCACAAACTTTTAAGGATTGGCCTCGTGATTTGTTGATGGTCATGGCAAATGCAAGACGTATCGGAAATTGAATTCTTTTAAATTCAAACGGCATATCGGTTAGGATCATCGGAATCCTCGGAATGAGAACTTCCTCACCTTTGAATTTTCCTATCATTATCGTAGCGTAAATTACATTGTTCATCAATTCACTAACCACCAAACGCGTACCGTTGCACAGTTTTGGTTGAATTATGTTTCGAAGCATGATTACTACGGAGCCAACCTTTAGGCGTAAATTGTGCGGTGATAAGCCAGACACGTCCAAAGAGTTTGAAAATTCAATTGGATAGTTGGTGGCTTCATCTTCATTTGTGACGCAGTCAATAGATTTGAATGAATGCATTGTTCCAATGATCTTATTTTGAATTATGTAGTTCAGGTCATCTACATCTTTATTCTTAGCCGCTAAAATTGCTCGCTCACTCAACCATTCATTACTTTTGTAGTTAGAAATAATATTTGGAAATACATTGTTGATAAGTTCGTCTTTTGATGAGACAAAATTACAGAAATTATTTGGAAATGATGTTAATCCGCTCGATTCATGGACAGGTACTTGACCATTACCGATAGTCAGCAATTGCTCCGAGAAATCTTCAGCAGATGTATCATTAAGCAATGTAACTCTCATGTTTGTTGTCAGCTGTAGTTTCTTCACATAGCGCCATAGATTTGACGATTTGAGGCAAGTGTTTATTTC
>JAFELO010001303.1:136743-181111 GCA_017140195.1 Eumaeus atala | reverse complement strand
TAAATGTAATATCTGAGCAGTAGTTTAAATACGATGGATCTAAATAGATTCAACAAATGATCACTTGTTGGTGCTCTTTAAGTACTGTGCATCACTTGGAATTATCAAGTCAATGAAGTTTTCTAAGCTATGTAATGACAATTTTAATAGATAATTACAACAACAACAACACTTCATCGCGCCAGTTCCCTAACGGGGCAGGCAGAGTGAACGGAGCGCCCCATGTCACGATCCCTATACCTGCCATGCTCCACTCCACTTTCACAGCTGTCTTCATACAAACGCGCCGGTGGCGCAGACTCCGAACACCAGCTGCGGACAGTACCCGACCAATTTGATCGTGGCATGTTACTTCAGGACTTCCCCGGTGCCTACATCTCGCCACACTCGCGTTGTATATCTGTTTCGTTAACATATTAATATATAATGAATATGTTAAGTACAGCGGGGAATAGTTTTATTTTTGTGGACTAACTGAATCACATATTTTCAAGATCATTCGTTTCGTGTGTGTCTAAGGTGTCAAAGGAATCGTTGTTAATAAAGAAATACTCGTACATTTGTTTTCGACGTTATAAAGAAATACTCGTACATTTGTTTTCGTCGTTATAAGGAAATACTCGTACATTTGTTTTCGTCGTTATAAAGAAATACTCGTACATTTGTTTTCGTCGTTATAAAGAAATACTCGTACATTTGTTTTCGTCGTTATAAAGAAATACTAGTACATTTGTTCTCGTTTCATTGGTACAAGGCTATTTTGTACTGTACACCTTCATCGGTTACCAGAGAACACGACGAGCGACGGTCCAGGTGAGATTATGGTCGATAGGGAGACAGACCTCCCTCGTTACCCCCAGATGGGCAGGATGCATCCCAATAGTTATTTAAGTTTAGCTAAAGTAAATCGGGCAATTATTGCAATGAAGTAGATGTAACTTCGAGAGAAGGATGCAGATAGAATAGTTCAGTTGGGTTGGGCAGCATTCCGGAGGATTCGTCACATTCTCACGTCGCCTATACCGCAGAGCTTGAAGACGAAAGTCTACATCCAATGCGTTCTCCCCTTGATAACCTACAGGGCCGAAACATGACCTCTTAATTTAGGACTGGCCCGCAAGTTTGCGGTAGCTCAACGGGCTATTGAACGTGCTATGTTGGGTGTTTCTCTATTCGACAGAATTCGAAACGAAGTCATAAGGCAGAGAGCTAAATTATTCGATATCACGCGACAAATAAGCACAGTGAAGTGGTAATGGCGTTTAGGACAACGAAGTGTTGGTGGACCGTTCCCCAGGTGGGGAGACGATCTCCGTGCAGCAGCCGGACCGGGATGGATGCGAGTAGCACGACGATGATGAAAGTAACTGTTATAATTTGATTATTTATTTATTAAAGGACACCAACAGTACACGTGTTAATACATTTGCAAATAAAAATCAAAAACAACTCAGACGCATGCACTTTTACAGGTAACACGGCATTCGATTCTTATCCTGGCCGAGAGGACCGGGTCCCCTCGTCCCTCCTTACTAACGAGGGGGGGGGGCAGCTGACGCGCGGTAGCTAAAGTTGGCCTTGCATTATCGTGGGGGCCTGGAGGAGCCCGTGGAGCTATAATATATAATTGATAAGTTAGTATTTAGTTGTTAATCATTTGCGTTGCTTCCAATCGTGAAACGGCACTCTGAAAGCTCTAAAGCTTTAAAGGCCTAAGCTCTGAACGCCTAAGCCTTGCATCAACCATGGACAAGCATCTGAAACGTCGGTCTTGTCATTTCTGAAACTTGCCCAAGGGCAACGTTTGCGTAAGCGACATCATTAGACATTGTTACGTGAGGAGCTTCAGTTGTTTCCTTTTTTAAAGCGGGGCGAAAGAGAAATCGGTGCCTTCTTATTACTGCAGAGGCTCATGAACATCCGCACAAATGTTATACTGATGCGTTGCCCTTCGCCCCGTACCTACACCCCTCCAATGGATTATCGTCTACTCTCAAACTGTACGAACGCGACACCCAAGAAGCCTCACGCTGTATCATGCTCAATGCATGCGCAATGCAGCACGGCACTACCTCCTCCTAAGCTACTGTTGAGGTACGTAACCGAATCACTATTACACTATTAAACACGAAACATTAAAGTCGAGCGCCCCTAGCGGCGGGTTGCCGCACCCGCGCTAGTGGAGGGGTTACCATGGCGACGGCTCGTAAAATTTTACGATCGACCCCCCCGTGGCACCCCGGCTACACGCTCCTGCCCCCGGATACAGTCGAGCGTTACTCCGTTTCGGACAATATCACTCAACAGAGCAGAGGTTTCTGTGAGTACTGTTGCGTTGCGACCGAATAGGACTGGCACGGGTTTTCCTATAACACAGGGGGACAAACGAACACTCAGAAAATTTGGTGATATGTCACGCCTATTAACAACCCCCCCCCCCCAGGCTTTGACTTTCTAGCGGTGTCATGTGCGAGACAGTTTCCCCGCGCCGGCCCCATTCGGTAGCCCCATACGCAGATGCGTTATCCTCGTACCATCCCCCTCTCAATGGGCCAATTATACCGTTTGTGTACTAAGAGGACAACATTTGTACTAACTGTACACCGCGGTTTTACATAAAATCCCATGTGAATCATTCATTTTGTTTCGCGATGTAAGTGCTTTTCTGATATTGCCGATTAAAATATACATCTTCCGCATACACAGCTTCACTCCAGTTCCCTAATGGGGTGGGCAGAGAGAGCCGTGTACCACATATCACGACCCTCACATGTTCATCATATCGTTCAATTTCCTCGTGGTACAGTGGTAAACATGTTCAGCCACAGTGGGACCATAAACAAGTGTTAAGTAGTGAAGCTCTCACGGGGAGCACGTTAAGCCCTCGGCCCTGCGCCTGCTTTCTCTCCGGTCGTGTCGGACTGCCATCCCATCGGAAAAGGGGAATCAGGGTCTAGTGAGCACACACTTGTGCACTACAATATGTGCTGTCCAGTTGGCTGGTCTCTATACCGATGACTGCTGTAGCTGAAATTCGACTAAACGACATTATTGACATCACCTTCTAAACTACCTCTCACATTCCACTCGCCTATCACTTCAACAAGATTCGATCAGTAGTTATTGCATTAAAAAACAAACATACATACAGGCTTTCGCATTTATAATATTAGTATAAGCTTCGGGGACTCTACAAGAACTTCCACCCCCAAATAAAAAAACTTCCCATCTTGTTTACGAGTTTTTAATGAACACTTTGGCGCGAGGGGTTGGGGGGTATAAATTACACCTTCACTTTTTATTGCTTACAGTGCAGTGACCTTTCAGTGACTTTACGAAGTGCGAAAACGTTGCCAGCACGTCATAGTTATAGGCATAGAGAAGACGGAAAGTCGCCACAGGCTCCTTTGTTCTTTACTAAAAAACAGTGTACTTACGTATACGCGTTATTCTACGTTTGTAGAAAAAACACTAACAATAGTGAAAACGGAACTTAATACATTGAATGTTTTATTATGACGTATTATGGCAACTTTTTTGAAAAACTAAAATGTTGACTGTAGCTAACTTCAGGCTGTCGGTGTTTCGTGAAGGTGTGCGCGCGCATCGAAAAATGTACTCTTATTATTTTTCCCTGACGCAACAAGAGAATTATAACTTCGAATACTACATTCATTCATGTCTAATTTAATGTATGACTTCAACAGAGATTCCTTTTGAATTGATTGAACATTTGATTGATCCCAGCTACTAGCCAACGCACAGAGAACTCATCTAACTTTTGATCAGAAATGATGACCAGCCCACCCGTGACCATAGTTGCTGTAAAGCTTCTGAAGCGTCGGGATAGTTAAATAATTAAATAAACCACACGATACAAGTGGGAGATATTCCCTGTCGTGCCCGCTGTCCTTTTGCTACCGACGCCCACAGACATCCACACTGTTAGAATCCTGACGTGTTTCCTTTCTTCCCGCCTCTGCTCCAACGGGCTACCGGCTTTCAGAAGCCCACTCACACAGCAAGATGTCAATCACTTTGACGGTATCATGTAAGAGGTGCCTCCAGACATTGGCTGAAGAGTAGTACTGTTCTTTTTTCGGACCTGAACTTTTCCTGTGGAAGCGAAAAGAAGCCCAATACAGCTTCATCGGATTGCTGAGTTCTCGTCCGGTGACGGGATTCAGTTGAAAAGGGGACCCGACTCTCCCGCAGATGGGAGAGATTCATCCCTATATGAGTGTTTGTAACAGCAATTTTTTAAAAATATATTACGGGGGGGGGGGACAACCCAGATATTGAAGCATATTAACCACTATCGACGCCCATGAAGATCAGTGAAATTGTGCTGATGTTCATGCATGACGGTACGTTGACCCTTCATGTGACCTCCACCAGACCAATGGGCCACCGGCTACCAGTCTTCATGGCCAGCAGGACTGAGAGGGCCCTCGAAGTAAAGTCTAAGAATACACCAACATCTACATTTCTGTAAGAGGTAGTGCCATGCTGCATAGGAGGAGGTAGTACCATTCAGCATAGGAGGAGGTAGTGCTATGCTCCCCACCATGGTTTAAGCCTTGTCGTGGCGGTGGGGCCTAGTAGCCTGGGCTGAAGCCAATTGAACCAAGGGGGAGATTTGCACCCCCTCCTATAAGAAGAGGGGGATTAAATATCAGGAGGAGGACTCGCTCTCGGTACCCCTCTTATAAGAAGAGGGGACCTAAGAGCAACAGGAGGAGGCGTTTTTGCGCACGGGGCAAGGGGCGAAGATGGAAACCTCACCCCATTGCACTGTCCCAAAGTGGGTGGGGTTGACCTGTAGTGCTGGGCAACCCCATCTGTGAAGGTGGAGTTAGTCCCTCAGGGGGCTGGCTAGCCATGTATGCACTGATGATTGTTGTTCCGGGGCACCTCACCAAGGGCCGCACTGATGGCATTCGCGATGGTTTTTGTGGGTATTCGGCACTATCATGTGCCGCGAGTCCCACACACCACTGGACCCCACCCAGGGCGGGTGTATAGGAGGAGGTAGTGCCATGCTGCATAGGAGGACGTAGTGCCATGCTGCATAGGAGGAGGTAGTGCCATGCTGCATAGGAGGACGTAGTGCCATGCTGTACAGGAGGAGGTAGTGCCATGCTGCATAGGAGGACGTAGTGCCATGCTGTACAGGAGGAGGTAGTGCCATGCCGCATAGAAGGAGGTAGTGCCATGCATGGTGCGTAACACTACATCCTCCTATGCAACGGAATTGGGCCGGCACGACCGGGGAGGTACCTCTCGCTCACTTGATACCGCAGTTAAGTGACACTTACTTTAGCGCTTCGTACGGTTTGTGAGTAGTCGGTGGCCCATGGGTGTGGGGGAGGCGAAAATGAGAGCACCCATCGACATAATTATTCTGATGTTCATGGTCGTCGAAAGACCCCGATTTCTCATTTGTCCCCCTATACTATTAAAAAAATCTACGTCTCTCCTTATAAATACGTGGTCGCGTTTCGATTCCCCTCACGTGCCCAATAACGGCGTGCCGTCTGCGGAGCGCGTGACGCACATAGCAAACGCCGGCACATTAGCCCCATGGGCTGGTGATTATACCATTCAAACATTTTTGTTTTTCCTTCTAGTCTCTAGTGTCTCGAACTTATTAACGAGTGTTGTTGTGATCTGTTGTAGATCTGCTTTTATTAGATTTAAATATTGAAATTTGTTAACGTGGAATAAGTACCTAGATGTTACTAACAGAAAATAACAACAGGCGCAACTAACCTGTAATACGCAAACTCTCGACGTCTCGATTTATATAACAACATCAATATAATAAATAATAATAATATAGAAGTTTGTATTCATAAACAAAATTTGTATTCACTTATATTTACTTAGTTTTATTATCTGAAAAATTTATAAACATATTATGTGCTTCGTACGTAGAGTCATAATATATATATTTATATAATTACTTATGTCTGTTCTATTACTAAGTCCTGTAGTCACTGCCAAGATCGGAAGAAATAATAGTGGCCCTGAAAATCAGTGTCAGGACTCATCTGGCTGCGGCTGAGGTGAGGTGAACCCACCATTTTGTGGAACACACTGTTGCCAACTGAGCTATGTTTTTCTTTTAATGATTACGTGTCACAAATTTAATTAGTTGCCGTAGTAATTATTGGTCAAATTATAATTTTTTGTATTTTTGTAAATCAATAAATTTTTTGCTTAACTTTTTGGACGGCTAGTTGTCACAATAACGATTTATGTTGTTATTTTTTGGACGGCTAGTTGTCACAATAACGATTTATGTTGTTATTTTTTGGACGGCTAGTTGTCACAATAACGATTTATGTTGTTATTTTTTGGACGGCTGGTTGTCACAATAACGATTTATGTTGTTATTTTTTTTTTTCACATTTTGGTGACATCATCGAACTTCTCACAATTATCATAACGTTTTAGAAAATATTACATAGCCTACATTCACCGCTGATAATATACGATACTAATGATAAATAATTTTTTAAATAGGACCAGTAGTTTCGGAGTCTATTCACTGCAGACAAACAAACAGACAATCAAATGTTTCCTCGTTATGACGTCACAGTTTGTGTATTACTTAGGTGTATGCATGTCGCGTGCCTTAGTGTGTGTCTCGTTTTCTTTAATTAAAATAACGAAATCTATGGTCTAGTATGAGCTGCAGTGGTCTAGTGGTTGGCGCTTCGGAATTCCACTCGGGTGGTCCACGTTCGATCCCCGGCCTTGTACGAATTCGTTTTTCTAGCATAAGTACATCAATATATTTTACAAGTGATCTTACAGTGAAGGAAAACATCGTGAGAAAAAACCGAATTCGTGTATTGTTGATTCTTTTTTTTAGTTCCTTTGAATTTGTTCGGTTTCCTCGCGGTACAGAACTCTGTGTGCAAGTCCGACCGCACTTGACCTGTTATTTTCCCACCAAGCAACACCACAAAATTAAAACCACAAAAAAGCAAGACTAACGGACTGACAATTATTCAGCGCACCAATAACTGCGCAGCCGAAAACAAATAAGACAAACTTGTAAAACAAGATGGCGGAATGTTCGCAATTCAATTTACGCGCCAAGCGGGCTCTTTGTTAAGACGCCTACACACTGCATCAGTATAACATTTTTTTAGTATAGAGGAGGAAACGATAAGTAGAAACCTTTCGACAATAAGCGATATCCACAGACATGCACCCTCCTTTTCTCGTCCAAACGCGCCAACGCTCACATAACACCGCCGTAAAATAACAGCTGTGCTGTCGCGTTTTGTGCGGTTTGTGAGTAGTAGGTTGCTCGTTGGAGGGGAGCGCGATAACACAATGCGTGGTTTTATGGGTGTCGGCATTCGCCACTGCCCCCTTATGGCTATAAAAAAGGTGATTGGTGACCCCGTTGTTGCCCGCTACAGAAAGGTCCTTTCAACTTAGGGTAAACTCGGAAAAATATAAATTATTTTATTTGCCAAGAATTATTCTTCCCTTCAAGCCCTAAAATATCATAGACTTCGGTAGTAAACGAATAAAGTGAAACGCTGTTTTTCATTTGTTTTTATATTGAAACGGTAATAAATTGTAACAGTGTTTTCAAAACTATTTATAAGTGTTAATAACTGTTATAGCCAACAAGGATTGGCATAAAATACGCCTTGCCTCTATTGCAATCTCTTTCCCTTTAGGCAAAGAAACTGTAACAGAGAATTAAACACAGATTTGGATGATTAAACACAGAATTAAACACACACCAAAACGTTAGAAATAGGTTTAAAATAGTACGAACAGAAACATTACTTCAGAAAGTGTTACAGTTATCATCAAGGTTAGGGGCTTAAAAATGAGCCCCTCGGCTCATATTATTATTTACGAACGGCTGCCTCAGTTGGTAACGTGACGGTCAGGCCGCGTATAAGGAATCCCGCCTAGGTTATGAATGTTTATATGTGTATTATATGTATTTCTATAATAAAAAATGTTGAATATGTAACATTTCAAACATATACAAGAATGTAAAATATATTTCCGCGGCCTAGTACCTGTAACACAAGTTTTTACGGTACTTAGCACAGGTCTAGGCTGACGTGGTGTGCCAAGTCCAAGGTATTGTTGCCATTATATTAGCGAGTGTACAACCGTCTTTACAGTAATAAGTTTTCTTTCGTGTAGTTATTTCATTTCTACGGAAGTTGTAATTTAATTTGAAATGTAACGCGACCTTTCTGTAGCGGGCAAGAACCGGGTCACCGGTTTTGTTTATAGCCACAAGGGGGAAGCGGGGACTGCAGAGGCCCATAAACATATGCCATCGTGTTATCCTCCTCCCCTCCAATGGGCCACCCGAATGCCATACCCCGAGAGACTCACATGTACAGCTGTCTTAATTTTTATAGTGGAAGCAGGGAAAAACGAGCAGTCAGAGCCAGGCTGTAAGCTATACACGATGCTCTCGTTCTCCCCGATGTCTTCTTCAGGCTTCATCTGTGACTACCAAGGACCCATAGGCAACCAAATAATTGTGACACCACCAACACAACAACCACAGTCGTGAGGACAAGGCTTCCCGGGTCGGACCAGGGTTCGAGTCCCGGGTGGTATCGGGATTTTCTATTAACAGGCCGGAGTCAAGCAGTTGGCGGTGTTACTACCCCGTGACTCGTGACTCACGTCAAGTCGGACTGCCGTCCCAACGGTGAAGGACGAGGGAACTGGGAGTGCACTTGTGTTTGCGCACGCTTGCACGGTAATATGTCCAGCTCAATTGTCCAGTCTCCATATAGATGGCCCCCTTGGCCGAACTTCGGCTACGCCGACATCATTCCTACTAGGACAGAATCTATGGCATGTTTTCGGGGCCAGGTCCCATCACACCCGGCCTCGCCAGACGTTTTATTATTGGTGAAAACTGCATAAAAATCCGCTCAGTAGATTTTAAGAAAAGCGATCACACACATACAGTCAGCTTTCGGCGATTTTGTTTCACCTGCGCACTCCGCTCCCATTGGTCGTAGTCTTTTAACGTCATCGTATTTTAATTGTCTATGATCCTCTTAGATATTTTTTTCCAATTCGGCCATAAGTTTCTGTGGTTAACGCGATCAAAGAAACAAGCTCTGCAACTAAATCTACACTAATTATACATAATATAAAGCTGAAGAATTTTTGTTTGTTTGAACGCGCTAATCTCAGAAGCCACTGGTCCGAATCGAAATACTCTTTATGTGTTGTATAGTTCATTTGTCGAGGCAGGCTTTGGGCTTTATACCGTCACGCTACGACCAATAGGGCCGCTGTTACGCGGGTAAAACCACGGGGCGCCGTTTGAATTATTGTATATAAAGATTTTTTTTCCATTTCCCAACAACCGCTCCGTCTCCCCAGTGGGCATCTCCGTGCCCCGCGACCCTTTTTCCCTTTGCCAATTGCCATCAGGTTTCAGCCCGAGCCATATCTGGGCCGAACGTGACCCGGATAATACGAAACATGACTACATTCATCGCTCGCATGACACCGTCGTAAAGTGAAGAGTTTTAGGAGGAGATAGTGCAATGCTGCACAGGAGGAGATAGTGCAATGCTGCACAGGAGGAGGTAGAGCCATGCATAGCGCGTGACACAACATCCTCCTATGTAACGGAATTGGGCCGGCACGACCGGGGAGGTACCTCTCGCTCACATCATACCGGCGGAAAGTGACAGAGTCGCTGGCAAGACATCGGCAAAGTAATTATGTGGATGTTCATGGGGTAAAAAAATATGCGCGCGAGGAGGACCTCACAAGAGAAAAGTGCGTCCGGGGATGCTTTACGATTCGGGATAAATTCGTGTATCTTGGTGTTTTTGCCAATCATTGGTATCCATAAGATTGTTTGTTTGTTATCTTTTCACTCAAAAACGACTAAGCTTATTTTTTTAAATTGGGCAAATTACATTCTGGAATAACAATTAATTTCAGGGGAGCCGTTGATCGTAACTTAATGATAATATCACCGTAGCCGAATTTCGGCGTTGGTCATCTCTATTGAGAGGATCCATGTGCACAGGACATATTATAGTGCACAAGTGTGTGCAGGCTCAAAGCAGGGAGTGGCCTTATTCCGATGGGACGGCAGTCCGGCATGACTCGAGAGAAATCAGACGCAGGATCGACGGCGTGACGTGCTCCCCGGGGTGTAACACCGCTAACTTCTTGACTCCGGACTGTTATAAAAATTTAAAAATCCTAATAACACTTTTTGTATGGTCCGAGCGGTATTCGAACCCGCGGCCTCACGTACGTGGTTGAACATGCTCACCACTAGACCACGAGACAGTCGATCAAAGCCTGGTATTAACCTACAACCTTCATATTGAATGTCGATATTATAAACATATTTTTTCAAATCGAACCTTCTATAGCAATCTCGTAAACACGAGCACAATCACACCCAAATATAAGTTTGTCAACTAATATAAGTTGACATTCGTACCTCCCGATGGTGCGAAACCCTCAGTTTCAGAATCTAACTCGCCTTTGACCGGTTTTCATTCGATTGTCTCAAATGAACAGCAAACTTTTTGCGCTTAAACAAATTCGAATATGGAGTCCAATATGGCGGCTCCCGCGCTTGAGTCGCCATAACTTTTTTATGCGCCCATTGTGTTGCCAGTTCCAAAAATTCGGCTCGAATAATAGATGTGACGCTTTAGTCGTTTTTTTAATTCGCGAGTGGATTAGAAATGGTTTGAAAACGTTTTTGACGTTAGTTTATCTAACTACGCTAGAATCGTTTTATACTTTTGTTTTTCACATAGTTCATAAACGTTTGGAAAATAGAAAGGAAAAATATTTTCACGAGTTTTGAAATGTTTTTATTGATATATATTTTTTATAGCTAAAGGGTATATTTCCTACTACTCCCATGAGTTGCCCTCTTGTCCTCCTCCCCTTCAATGGGCCACCGATATTCACAAACCGAACGAAACGAACCGTCATTATATTACGGTGAGGTGGTATCACTAAGCGAGAGGTACCTCTCAGATCCCCAGCACTACCTCTTTCATAAATATACGTCATACAGACAACATAGTCATATTTCAAAAGATGGCGACTATAGCCTGGTCCCTTTTTAATCTGTCACCAATCAACCTTGCATTAATATACAATCGGCAAGATTCCCTCCACAATAAGTCTTCACTCCGTCCTCTTTCTATTCCTAGCGAGCGGGGGGATACAAAAGACCGCTACCGTATTCATGGATGGCGCCGAACCGTGGCACTAGACTAGTCGATGGTGACGCAGTAATGTACCTGATCGAATGTCGACACTGACGACAGTTTTCAATTAATAACATTCCACACATTTTAATATCAAGGATTGGTTTTAAAGAATGAATAAAACATTATGAAACATCTATTCTAATATTATAAAGATGTAACATTTCATTGTTGTTTACTTTGAATAGGCTCCGAAACTACTGGACCGATAGAAAAAACTTTTACCATTGCAATCCTAGGTAGGCGATATGTTTGTTAAATGTTATTGAGATATATATATATATACACATACATATATATATACGTAAATGATGAAAACCTCCTTAATGTAACCAAGGGTATAGTGTACTTCCTTATAAAGCTGAAGAAATCATTGACACTTGCTGTAACATAACTGTCACGGTAACGTGTAATATATACGAGGCGCAAATTATAATTTGTAATATTTGTGTTTTTGTAAATCAAAGAATTTGTGCATAGCAAATTCTGCCATATTTTGTGAGATATACGTGCGAAGTTGGGACAGACTGATAATCAAGTAATAACATAGTTATAGGCACTAATATCTCTTTTTTATGAAGTACACATGGGCTACTGTTTTCCTTCACAAGATGACTTTGTAAGTGTCATGTTGCATTGCAGCTAAATTTTACCGGAGGTACTTGTCACTGACACGACACCACCATACAGAAATAGCCATAATTAGACAGGTACGCTGTCGCGTTTCATGTGCTGTGATCCGCTGGCCCACTGGCGGGATAGTGAAAAGGGGGGCAAAACCTCATTTTATTATTTATATTTATTATAGGAATGGCTGTGGACGCCAGTAGTCATCAAGAGGCTCCACGTTTGCAAAGTTATTATAAAAAAGGTAAATCCGTATGTGAACCGTCCAGTTATGGTGATGTCTATATTGGCGTCAGTAGTCACATAGCACCTATACGATTGCTCCCAAAAAAATTACCATCGATACATTCCATCCCTAGCGACGAAAAGCCCGCCACTTTAACGCACGTATTGAGACAGCCACCACGCCATTCATATCTCAATCCTTGGCTTTTTTTAATTAAGAAAAGATAAACTATACAGCCTGAAGTAACGGTCTAGAGGTGTGCTTGTGCCTAGTTGTGTCATTTTTGTAGAAAAAAATGAATAGACTGCGCACCCTTGTGATTTTTTGATAAAAAAAAAATGAATGTGTTCACTAAAACCTCTAAAAGATTACGCTAGTTAATTATAAAAAAGTGTTTGTAGGCTTTACAACTGTGCTTAGGTTCTGTGGCCATTTAAAAAAAATGAATAGATGCACACTTGTGAATTTATGAAAAAAAAACCGGCCATGTACTAGTTTGATTCTCGCACGAAGGGTCCATTAAATAAAAAGACATTACTGTTATAATTGTCGTGCAAAAAAATAGTTTCTTATACGGGAGCACTTTATATAATTATTTTATTCTGTTTTCTAGTATCTGTTGTTATAGCGGCAAGGCAACCGAAATACATCATCATTATCAGCCCTTATCGGTCCACTGCTGGATATATGCCTCTTTCAATGAACGCTACAACTACTCGCATCCATCCCGGACCGGCTACTGCACGGAGATCGTCTCCCACTTGGTGAACGGTCGACCAACACGTCTTTTTCCTAAACGTGGCCTCCACTTCAGAACCTTACAGGCCCATCTGCCATCTGTTCTTCTGAGTGTGTGACCATCCCATTGCCACTTCTGCGAGCCTATTCGTCGCGTGATATCGGATACCTTAGTTCGAATTACCGAAATATCACGGTTCGTGGAGTCCAATATCGGAGCCTCAGTAATAGAGTTCCGTCTTTATCCCCAAACGATACGAAACCCAAACAATGAGTGCACCAAAAAATCATCTTATGCCACTTAATGTCAAATATAAATTCATTAACAGCATTCAGTTTAAAAGTGTGAAAAAATAGCACGTTCCAAAAGCTATCCCAATAATTCTACACACTATTTTCAACTTTTTAGTCAAATTCGTCAAACTCGCATCCCTGAAGTGAGTAATCCGCATAGTTTATTTTTTATAGTTTTAATCAGGATTTAATTAACCAGCCAATAGGAAGAGGTTCACTACTTTGGTAAGTATGTATGACTAGTGTCACCCCGCGGTTTCGCCCGCGTACCTCCGCTCCTATTAGTCTTAGCGTCATGGTACATAGCCCATAGCCTCCCTCGACAAATGGACTATTCAACACAGAAATATTTTTTCAATTCGGGCCAGTAGTTCCAGCGATTAGCGCGTTCAAACACAATCTTCAGCTTAATACTAAAGATTTAGGATTTCGTAACCGGAGGGTAAAAAAATGACCCCAGTAATAAGACTCCGTCTGTCCGTCTGTCAGCAGGCCTACAGCCTCGTGAACCGTGACAGCTTGAATAAATCAATGATATTGTGCGGCTCCCACAAAACACGTGATTATAAGTTACACATGCTAAAGGACTCTTCGTACTCATGTCATCGTCATGTCGCTCTCCACGGGCCAAACTACACGTCAGCGCCGAGGCCATTTTGGCTACCGCGCGCGAGCCACCCCAGACGACAGAGTCGGGGGAGGAGGGACATTTCGGTCCCTCTGGCCATGACAACAATAGTTAAACTACCTGTTACAAACACTCTCATATCGGGATGCATCTCTCCCATCCGCGGGAGAGTCGGATCATCTTTTCAACCCCAAATCCTAGTCTCGTCGCCAGACGATCTCTCATAGCAATCCGATGAGGCTGTATTGAGCTGCTATTCGCTTCCACAACGAAAGTTCAGGTCTGAAAAAAGAACTCTTCGTGCGCGTATCTTCTTACACATTTATAACTCTACAAACCAAGATATTGTCGGAAACAACGTCTTGAATAAATCAACAAACGGACGGCTGGTTAATGGTTATAGGTGACGTGGGGTCGGTGACCTCTCTGGAACACACAGTCATGGACTACAACGGAATGTCCTAACTTTTACTGTACACGGGGAGGAAAGAGATGTCTGCGATTTAACAGCAACCGACTCCCCTGAACATCGTAGCAGACGTTACGCATGATCGGCTGCGGCTCCACTGATTGCACTGACGTCACTGCATTCTCAACGCGAACAGAGCAGTGTGATTTCGTGACGTCACAATGGACGGGTCATATTTCGTGACGTCACAATGGACGGGTCATATAAGCCGCGGTCAGGAATCAGGTTTCTTCACAGTTGTCAAACGGACGGTCCATAAAAGTTGAGTTTTGCGATCGATGCGAATACGGAGAACCTATTCGAGTGGGGTCTGTGTTATTCTCAAATCGATTGTGCTTTTTTTTTATCTTACCGTGTCTGAAGGAGACTTAGAATCTTGGCCGAAATATCCTTGATAAACAAATGGCCTCGGATTGTAGCAGCCTTTTTTATAGTATAGGGGGACTAACGAACAATCGGAGCCCTTCACCCCCCCCCCAGTGGGCCACCGGCTACTCACAAACGTCACGAAACGCGACAGCTACGCTGTCACTTTACGGTTCTATCGAGTGAGCGAGAGCTACTGCCCCGGTCGTGCTATCCCAATTCCGTTGCATAGGATGATGTAGTGTCATGTGTATCTTGTCAGTTCGCAGATCAAGCAGCTGCCCCTACAGACGTCTGTCGTGTGTTGATTTTGTTGCGGCGTTGTGTAAGGGTTAAGAGGCTGACATTTTATATATTTCTTGTAAATCAATGAATTTTTGCCACATCTCATGAATCGTCTGCGCTAAGGAAGAGGAAGAGCCAGTGCCAGGTATAGTGCATGACACTACATCCTCCCATGCAACGGAATTGGGCCGGCACGACCGGGGAGGTACCTCTCACTCACATAACACCGCCGTAAAGTGACATCTTCAGTGTCGCGTTCCGTGCGGTTTGTGAGTAGCCGATGGCCCATAGCGGGGGTCGAAAGAGGGCAATGCATCGACATAGTAATTATGTGGACGTTCATGGGCGTCGGTAGTCGTTAAAAGGCGATTTCTCGTTTGCCCCCCTATTGTACAAAAAAAAGTCGGTACGGACTGCTTTTTAAATAAACCCGTGTCCGACTCGCTCCCGGCTGCGTCTCTCGGAACGCTCGCATTTGAATACCACATGTCCATTCCAGCTCCGCATCTCTGAACTGTTCTTTTGTTTACCCGCCGAACGCCAGCCGCGCTTCGTGAACTATTCCCCGGAGCTCCAAATTAGCCAAGTGCTGTGTGTGGATATCAGAAATCCAGCCAACTAGACAATAACGGCTGCTGGCACTCGCTTACTCCTCGCTCCGAATAGTTTTGACAAGGTTTTTACCCGACTACGTCTGAGGGGTAATGTTTTTCGAGGTCATACAGGATTAACGGCTAGGCGGACTGTAAGTTTTATATCATAAATCATTAGATTTGTCTTGATAACGCGTGCGATACTGTTTTTTATATACTCGTATATACTTATAGTAGTATAGATTTATGAAGTTATACTTCTTTGGGCACGTTAGGGAGACATTATGAGTATCCTTCTACGGTGCGCGCGCACGTCGTCATGAAAGCACGACACCCGGAAGTTAGCTATGGTCAACATTTTAGATTTTTAAAGAAAGTTACCATAATTCTTCATCTTTATCTTGTTACGTCAAACACCTTCTAGCGCCGACTCAGTTAAACGTCAATTTTGTGGCAGTGTAAATTCGGTGACACAAACGCACATGAACATCAGCATAATTATGCTAACCTAACCTAACACCACCCCCCCCCCCAATGGGCCACCAGTTACTCACAAACCGTACGAAACGCGACACCGTAGGTGTCACGTTACGGCGGTATCAAGTGCCGGCCCAATTCCGTTCTATAGGAGGATGTTGTGTCATGCACTGTGCATGACACTACCTCCTCCAATGCAGCGTGGCACTACCTCCTCCAATGCAGCATGGCACTACCTCCTCCAATGCAGCATGGCACTACCTCCTCCAATGCAGCATGGCACTACCTCCTCCAATGCAGCATGGCACTACCTCTTACAGAAAAAATTCCTGAGATTAGCTTGTTCAAACAGCAAAATCAATATCTTAAATTAAGCTTTATGATAATTTATTTAAAGTGAAAAAAAAAAACACGCGAAAATGGGATTCCTCATAAATGTACTATTTAACACTGAAAAGATTAAAATAATGGAATCAGTAGTTGAGAAAACAAACCCTTCAGCTTTGTCACATTAGTACAGATATATATATTTGTTTTATGAGTGAAAATAAAAAATCTACAATTCCGTCTACATTTCCAAATAATGAGATATGTAATAATGAGGTATGTAAATATAAATGTGTGATGTAACGGTGCGGATGTCGCCCGTCAGGTCCGTTAGCCGCGAGGGGTCCTGAGTTCGATCTCCAGGTCGGACCACTGTTATTAATTGTTTCTCAGATTATTCTGAGCACTCATTACATTGTCCGGGATTGGAATGTGCCCGAAGTTGCCACCTATGACATCATGGGCCTCAGTACCTTGGCTAATCGTGGGTGTGCTAGTATATCTATCTAGTCGACTTAAGAGTTGTGGATGTACTCGCACACCTCTTCGGGGATAACAGGTGTGAAGGTACTTTTTTATATATAATACTAGCAGTCTGCTCCGACTTCGTACGGATACTTCACATAATTTGTCAAAAATTAAATGTTTTACAAAAATTATAAATTTTACCATCGCCACGTCAACATTACCAGTTTTTTTCTTGGAGGGACCTACTACTGATTGGCGGCGCTTGTCCAGCCTCCAGTCCAGTCCAACAGTTCGAATGACTACGAAAGACTTTTCTTCAGGTTTAGGGAGACGATAGGGGGACAGACCCCCCTCTTTCCCGCAGATGGGAAGAGAAAAACCGGAATTTTATTGTGCGCGTTAACCTATGGTGATTATTATTGGGAACGAAAAGGTGGAAAGGGTCCCTCTCACCACACTAGTGGGACGGCGCGCGCACGATGCCGTTTAATTTGCGGAGTCGTGGATAAGGATAATTGAGCTCGTTTAATGTTTGGCTTATCTGAGGAGGACATTACAAGTTACCATGACAACCAATTCAATTTATGACAGGACGTCTGTCGGAACAGCTCGTCAATAATTTCACCATTACACTTGATTACATTATAGAAGTTTTTATAACGATCACAGCGTTTCAGATAATTCGATATGTATGTATAGCCTATGCTAATCAAAGATACGAGGGCTGATTGATCACTAGCCGAAACAACGTACTTTAAAAAGGATAGGCAAACAAAATTTATTACACTATATTCTATCATCTTTTCGGAAATAGAACGTCAAATTTGAATTTATTCGAATTTGTGTGAGGGGACCTAGAACTTTCTCAACAATGCAAAGAAACGAAATTCATGGTGTGATAAAATTTTACGTTTTAAAAGGGAAAACAAAAACCCAGATTAAAGTCAAGCTAGACAGTGTTTTAGGTAATACTGCTCCTGCATAGAGTAAAATTCACACTTGGGTAGCGAAGCCGGTCAAGATTAAAAAGATTAAAAAATCGTTTTGAATGATCGGCTTTTAAAGTTGCGGCAGATAGCAGAGATGGTAAGCATTTCCTCTGATCGCGATTTTAACATTTTACACTTTGCGCGCGATGAGTGCCGCGTTTGCTGACTGTTGACCAAAAGCAACGTCGAGTGGACGTCGGAGTGCTTAGCGCTATTTAAGCGTGATACTAATGAGTTTTTGCAACGTTATTTAACAGTAGATGAAACATGGATACATCATTATACTTCTGGAACAAAAAAACAATGGAAGCAGTGGACTGAGAACGGAAGACCTGCGCCGAAAAAAGCTAAAACGGTTTTGTCGGCCGGCAAAGTAATGGGGTGACTGTTTTTTGGGATGCTCAAAAGACTATTTTAGTGGATTATTTGTGAAGAGGAAAAACAATAAATGGAGAGTGTTATGCGGACTTACTGCAAAAAAAGGTTTTAGTCCACCACGACAACACACCTGTGCACTCGTTAAGGGCTGCAGTTGCCAAACTCCATGAATTGCGGTTCGAATTGTTACCGCATCCCCCCCAATTCCCCTTCCACTTATTCCCGAATCTCAAGAAATGGTTAGGTGGCCGAATATTTTCATCAAATGATGAAGTCTTTGTCGCCCTAGTAGTATTTTGAGGGGTCAGAGAAAACATTTTATCTAACTGGTGTTACTGCATTGGAGAAGCGCTGGACTGAATGCATCGAGGTAGAAGGAAACTACGTTGAAAAGTAAAATTGTTTGAAATAGATCATTAAAGTTTCTTTAGATACTTATACTCCTCGCAATTATATATTACTCGAATATAGGTTCTGTATTTCGGAGCCTTTGAAGCATTGATGCTTATAAACAAACAATCAGACGTTAGTCTAATATTAGTATAAACGTGAAAATGCTCTCACTATTTATTTTTCCCAATGATTCGATATTTTAATGATGGAATATTCCTTGCGTAACATCACTACAATTGATATGAAGTGTCACGCACGCCATCCTATATCGAATGGAGTATATGTGTATAGTGTATTACAGATACGTATCCCTCTTCACACAGAGCGTAACCACACACATTTTAACAATCCCAGCCGCGTCTGTATCATCCGCATTCATAAATCTATTCAAATCATGCATCATCTGCCATTCAGAGCCAGACATCCGTGTGTCAAATACAATTTTTTTTAATCAAAACCTTCGCGTGGCAGCTTTGACGGGGATAAAAAACCCACGTTTTTAACACACAAAATATGGTGTAGACAAATACTTTGCAAATCTGTTCATGCGTGTTTCAAAAGTCTGCACGTTCTAGATAAAACGGTGATGATAAAAAGTTTGTGAATACAATTTTATTGAAGTAATTTTTTTTTTTTGGGAGGGATCAAATTGTGATTTTTTTTCATTGTAAAATAAACGAGCAGTCGTAGCCTTTTGATGACTACCGACGCATACAGACATTTGTATAACAGTTATGCATACGTCTGCACGATCTAGCAACTAGATGAATTAAATGATGATGAAAAAATTCTGAATAGAATAATTTCTAAAAATTGACAATCTTCATAGTTTAAAACTAACGTGTAACAGAGAACTAAAGTTTCCGAGATCACGCGAAGAATAAGCTCGCTGAAGTGACCATGGGCTGGTCACACACTCAGAAGATCAGATGGCAGATGGGCCACATGTCCAGCAGTGGACCGATAAGGGCCGGTGATGACGAAGACAAAAGGGTAGTCGGAGGAATACCGACACCTATAGACATCCACTTAGTTATTATGCCCACGGGTTGCCGCATTGCTCGCAGCACGGTCGACCATCGGGGTAGAAAGGTTCGCGAGTGGCGGCACCGCACCGTGACACGGAGTGTGGGACGTCCTCCTACCCGGTGGACTGGCGACGTGGTTAAGGTGGCGGTGAGCCGCTGGATGCAAGTGGCTCGTGACCGTGACCTGTGGCGCACTGTGGGGAAGGCCTATGACCCGCACTGGACGTTGTTCAGCTGACTGGACACATTACACGTCACTCGAAATACCATTTGATAATTGTTCTTAAGATTTTATTTAATCACTGTTGTAAAGCACCCTCATAAATTAGAGTCCTGTACGTTCCGTCTCAGTAACTCATTGTCTTGCGCAAAATATCTTATTCCTTTGTAATGGTCATAAGCCGCAGTGGACTCTTCCCGTTAACCGACTTTCACCATACCGCTGTATTGATTTACTTGTTTTTACATTCGTTGTAATATTCTATGAGTCGCTGCACAACTACTTCCGAGTAAAGGCGTGTAACTTACTAACAACTAATTCGTAACAAGCTGTCGGGAATTAACTTGTAAACTAACTCTCAGTTCAATAATATAATATAGTAACTAGGAGATACCTATTTTATTTGGATTGGATGTTCATAGGCGGCTGTGTGGGGGCGGCCTAAGAATACCCTCACCCTCGATCCAAGCCCAGGGTGACGTAAGTGTCATCAAAGGGCACTAGTCTCTTAATAGAGGCTGCCAATCTGCCTGCTCAACGTGGCAATTATGAGCATTAACCTCCAATGGACGATAACGGCAGAAATCGGCCCCAAGTTCCCGGTAGTTCCATTAGTCCTGGCCACGGTAACTACCACCGACTTGACCTGGCTACGTATGACGGACGAACGCTCAGACTAGATAACCACTTGGTTTAGTTGGAGGTGGACCTGGGATAATTCCGATGGCACGTTCTGGGGTTATGTGAAGTCCGAAGACAAGGTGAGGACACGATAACTCTGCCATAGGGTTACGTATTAGACGTCAAGGAAGGCGGCGTGGGATTCCTCGTGAATAAGTCCCTCGTATTGAACATCGTTGAAATCTCTAGAGTGTCGGGTAGGGTGGCGTATCTCATACTTAAACTCAATGAGAGGTATAGCCTCAAAGTGATACAAGTATACGCACCAACCTCGACACATTCCGGTGACGACGAGGAGACAACCTGTGAGGTCTCAAAGGCCTTACATAACACCTGTAGGGCCCACTTCAATGTTGTTATAGGGGACTTTAATGCCAAGATGTCGAATGGTGTGGAATCGAGTCGGGGACCACATGGAGTCCGAGGTCGAAATCGCAGAGGGCAAATGCTGGCAAACTTTCTCGAGAAGGAGGGCCTCTTCCTAATTAATTCCTATTTTAATAAGAAGCCCCATAGGAAGTGGACATCGCAGAGCTCCGATACTGTGATGAGGAACGAGATTGACTTTGTTATGACGGACCGAAAGCATATATTTAGGGATGTCTCCGTGTTCAACAGGTTTAAAACCGGAGATCGAAACTTTCTATACGCAAGTTGTATACGTGGCACGCACCTCATCCCGATAACCTAAACAACGACCCGCGTGCAAGCCTAACTCGGCATTTGTCAGGCGATCTTCCGGACGTCAGCTTGAGTGAGATTAGCCTGGCCCTTGCGCTGCCTAAAGAGGGACGTAATTACAGTCGAGTTTCTTAGAGCAGAAGGCGAATCTGTGTTAAGAGATCTAAAAAAAGATTTTTAATTTCGTCCTTCAGCGGCCTCCCAAGGCAGGGCTTGGACGTGGCGTTGTTTTGTTTCTTAAGACGGATGACAAATCACTTCTTCAAAATTACATACCAATTTCACTTCTCGGCCATATTTACAAGTTGTATCGTACGGCTGCCGCGCCAGATTCTCCCCCCACCTCTGTATTAATGCCACATGCCCTAACCGACAAACCCGCAGGATCTCGTCATGCGTGGGGTTAAGGCCGAGAGCCCTCCTATCTGAGACATAGGAGCAGCTCTCGACAAGAACCTCCGCCACGAGTTCCCACGGGGGATCGCTGGCTACTATAATATGTCCTTTTTTTCGTTGACGCGGGGAAACGCATTTACGACCCTTCACCGGCCCTGGGTGAGGTCCAGTGGTGTGTGAGATACCCCGGGACAACAATCATCCGGGCACCTTGACGGCTAGTCAGCCCCCCAAGGGACCAACACCACCTCCACAGATGGGGTTGCCCGGCACTACAGCACAACCCCACCGACTTTGGGACAGTGGAACGTTCCCCGTGCGCAAAAGCACCAACTCCTGTTGCTCTTAGGTCCCCTCTTCATATAAGAGGGGTACCGAGAGCGATTCCTGCTCCTGATCTTTAAGCCCCCTCTTCTTATAAAAGGAGTGCAAAGATCCCTTCGGTTCAATTGGCTATGCCTGGGTTCACCCCAGACTACTAAGCCCCACCGCCACGACAAGGCTTGAACAACTCCCGCCCGCGAGCCTCCCGCGTCCCGCCCTCGCCCTTCAGATACCATATTTCGTAATTCCACGCAACGACGGTCAAACTTGTACTCACCGCTGTAGCCAAAACACAGTTGAATGTCTGAAACAAAAAGCACACATTGACTTTACAAAGAAACAAAAATTTCTGAATGGGTCCTGGGTTCGATCCCTAGGTCGGGCAACTGTTATTAAACGTTTCTTAGATTATTCTGAGCATACATTACGTTATCCGAGATTTTAATGTGCTCGAAGTGGCTATAGGCTTGACACCCATGACACCATGGGCCTCAGTACCTCGGCTAGTCGTGGGTGTGCTAGTATATCTACTGGACTTACGAGTTGTGGATGTACTCGCACACCTCTGCCTACCTCGTCGGGGATAATAGTCGTGAAGGTACATTTTTTTTTAATTTTGTTCCACTTAAAAACTTCTAACATTTAAAAGAAATAATACACAATCATACAAAATCACATTTGTAAAATGTACCAACATCGCGCGGTCGCGTGTTCGAAACCCAACAACAACAACACATCTTCACGCCAGGTCCCCAATGGGCGAGGCAGTGAGAACGGACTGCCATACATTACGATCTTTGCCTCCTTCACATTCATTACTCTCTTCATACAGACGCCAACGCCGGTTGCGATGACTTGACGCCACCTGCCTGTCCGCAGGAGTGTACCGTATCAATCTGACCATGGCATGTGAGTCAGGTTTTCCTAGGTACCATACCATACCATACATCCTTCCACATTCGCCTTGTACATCTGCTCTATTAACCCCCCACCTGCCATTCTTTCTACAGTCAATTTAGTTGCAGCCTAAGTCTAATGTATGTGCTATGTGTATTTCTATAGTAAAAATCACAAATGTATAAAATTTCCTAAATGTACGGAAATATGTTAAACATATTTCCGTTGTCTAGACTTACGACAAGTACTTACGGTACTTACGACAAGTACTTACGGTACTTAGCACAGGACTGGGCTCACGTGCCGCGACAAGTCCACAAATATTATCACAGCGTATCAAAACTGTCTGTCTGTATAAAAGATGTGCACGTGACAAATTGTGCACTTTGTAAAAACGACTTAAAGCCATGCACATAAGGTTGACATTGTTAAAAATATGTTTACGTACAAACAACCACGGACGCTAGTGACAGTTCCATATGAACTCATATATCGGTGGGGCCATGCACAGTCCCTGACCCTACCTCCTGTGCAACGGGATTGGGCCCGCGCGGTACGTCTCCACCTCCGCCTCTCGCAATACCGCCGTAAATTCAAATTTACAGTGTCGCGTTTCGTGCGGCTTGAGAGTAGCCGGTGGCCCAAAGGGGGGGGGTGTGAAGGCAGGCATAGTAATTCATGTGCGTTGGTAGCTGTAAAAAGCCTCCAATTTCTTGTTTGCCTCCCCCCCCCCATTCTGTAGAAAAAAAATCGGTAGCGTCGTGTTGAATAGCAGCTGAACCGGGTCAGCACAACTGGGGTGGTACATCTCACCATCATAATACCGCCGCTAAGTTGCTACCCGGTTGCCTATAAGAGGGGGGGAATGTAGGAGCGCCAGTCCGCTCCCGGCTGAGCCGGCCGCAACGCGGCAACAGCACTCGTATTTAACAAGCGCACACGTCACAAGTGTTGTAAGGCTCGAAGCACCCTCCACGCCAGCCCGCACTAATTGCGAACTTAAAACATGTTTAAATAATAAACAGTATTTAGGACTCATGAAAACTCAACTAAAAAGTCGACAAAAACAGACTGGTTTAAAATGTTACAAAATTAAAAATAAATTTCACGGGGTAGCGTCATGCATGCATTGGGGGGTAGGAGGACAACACATCGGCATAGTAATTATGTGGATGTTCATGAGCGTGGATAGTCATAAAAAGGCTGCGATTTCTCGTTTGCCCCCCCCCCCCTTTCTATTAAAAGAATTTTCAGTCTCTTAAATTCAAAATAATATTTTTTAACATTCATTCCGAGTAGTCGGTAGTGATTGTAAATAGGGGATACAACAATGCATTTCGTTCTGGCGTGAACGTAAAAAGCAGGGCGAATACGAGTTTGTGTCTGGCGCATGCAGGGTTCCGCACCGTAATCATTAAATAAAAAAACGTTACCGTTTATTGTGCAGAACCTTACATTGCTTGTACGGAAGCCTCCTTAAACAATTATTCGTAGTAAGTATTCGTGCAGGTCCAATATCGCTGCAAAGCAGCAATGACACTACCTCTTCGCATCATACGTGAAAATTTCAACTCTCTAGAAGTCACGGCTGTATCTCAGTCTGATGATAGGCTGATAAACGGCGTCAAGCACAGTCAAACATGACTGACAGCGGTGCGGAACCCAAAAAAGCTATTTGAGTCTGGAAATATTCGCGACCGTGAGGTGGAGAGTATTTCACTATCTCAACGTCTTCACGTTGAGGCGTGCCAGTGAAACATTGAAGTATCCGTTTAAGGTCCTACAACCCTAAACAGGCTAACGGGTTGGACGATCCATTTATATCTTTCTTTCACTCTCTCTCCCTCTTTCTTTCTCTCTCTCTCTCTCTCTCTCTCGCTACTGACGCTGTGCGTTAATCCTTTGTGTTAGATAAGGCATTGCATAGGCATGCAGGTGTGCACCTCGCCTATGACGAATGTCTAACCAATTAGGCGCAGCCTAAAGAGGCACACTGTTTTCTTACCTTTTTTTTATGGTATAGGGGACAAACGAGTAATCGGTGCCTTTCAACGACAACCAACGCCCATGAACATTAGCATAATTATGCCCGATGCGTTGCGCTCCTTTTCACTCCCCCTCCCCCCTTGGACCACCGGCTACTCACAAACCGCACGAAACGCGACAGTGACGCTGTCACTTTACGGCGGTATTATGTGAGCGAGAGGTACCTTTTCGGTCGTGCCGACCCAATTCCGTTGCATAGGAGGATGTAGTGTCATGCACTATGCATGGCACCACCTCCTCCTATGCAGCATGGGACTACCTCTCACTCCTCTCCCTTCTTCTATTTATTGTTCTCTGTGGTAGATAGTATTTAGTATTGCAACAAATGTTTTATTTTCTATATCCCAGCGGCCATCTTGTGTTTGCAACTTTTAAAATTCTATTCTAATCTTCTTCGTACTTTTTTTATTTTTATCTGAATTGATTTGAACTAAATTATCCCTCCTTAGATCGGAACTTCTTAACGAATAATAAAAAATGGCACTATTGAACGAAAATCAGCATTGTAATTGTTAAAAGCTTAATATTATAACGCGAAAGTTTGTAAGTATGGATCGATGTTCGTTTTCTCTCTTTCACGTAAAAACTATTGAATGGATTTTAATGAAACTTTACAATAAATACCTTATACGGGGGGTGATTGATAAGTATCCAAAACGACAAAGAAAAACTTTAATAATCTATTTAAAACAATTTTATTTTTCAACGTAGTTTCGTTCTAACTCGATGCATTTTGTCCAGCGCTTCTCCAATGCAGTAACAGCAGTTTGATAAAATGTTTTCTCTAAATCCCTCAAAATACTCGTCTACGGCGAGAATGATTTCAGCATTTGATGGACATCTCCGGCCACCTGACTATTTCTTGACATTCGGGAATAAGCGGAAGTCCCACGGGGCCAGATCAGCAAGCTTGCTTAATGAGTATTATCCATATCCACTTATTGTTTCTCCTCTTTGCGAATGATGCACTAAAATAATCTCTCGAGCATCCCAAGAAACAGTTGCCATCACTTTGCCAGCCGACAAAACCAATTCTTAGCTTGTTCTTTTGTTTCAGGAGTGTAATGATGTATCCATGGTTCATCTACTGTAACATAACGCTGCAAAAACTCGTTAGTATCACGCTTAAACAGCGTCAAACACTCCGACGTATCGTCCACTTGACTTTGCTTTTGGTTAACAGTGAGTAAACGCGGCAACCATCGCGCGCAAAGCTTTTTTATTCGCAAATGTTGGTGTAAAATTTAAAAAAGGTATTGAGTGGAAATGCTTACCATCTCTGCTATCTACCGAAACTTCAAGCGCCGATCATTCAAAACGATTTTTTAATCTTTTTGATCATGTCCGGATACCTGACTTCACTTGGACGGCCAGACCTGTTCACGTCTTCGCAACTCTGTCTCCCACGTTTAAAATCAGTTACCCAGGTGTGAATCTTTACTCAACGCAGGAACAGTATTAGCTAAAACACTGTGTAACTTGACTTTAATCTGGGTTGCTGTTTTCCCTTTTAAAACGTAAAATTTTATCGCCGCCCGAATTTCGTTTCTTTCCATTGTTGAGAAAATTTACGGCAGAGAAAGTTCTAGGTCCCCTCACACAAATTCTATCATTTCGAATAAATTCAAATTTGGCGTTCTATTTTCGAAAAAATGATAAAATACCCAGTATGGCTTTGACGGGGCACATACAGACCTACATACATACACACGCTCCAAAACACTTTGCCCTCCCGCTGGACCGCAGCTGGTTACAAAACTACAATCCATTCGGTTTCGTTTTACACTAAACCTCCTCCTCTCTCCCTCAGCGGCCCAGCGGTCACTCAAACCGCACGATACGCGACATTGAATTTCACGGCGGTGAGCGAGAAGTACCAAAGTTGTTCTAAATGTCTATAATACATACATTAAATATCATAACCCATTTTAAACGCATTCATTTCATAATAAAGCATCCATTTTCAAACCTAGATCTAGGTTATCTGACAATAATATCCATCTGGAAAATGAAAAAAAAAGATATACCCTCTAAAAAAAAAAAAAAACTTCGTCTATACAAATGTGCATAGTGCAAGCGAATGAACACCTTATACATAGGCAATAGAGTATATTTTGAATTGGTGTGGCTTGTGAATGCGTGTCTGCCGGTTCCAAGCATGGGCGGAAGCGATTTTGTCTAGTAGTTCTTTTTTGGTCAGTACATAAACGTTATACATTTGCATAGTCCATATTGTAAATCTATATGTACAAATAAAATTTGGAGTGTGTATCTGTGATTTCAAATTACTAAACTACAAGATTAATCTCTGGAGCGGCAAAAAAGGATTTAAATATCCAGAGTGCGAGGAACTTGCAGTATCTTTTTTCTAAATCTGGCGTCGGTTATTCACGGGCGATGGCGGGGCGGATCGCTAGTTTCTAGTAAAATATGTACGTCAGCTCCGCATCTGGAGTTTAGTTCTTAAAAATGAACACGATTCCCAGGTCAATGACGCGCAAGACACGTAAAAAGCTTACGAGAACAGATATACATATCTAATCTCGCCATCCTGGACTGTCCTAGACCGTCACTACACTGGACACTTCGAAGTCCCCCCTATTTCTGAGATCTTGTTGAGTGCCAGCAGACTTTTGTAGATCCGTATTTTACCCTTGTGTTACGGAATCCTTAAATAAGTTTGAAGTAAATATATCTATACCTCTTTTAAAACAGATTCCCCAAAAGCTGTCTGTCTGTATGTGATCTATTTTCTCAAAATTCATCCATGAATGAAGCGAATAAGGTTTTACTGTATATTTTGTTAAGGTAAAATAATCCTGTTGTTCACGAGCGTAGCCGGAACGAATCGCTAGTTTACGACCAAATTAATGTTATTTATTAAATTTTCAGTGACGTCATTATATCCCCGCTACAGCGCACACCTTGTCACACCACAAGGGGGAGCTACGCGCTAGTAAACATGTCCAACCCCTCCCCTCTGCCCCCCGGGCCTGCCCCCTCGCTGCGGGCTCGTGGGGCGCCAGCTAACTCTCGCACTAGGCGTTACCACTTTATTAGCGCGATCCTAATCGAGCTCAGAGCTAACAAACGATCTTGTTTATCACCTGTTCGTACGTGACTGATGTTTTTCTTACAGTAAAAGGGAGTTAGACGGACATTCGGCTTGATTTGGGGTGTGAGCTGGTGAATGCGTGCCGTGAGCGTTTCGAAAATGAGACCAACGGAAGTTGAGAGGGATATATAAGTTTGTGAAGGTAGGACAAGAGATGAGTTAAGTTTCGCATATTACTGCAGAGGCAAGAGAGAGATGCGAGGACATATTTTCCATTTCTTCTAGTCAGTTACGTTTCGTATAACAAAAGTTTTACTTCAGTTGTGTGGTCTGAGTATGGCCGTATTTTTGTTGTTAAGGGATAAACTTCTTAACATATGGCGTATTGTATGCTTAGACTTATATGTATTTATATGACGGCAGCTTGGCGTCTTGGTGTATTGAGAAGGAAGATGACAAACCAATAATATCTTTGTCTACCTTATATCGCATGCGAATTGCACAGAGAGAAATTAAAGAAAAAATAGAGACAAATAGTGTACATTTGTTGTCCCTTTCCACTTAGAAGGCCGCGATTTAGCCTGGCTTTCCTTCTCTATGTACATTATCTCTAAGATTGCTTAGCTTCATACAGACAAATTAAAATAGTAATAATAATAATGTCGTCCTAGACGAATTTCGGCTACGGCGGCCAACTCTATATCGCCCAGCCAACTGCGCAGGACATATTGTTCTGCACAAGTGTGTATCGCAGGCTCAAGTACACTCCCTGTTCCCTCATTCTCCTATCCCGATGGGACGGCAGTCCGACACGAGCGTAGAGAAACCAGGCGTAACAATCATGCGAGTGTCCACTCGCGTCGATAGCCATCAAATGGGCCGGACTGCCCTTTTGCCCCTTATGCTATAAAAATGCACTAAGTGGTATATCACACCCGATTCGCCCCACAACTTGCCAACTTCCAACTATTACCAACTTTGCGCCACGTCCAGACTTTTATGCGCAGCTGCGAAAAAACTAATAATGAACTAATCAGCGTTCCGATAGTCCAAGGGAGGAGCAAACTTGACCCAGCCGATTAAAGACGGCGCCGCCATTCTTAAACCGATGAAAAACGGACGGTTCTCGTCAGATTTTTTTGTGTGAAGTGAAGTGTAGTAATAGGAGGAGGTAGTGCCATGTAGTGCACGGCACTACCTCCACCTATCCACTCACACACATAATGCCGCCGTAAAGTCACATCTTCAGTGTCGCGTTTCGTGCGGTTTGTGAGTAGCCGGTGGCCCATTGGGGGCGAAGGGGAGTAACGCATATGCGTAGTAATGTGGATGTTCATGGGCGTCGGTGGACGTAAAAAGGCTCCGCTTTGTTCGTTTGCCACCCTATTCTATAAAGAAGTAGTGCTGGAGACGCACGTTACGCGTTACGCCTCCCACGGTCAGCTCACAGATCCAGTGCGGTACGGCGTACAGGACACGGTGATACGAAGCGAATTTCACTAATATTCTTTGGTTTTAAAGAGTGATTACTTGGAGAGGTTAATGGTCACCGGCGGAGTGGATGGAAAGAGAGCACCTGAACCGGGCGGCATTAAACACCACCGTCGCTGATGCCGCGCACGCTGCCGTAGACCGAACCAACTGGCACAGAATTGTCCACAAAATCTTTCGCGGAGGTCACAATCCTCAGCAGTGAGGGACACGACTCGAGGAGGAACAATGAGAGTGAGTTAAGCTTATATAACAGTAATAAAATTAAATTTTAAAAAATCTATTTGACTTCAAAAATACTAAAAAATTCACTGAAAACTTTAGAATAAAAAGGACTAGAATTAGCCTAGCCCTGTGCCACGTACCGTAAGGACTTGTGTTACACGTAGTAGACAACGGACAATATATTTAATATTTTTTATAAATTTAAGAAATATATTTAAGATTTTTATTATAGAAATACATATAACACATACGAGGTGTGATTGATAAGGATCCGAAACGACAAAAAAAAACTTTGACAATCTATTTAAAACAATTTTATTTTTCAACGTAGTTTCCTTCCACCTCGATGCATTCACTCCAGCGCTTCTCCAATGCAGTAACACCAGTTTGATGAAATGTTTTCTCTCCCCTCAAAACCCCTCAAAATATTCGTCTAAGGCGACAATGACTTCATCATTTGATGTATATCTTCGGCCACCTAACCATTTCTTGAGATTCGTAGCCGTCGCATGGGACCAGATCTGGGGAATTCATGGAGTTTGGCAGCCCTTGACGAGTGCACAGGTGCGTTGTCGTGGTGGTATAAAACTTTATTTTTGGCTAAATGAGGCCGTTTCTTTCGGATTTCTTCACCATATTTTTGCAGCAAGCTTGTGTAATACTCTCCATTTATTGTTCTTCCTCTACGTAATTAAAACACTAGAATAGTCCTTTGAGCATCCCAGAAAACAGTCGCCACGGCTTTGCCTGCCGACAAAACCGTTTTTGCTTTCTCCGGTGCAGGTTTTCCGCTCGCAGTGCACTGCTTAGATTGTTCTTTTGTTCTAGTAGTATAATGATGTATCCATGTTTCATCTACTGTCACATAAGGCTTCAAAAACTCGTTAGTATCACGCTTAAACGGCGCCAAACACTCCGACGAAAGAAAATGCCTGTCATCTCTGTCATCTCTGCTATGTGCCGCAACTTTAAGCGCCGATCATTCAAAACGAATGTGTTGATTATTCACAATGAATCTCTTTGATCGTATCCGGATTCGTGACTTCATTTGGACGGCCAGACCGGTTAAATAAGTTAGTTATTGCGAATTGTAGTCAATGCAGGAGCAGTATTACCTAAAACACTGTCTAGCTTGACTTTAATCTGGGTTGTTGTTTTCCCTTTTAATACGTAAAATTTTATCACCGCACGAATTTCGTTTCTTTCCATTGTTGAGAAAATTTACTACACAGAAAGTTCTAGGTCCCGCTCATACAAACTATATCAGTTCGAATAAATTCAAATTTGGCGTTCTACTTTCGAAAAGATAATATTATATAATGTAATAAATTTTGTTTGCCTATCTTTTTTTTAAAGTTCTATGCCGATGCGTTGCCCTCAAAGGGCCCTGAATGTAATTAAAGAGAGAAAATTCTTCCCACTTAATAAAATATACACCTCTCATTAACTGATACATAACTACAAAAAGACAATTAAATATAACACTCACTTCTGGCCATCCATACAGCTCTAATATTAATTATATCGTCCATTTTATAATTATAACTTGGGGATGATCTGTGGCCGTAGAACTATGAAGGCGTAGACGGGGCAGGAATTTTAATAATACTGTTGCAATGCAAACGACTCTTAGCATTTTTTTTCCGACTCAATTGTGAAATGAAGGCCCAGTTTTTCACCGGCTACTCACAAACCGTACAAAACGCAACACTGAAGATGTCACTTCACAGCGGTATTATGTGAGCGAGAGGTACCTCTCCAGTCGTGCCGGCCCAATTCCGCAGCATAGGAGGATGTAGTGTCAAGCACTACGCATGGCACTACCTCCTCCTATGCAGCAAGGCATTACCTCTTCCTGAAATCTTTAGAATCCTTATACCACCTTCATTCTTGAGAGTTTTGTTTTAATAGTGTTGTTGCAATGCAAACAACTCCTCGCACCGGCCGAAATCAGCTGCATGTCAACTGCGAACTGTTACATGAAAAACTACTTTGTTTCGTTAGTACGTTTCTTTTTCAAACTGTTGTAAAAAAAATCTTAAGACTTTTTTACCTTATACTGCCCTCCATCGTAGGAGTTTTAGTCTACCTACTGACACAAGATCATTTTTGCTTTTTTTAGGGTTGTGTAGGTATTCGAAATTTATTATATGTACTCGTCATTCGGGATTCATCAAAATCGGGTAATCCATAGTCTATTGTTCTTGTTTCCCCCTTAAAATAGTATAAGCGACATTAATAGTAAACACACCCCCTTATAATAGAACTATAAGCAGAATTTTATATCAATTATAAACTCGAGAGTTAGTAAGCATGGGTGGATGTTTGTTACCCTATCATGTAGAAACTGCCGAATGGATTTTAATGAATCTTTACAATAATATAGCTTATAAATCAGAATAACGGATAGCCTACAGAAATAGTAACTTTTGCACAAGATTTCGTCTTTTATTTATAGCAATATACAAACGTGTAACAGGAACCTTTTAAAGACTACCGACGCCCATGGACATCCACATAATTCCTATGCCAATGCGTTGATCTCCTTTTCATATCCTCCTCCATGGGCCACCTCACACTCACAAACCTCTGAAACTCGACACCGAAGATGTAATTTTCTTAGTATATTTTCACTAGTACACTGTACTCCATGCGAACGAAGTTACCGGTAATAACTAGTAAAAAAATAATTTTAGACATGTTAAAAAAACATGCCATTTCTAAATAATAACACATCTTTACTCTGCATTTTATATTACAATTTAAAAACGACAAACACAAAACCACTCTTCATTCCTGGACATAAAGCTCAAAATACCACCTCGTTTCACGTGCGGAGCAATTTCAACACTACAAGCAACATAATAAGGTTCAATTTGATCATGAACGTGCAGTCCAGAGCTTTTTTTTTACTTTTAATGAGTAGTGATTAAAATGTTTTAATTTATATCGGATAAGGTCCAGGTAGGAACCAACACATTAATGACGCGACCACACCGGTCACCACGAGTAGGCAATCCAAAAGTATTTTTTAAAACATCGTTAAAAATTGAGTCAAAAGTCACGATGCATGACCGCATTGGGCCGGCGCAGTGGTCGAGTGGCGCATGTTCGACCACAGTCGAGAGGCAGTGGGTTCGAGTCCCGGGTCGGCTCAAAGTGTTATTGGGGTTTTTGAATTTGTAATAACAGTCCGGAGTCAGGAAGTTGGCGGTGTTTCTCCCCGGCACGTTATGCCGTTGGTCCTGCGCCTGATCTCTCTCCGGTCGTGTCGGACTGTCGTCCAATCGGAATAGGAGAATGAGGGAACAGGGAGTGCTAGCCGTTAGCTGGTATTTACACAGATGGCCGCTGTGGTAGAAGTTCGGCTGGGACAATGTTATCGATGGGCCATGACGATCGGAGAGGTACATCTCGCTTACGTGACATCGCCCTAGTGCCAGCCATGCTGTCGTGTCTCTTGCGGTTTTTGAGTAGCCGGTGGACCATTGAAGGGGAGGATAAAAGGAAGGCAATGCAACGCATCTGCACGATAATAATGCGGACATCCATGTGCTTCACTAGTCGTCAAAAAACTACTATTTCTCGTATGTCCCCGTATAATATAGAAAACCCTCCAACGAAAATTTGTTCCAACAAAATGATATATTTTCAATTTCCGGGGACTTATCACACCAAGTTAGTCTAAGTACCGTAATGACTTGTGTTACAGATACTAGACAATAGACAATATATATAATATTTTTTATGAATGTAATAAATTTTATATGTTTTAAGATTTTTATTATAGAAATACACATACAAGCACCTATGACCTCGGACCAGAGGCGGCGCATCGAGCTGGTAGTTGAGGAGACGCGATTTCTTTGGTTTTCTGCTACGACACCCTTCCGACGTGCGCTTGGCCGGTTTTGAATAAACCATTTCGAATTTTCGAGCAAACGCGTTCCAGTCTAGAGACTAGAGCACTAGAGCAGTAGAGCAGTAGAGCAGTATGCTCGCTCGCCTGGACACAGGTAATGGCTAAAGGACAGATGAGCTGACCGGTTCGTACAGCAAGTGCAAGTACACGGACGAGTGCTTCGAGTTTGTCCATTGAAACGATAACGAGAAACTTGAATTATTTTTTTAACTGTTCCTTCTGTTTTCCGCCATACTTTGAATTCCTTGCCTCCTGGGATTCGTGATTGCATCGAACTGAAAGTTTTTAAAAGGAGAGTAAAAGAGCATTCTCTCAATCTTAGTGATATGTAATTACCGACCCACCCCTATCTCTCCCTCTCTCTCTCTCTCCCGCAGATGGGAGAAATGGATCCCGATGTGAGAGTGTTTGGAACAGCTAATTTGGCCAGAGCCCCGACTCTAACGTCAGAGGAAGCTCGCGCGCGGTAGCTAACTTTGACGTGTACGTAAAATAAAATAGAATAGTACTTAAATAGGAATATGAAAATTTCACTTTCAAACGTTATACGTTTATTACCGACCCACCCCTATCTCTCCCTCTCTCTCTCTCCCGCAGATGGGAGAAATGGATCCTGATGTGAGAGTGTTTGTAACAGCTAATTTGGCCAGAGCCCCGACTCTAACGTCAGAGGAAGCTCGCGCGCGGTAGCTAACTTTGACGTGTACGTAAAATAAAATAGAATAGTACTTAAATAGGAATATGAAAATTCCACTTTCAAACGTATAACGTTTTTTCATATTCCAAAAAAAAATCCACCGCCCATAATTAGGAGAAATAACTAACCGCAAGACACGCGAGAGCAGATGCACAGGCACCAGTACTAGCCTGCGGTACTCGAGAGCGAAGATTTGCAGTCTATTACTAATAGTATAAGACAAAAGAGATTGTCTGCACACGCCAATCTAAGAAACTACCGGCCCGAAATGAACAATTCTTTTTTGTGTTGGCCATTTATTGAGGAACGCTATAGACTATATACCATGACTCTACGACTAATAGGAGAAGAGTACCGCGGGTGAAACCGCGGGGTGATGCTAGTCTATACATATTATTAAAGAAAGTAGTGCCGTGATGCATTGCAACGTAATTGGGCCGGTACGACCGGGGAGGTACATCCCGCTCACGTAACACCACCGTAATGTGACACCTATGCTTAGCCGGTGGCACATAGGAGGGCAGGGGACAAGAGGGTAATGCATACGCATTACAATAATACGGGCGTCTATGGGCGTCGGCAGTCATCAAAGGCCTATAAAAAATGTATGCAATCTCTTAAAATTTGCTGGACTAATTTACATGGCGTATTTCGCCATGGAGCAAGTGGTGCATGGTTTTAGCGTATTTGTTAATGTAACCGTCCTGCCCTTGATATTTACGGGCGAAGCCGGGGAAAACCGCTGGGAAGATATTAATGAAAAAAAACGGCCAAGTCCGAGTAGGACTCGCAGACTAACGGTTCCGTAGCGTCTATACACATTATAAGAGTAAGTCACCAGATGTTGTTAGTATGTATCGATTTTCTCTAAATCTACTCAACGGAGTTAAATGCGTTTTCACAAATCGATAGAGCTACGGCAGTTACAGAGACGCAGTCTAGTGACGGTCAAGCAGATAGCAGAGTCTTAGCAACAGGGACCCATGTTTACACTTTAGGTACAGAACCCTAAAAACAGCAACTGCCATTCTGGAATGATAGCCCATTCCTTTTTTCGTTCATGTTTTTTCAAGTCAGGAATGAAATATTTATGTAAAAAATTTATATATGGAATTACTACAATTAATGTTATTGCTAGTTTCTTTTTCAAATTAAAAATAAACTTTTTTAAATATGGAATCCATTTGCATATTAATCCAAATTCCATATTAATTTATTTGTACATTGTAAATGTACCATATTGATTGATCAAGGTATTTTAATTGTTATAGAACAAGATGAGTTTGCAAATATCTTGTGTTCATTGTTCTCACAGCCCTTTTAGGGCACAAATATTTTCTCAGCCTTCCCAAGCCTTGATCTTTCCAGATCTATTTTTATTGTAATATTGTTAGTTATTTGAAATGTTTTCTGTAATATGCACAAGTGTTATACGTGGAATAATGTTCCAGCTTTTATAAAGTACCAGCTGTATTATGCAGTTTCACCCATGCCAAGGCATTTATGCCATATCTTTTTTCCAAAAACCAGTAAAATTTATTTTATATTGTAATCTTTAACTGCACACTGAACAGGTTTAAATAACCTATACGGTAACTTTTGCCTAAAGGAATAATAAATATAAAAACTTTTGCACTTAGAACTTATGCTGTGGAAGTGAAGAGAAGTCCAATGTAGCTAGATTGGATTGCTATGAGTGGTAATTGGGTGATGAGTCTCTCATTTACAAATTAGCAAGATTAGAATAGAACTGTATTTGTGTATGTACTCTAAAATCTACTAAATGAAATTTGATGTTGTCATCACCGTTGTTGCTAACACTCTAAATTAAACGTGACACTTACATTTATATTTTCTTGGTAAATATTCTATAGGTTTGGGGTTGAAAGGGGTCAATCCCCCTCTCCCGTAGATGGGAGAGATGCATCTCGATATGAGACACTATCTAGCTGTTACAAACAGTAACAGCTAGATTATATTGTTTCAGAAAAGCCTAATGCTAAGAATCGGGCCTACAAGGTCACAAATGTACAGAGTGTGCTTCACAAAATTCAGGATGTAATTGAAGATTAGACTATTTTGCTGCTATTCTTGTATACTAGTTGGTGCTTTATTCAGGAGGAAGATTATAGGCTAATGTCATGATGCTTATACCCGGCCCGGAGATAAGCTGGTAAAACTGCAGAATGCTGTTAGTGAGCTATTTAACTGCGAGTTTGATTTGCTTCTAAACTAAAGATAAAATTTAGTCGTGCCAAAATGAAAACCTATCTACTTCTTTTTTTTTTTGTTATATTAGTTTCAAAAATAATGCTAACAAGAAGTACTAGAATGTATTTCTTGTTAGCATAAAAATTATAACTTTGTAGAAATGATTGTGTACATATATAAGCACGATACATACATATAAGCACGATAAATAAGTTCATTTATACACATTATATACTATATTTGTTTCATAAATTGTAACCGAACACAATTGTGTCTAGTAAGGTTTTCTTTGTTTTATTTCTAATGCTTTATCGATGTAAAACTCTTTGCCCCTAAATAGACGAAGACTAAGATATGATTGTACAAAGGACTAAATTTAGTGCAGACAAATGCACACTCAATGCATTTATCGTTTTCAAAGCGAAACATCAAAGACTTTAGCATCAATAAACATTGTCAACATCAAAGCAACGGCAAAATGTGCAACGAATTAACATTTCCTAACAAAATACCATTAATTTCTGTTTCAAAACTATAAATAGCATAAGGATGCACTCACCGGATAGGACGAAAACGAACAAAAGTCCACAAAAAAAACGCATTTTCGACACACTATTCCACTTATCGTCTATTTTACGATACAAATAATATAATTTTTATACATTTAGCATCGTTTTTCATTTATGAAACATTGGAAAGATTTGAAAGTATTTGTTGGTACGCGTACTCTCTCATCGCATGCCAAAAGCGAACTTGACAAGGGATCTGAGATTCCAATTTCAAGGACCTCTCTCACTGACAGCACACAAATGCACAATTTACGTGCACACATATAACATATATACCAGACAGCGGCTAACTTCACTCTGCAATTGACAGTTCATTCACACCTATTGAAATGATTTCGTAGTTTCCATTTTAATTGTATACTTTAGAATTTCGGTAATAGTATCATAAAACATAAAATGTATTTTAGAAAATATGTTGCGGTATTTGTAATTTCATAAAAGATCCAAGAGCTTGGGGTAAATTAGATGTAGTTCGTAATATTTATACCAGATGGCGATTGTTATTTTCATCAAGTGACATGCTTCGTTGCAGCGGAATAGGGCCGGCCGGGTCGGAATTCAATAAAGTCGAAAGGTCACCAAACGGCTTGTTTGACCCTCCTATGCTGTGTAGAAATTAGACAGCATAATCACTTCTCGCAGATATTATGTGAGGATTTAATGCATGTGCAATTTGTCTTTCAGTGCCTTGTAGTTTTAATAGCATATGTAAATCATTTAAAGTTGCATAACTACAATTTGCGGCTTAAGATGTGTTCAGAATACGTAGTTTACAAGACAAATTTTTATTTTAATTTATTTACGGTTAATGAAGTCTATGACAAAGATTTCACTATCTTCAATGAAATGTATACACACAAAACAGACTGTCCAGAGCAAGGGTTGTGTAAACAAAAAATATGTTTTTGTTATACACTGTTCTGTAAACAAGCACACTGTAAACATTTGTTAAGGTGCATATTATAAAATTAAGTTTTATTGTTTATAGGGACCAGTAACAGGCTTTAAGCTTTCCCAACAAAACATTGTAAGTTGTACCACACTACTAACAAAAGTTATACAAGCAAAATGTACTGAATATCTTTATTGAAATATTCATGACAAATTAAAATGAAATTGTTGTTACAGACTATACAGAGGTTTATTTAAATATTTTACAGCCGACATTGTGGTCACCAGCATTCATAGGCATAGGACTGAGCTGATCCCAAAATTTATTAAAATTATCGGAAGGTTCAACAATATTCTGTAAATAGTTCTTTCTTAATATTTTATATGACATAGCCTATCTATGACATAGTGCCCTAATATTTTTAATTTGTTTTATTACATATTTAATCTGCAAAATCATTATGGAGATTATGTAGCTATTATACCAAGGTGCCTAAATAAAACATTAAACATTTTTTTTGTTGCTAAAATGGTATTTAGCAAATGTTTGTGCTACTAACAATGGAAACACCAATGAAGCATCAGCATAAAGTTTCACTGGTGTTGCGTTTGGCCGTATTTTTCCCCAAGACACAGCTTCATCTGGCCTTGCGCCTGCATCGCTGCCGTCAAATTCACTGGCAGTATTCACATATACTGCAAAATCAGCACCATTTCTCATAAGGTTTGCATTACAAATGTGATGTTTAATTACACCTCCACCTAAAATTATCATCCCCGTATTATCAGCTTTCACGGCCATTGTATTTAACCTCCTTAAGTCGCTTAATATATCAATTATCAACCCAGTTCTCTTGTATGAATGGAAATACATCATGTCACCCAATGATCCATCCGTTAATGCAGGACTGAAGATTGGTATATTGTTCTTCCAAGCCCAATAGCACACCGAATTTTCATTATTGATTCTCTCCCCTAACCTGGCTATTATTTTAGATGGACTCCATATGGTGCCCTCTTGAAACTGTTCATCTAACATCTCATCTAATAATGGTATAACCCAGTCTTCAAATAAGCAGTAATTGTTGTTAGGTACTAGCAGGTTGCCAATCCTGTTGATGCCCCGAGTGCGCAACACTTTGCCGCTCAAGTTAAAGTCACCTACATATGTAGGAGCAAGGCATTTTATAAAGTCCTCCTCCACACCGCCAGCAGTGGTTACAATGCAGTCAACGAGCTTGTTCTTTACTAGAAATCGTATTGAGTCTCGGAGACCGGATGATATCATGTTGGACGTGTAGCCGAGGAACATGGTGCAGTTGGTTTTTTTTTTAATAAACATGTCCTCTTCGTACGCGTCACATGTCTCCTCGTTCAAGGGTTGTGATCGACATTTTAGCATTTTGTTTATTTCTATCACAGCTTTTCCAAAACTAGTGGCTTGGAATCCCGAGGTGGCGTAGCTCTCGAGCAGTTTGTTGTAATCCGTACCATTCTCCCAATCGTAGCCAGCAACTATTGGCGTTTCTGCTGGTAATTCCTGACTTGGCACCAATACAGCCTTGACGGCGATATCGGGTGCGTGGGATTTAGTTTTCTCGGTAGATAAGGCATCCATTATGAACACGATTGAACTCTCGTTTAATTAAGAGAACATAATAACTCGAAAAAAATTTTTTTCGTGAAAAGTGTTGTGTTTACACTTTTACATTTTCGTATTGACGATTGACAGCTAACACTGAGACGTTTGTTCGCTGTAAGATTCGTCCTTATGGACAGGCTAAGATCACATGGCCATACCGCCTCGCCTTTAGTAGTTCATTTTTCTTAAGTTGTTTATAGAGCAAACGTTTTTGGTTCGCTGTTGATTTCTTGTCTCACTGCCACTTTGATAGATGGCAGTTTTTTTCTCATTGGACACTTGATTGCTTTTGAAGATGAGACACCCCCATTTTTATCCGAGGATTTTTTTGTTAGGATACTTATAAATAAATAACGTGATATTCTGGATGATCTACCTACCACCTATGCAGTGGCAGGAGATATGAGCTTATAGGAGATCGCTGGTCTAGACATTCGTTTGAAAAATCATGTGTAACTCGGGGAGTAGCCGAGAAAAGAACCGTAGTAAATCATGTGAAATAACAACACTGTCACAACTTACAATTCAGTGAAGTCACGCGAAGAAGCTGACACCATAGAGAAGGGACGCTGTAAGCAGGCCCACAGAAAGAAGACATGTTCTGTGGGCAGGCCTGTGACTGTAACCGTTCATTTTGGTTAGTAGAGAAGGAGGAGGAAAATGTATTATTTTTGTCTACTTAACCTCGCATAAGCATTGCGCAGAGAGAAATAAATGTGAAAAGAAATATAGATAGCAAGCCACATTTGCTGCCTCTTACTACTATATTTTACTCTGCTACACCGGATGACCGAGTTGGCTGGTGACCTGGTTGATTTGGTCGCAGTGAGCCGCTGGATGCAAGGAGCCCGAGACCGACATCTGGCATTATGTCGCTCTTTAAGGAAGGACAACTGTCCTTGATGATGATAATCGTGGTCTATACAAAAAACAAATTCAAGTGGTTCCTGGCGCCCCCCAGTCCACTCTATGAGCCATTCATTCACGTCATCGCCAAAGTCATTTTAGCTATCATGCGCAAGCTGCCCTCCATGTGAAAGTCGGGGGATGAGAAACCCTACGGTTTCTCTGGCCATGATAGTAATAGTTAAATTAGTTATTATAAACATTCTGATATCGGGATGCATCTCTCCGGCCTGCGGGAGGGGGGAGAATGGGGGGGGTTAGGACCCTTTTCGACCCTAAACGTGGTCTTATCGACCGACGCTCACTCATAGCACACCGAAGCAATAACGAGCTTGTATTGGGTCTCTCCTCGCTTCCACAGTCCATGTTCGGAAAAGGGTGATTTTTTGACCGCTCCATGTTGTGGGATGTGTCCAGTGCAGCTTCATGGTTACTATAAGACACGTCGGGCGACGGGCTAGGTGAGATTGAGGTCAATGCGGGGACATACTCCCCCCCACTCCTCCTTTCCTGCAGATGGGAGGGATGCATCCCGATTGTCTTGGGTGAGGGGACCGGGTCCCCTCGCTTCCCCTTTCTAACGAGGGGGGCAGCTCGTGCGCGGCAGCGAAACTTGGTTTTGGATTACCGAGGAGACTGGAAGAGCTGGTCCAGCTAGCATGACTGGGGTGAACTCCCCCCCCCCCCCGTTCCACCACGGGCGGGTGGTATGCTGGTTCCTGGCAAGTGGTAAAGCGAATGTTGCGAAACGTCGCTCCAGGGAAGTAAAACGCGTGTTTTGATACATTAAGGATAAATCAAACGTTAGGAAAGTGATACAAAGACAAGGTAGACGTAACGCAATGTATTCGAGACGCGCATGTAGGTCGACGCTAGGGCTGCCACCACTGGCGTTACTACCTCTGTAATTAGGTAATTTATGTATTACATATAATTATTATTAATATATAAAATTAATAATAAAGAATAAACTAGCAGCCCATCCTGGCTTCACACGGCTATTTTACATAATAAGGCAAAAATTAATTCATCATCATCATTAGCCGGACGACGTCGGCTGCTTGACATTGGTCTCCCCTATAGCGCACTGTAGGTCACGGCCACGAACCACCTACAAGTGGTTCGTGGCCCAGAAAAGCCCTGTCTACCTTGCAAAAATTCATTGATTTACAAAAACTAGAAATTTACCTTCGGCCTCGTAAACAACACGTCACTATGACAACAAGATCGATTTATGACAATAACGTCTGTTAGGACAGCTAGTTCATAATTTCAAAAGCTGCGATATAATCCTTTGGATTTAATTTAATACAGGGTGTGGAAAACCTTTGGTTTTTTCGAAAGCTTTGATTAAGATTTCTAGCGGTTAGAAAAGTTATATAGCCTATGTTCATGAGATAAAATGTAGGATTCTTGTACCTATACAAAGATTTTTCAAATCTGTATAACAGTGTCAGAGTTTCACAAGTAAACGAACAAACAATAAAATATTACCACAATATAATATAAGTATAGATGGTTTCTTTTAAATTAATGACTATGTCATAGAGTATTATTAAGAATTGTATCTTTCTTAATTTTTTTATTTAAATATATAAAAGTGCGTGCTTGCTCAGACAAATTCAAATGTTGACATGGGTAACCTGGCAATATTACGCGCCTATTTGACTTGACATAATATAACTTATATTGATTCAATCAATATATCAATACTTTGGTTGAATAAATGGAGTAAACAGCCAGCCAAGCGAGTAGCACTCGCATATGAAGTGTTCCGTGTCAGAAAACAAATAAAATTACATATCTCATTATTTACCGAACCGATTTTATTCCAACCATTATAATAAATAAATAATAAACAAATGAATAATCTTTTTTTTCCAAAAAGTGCATACTCTATAAACTGTGGCCTGAACCTTCTTTTAAGCATATTTAATACTTGTATTAGAGGATTCGGCTCTTCCGTAGATATGATATGTGTATACCAAATGATATTTAAGATATATTGTTATTTTGCTCGATTTTCAGAGAAATTCTCGTCACCCTGAAAAAATCAATCATCTATACTAGTATAATAAAATAATAAATCATAAGAGTTTGTTCGTTTATTTGTACGTACTAATCTCAAGAACTACTGATCCAATTTCGAAAATTCTTACAATATCGCGAAACTCATTTATCGAGTAGGGCTATCGACAAATAAAATTGATTTTACATTAGTTAAACAGCATGGCACAATTCTCAATTCTAGTGTGCTATTATTTGGAACAACGTACAATATTTTGTTATAAAGTACGCGTGGCAGCCCTAGTCGAGTTATGTCATGTTATCGTGTGTTGCAAACTGATCGATGTTTTAAATTGCCTTCTACGACACGCCGGCAGTGTTCAAGAGCTTCCACGTGTTTGTATGTACCGGGTTCCACACTGGAACTAGAAATGTTCTAGGGTTCCGTATTGCCCATGTAACGTTGTGTCCATTTATCAACATAATACATTTCTGTACTAATTGTCTTTATGTTTAGAAAAAAAAAAACGGAAGAACCGTCATAACATACAGATTCTCACCATTCAGTCAACCCGTGACCACGGTTGCTGTAAAGCCTCTAAAACGTCGGGCTAGTGAAATAATAAAATAGACCGCGATAGAATCCGTAAAAGCAGTTTTATTGCAATGAGTAACATTCGCGTAAACTTGAGACATCAATAAAGATTCTCCCATATTCATTTTTAAACTTACAAAATTTTTAATTCAAATTTACTACAAATCACACTTACGTTGTTTATCTTCACAATTTAAATCCACGATCCACTCGCACTTATACATTATTTTAATACTATACTAAACAATATTTTAAATCCGTTTTAAAATTGTTACCACCAGAATTTATTACATTATAAATGTAATAGAACAATATCAATATAAGGACGGTACAAATTTAGATTACTTAAGAAAACGTTTTAAGTAAAAACTGGGTATTAAAACAGAACATATTTAACAAGTAACAATGCGAGTGTTAAGAGCGAGCCATCGCCTACCTTCAGCACTGGTAATAATTGCTGTTTGACGGAACAGCAGTGGTTCCTCGCCCATATACTGAAAGAAATGTAACTTATAATAGTAGCAATAACGTCTACATTTGTCTGTGAGTTTAAATATTAAGTGTTACAGTACAATGAAAAATAACCGATTCCTCTTTAATTATTAACTTACAAAGTTTTTATTAATGAGATTGATGTTATAATTGATATTATAAGTAATTGATACAAATTAGATAATTAATATTTATGTATTCTAGTAGTTATTTTTACAAAAAATTAATAAAAAGAATGTATAGAAAATAATATACATTATACTTTATAGATGTTAATATAAATTATATATTATAACATAAACAATCACATTATAGTACAAATAACCCACACCTCTTACATTATATGGATCAAACAATGTGATTAGGTCTCATACTATTTTACATAATATACAAACATACGGACACATATATACATATACTTATTTATTTGTTTACTTATATATAAAGGTTTTCGGTTAAATCCTAATCAAGAGCCATCAAATAAGATTGTATCTTCTTTTGTATTTAAAAGTTGAAGTACTAGTTAAATTATGACTTTTATTAATTTTATTGTATAAATACGGTCCAGAAAATGTTATAAAATCGTGTGAGAAGTTGGTGCGACGTATAGGAATGTCGAGGACGATATGTCTCCTTCTTGTCCGAGATTTTTCACGTGTAAGGCTGTCTGTGCTGCCATAGTAGTATTTCTCTTATAAATTATTTCCTTTATTATCAAACAGGAACCTCAGAGTAGAGCGATGTTTTAAACTTTATTATTTTTAATATGGCTGGTTGTGCGCTCTGTCCAGAATTATTAGAATAGACTTTTTGCAACCAACCCATGATAGTACAGCGTAGGAGCAGATACATTGGCAT
>JAFELO010001303.1:102774-130140 GCA_017140195.1 Eumaeus atala | reverse complement strand
TAATTTGCGATGGTGACGCGGGAGAAATAACAGGAGATGATCCAGATGGAGTAAAATATCCCTGCAGGTTTGTATACTGTTGTCCTTGCCCATGTGAAAGTGTGATCTGCTGAGAACTGTAGCGAACAGGGGGCAGTAATATTTGTCCTTTTTGTATCTTACGAGTTCTTTATATGACGACAAACAAAAGAGTTTATCGTCATCTTGTTTGGTAACACTATTTTCTTGTAGTTATAGTCAGTCTGAAAATTTTGTCGTGACTCGGATGCTTTTTTCTATTAAAACAGCAAGTTTTTCTTCTGGCATTTGTGTTTTCTTACGTTTAGGGGGACGTATTTCAGTGGCTTCGATTGCACTGGCGTTTAGTTGACTTGTCTCCTCACTTTGCCTTTCATTCTGTTTCTCCATATTAGTTGTAGCGTCTTTATTACTTACACTGCAGGAAAGCAAGTCTTGAAAAATACATATATTTGACTTTTTTACGAGCACCTGAACCAGAATGAATTGTTTTTTCTTTTTTGTATTCTTTGTTGTAGCAGTATCTTATGTTTTTCCATTTTTCTTTAAGTTGTGTACCTAAAAATAATAATATTATTAATAATTTTCTTGTTTCAGATATCTTGGTAAGGGTTATTCATTTGGAGAACTTAGCTACAATTATTGCCTAGAAAAATCGACGATTACAGGAATTATCCGCGAACTATGTTAATCATTGTGGAATAAGTTGGTAAACAAAGTCATGCCCGAACCGACTGACCTCACCTCAACCAATATCTAATGTAGACCCAACACCAATGCCTTATGTTATAGTTGTTTTATATGTATAGAGATGAAGCCTTCGATTTAGCAGAAAATTTAATGCGTCCATTCAGGCAAATGTTTACCACATGAAAAAAGGATTTTTAACTATAGGTTATCGAGAGCCCGACGTAACATTGAATGTACTTTTGGTATTTTGGCGAACAAATGGCGTATCTTTCATAGGCCTATAAATGTAAACGTAGATTTTGCCGAAGACATAATAAAAGCCTGTTGCATTCTACACAACTATGTGCGGACTAGAGATGATGTAAAATATAAAGATACTTTATATACTGCACTAATGACTAGTCTCAATACGTTGCATGCGGGAAGAGGGCATCGTCATCTTTGACTATCAGAGATAAATTCGCTCATTACTTAATGAACGATGCGCGTGTTTCATGGCAAGACACAAAAAATAGCTACAACTAACATACAACATGAAAGGTTTAGGTACTTAACTAAATGTAAACGAACAACATTATAAAAAGTATTTATTTGACACTCAAAGGCTAAGTAAATTTTTTACTTTATATTTAATCAGTATTCTTTTAATTTTACAAAGGTTTCGCCCCGAATTCATTAGTTACAGTTTTACCCAATAATCAATTATGAAATATCAGACATCATTGTTCACTATGTGATTGTATTGTATATAATATATTACTTGTGTGTATGTTTATGTATGTATATTCTTCGCATGTGTATATACATACATATGTGTGTATGTATGTGTGTACATATATCTGTGTGGAAAAGTGCGCAATAAAAAAAAAAACAAATTGGATGATATTTGCTATAGTTTTACGTCGTAATGTTCTTATTCGAGTCATGTCCTGAAATACACAATTATAGTGTTTTTTTTTCAAATTAAGTATGTTTTGTAATTTTTGTACAATAATTCTTGATTTTTCCACCATGTTTCTCTTCACTTATTTGTTTCGTATGGCACCTTACAAATAAAGTTATTTTTATTATTTTATAAAATGGAGTAATAACATTGTGACCTTCATTTTAAAAAGTGCTCGAAATGTCTGCATAAAACAGGCGAAGTTGTTTTATTTTTAGTTAAGTACCTAAAGTATGCCGACAGTATAATATACTAGTGCTTTTTAATAACAATAATAATAATAATAATACGAGTAATAGGTAATAATTCTGTCACTTCATTTTGGTGAATAAACCTACTTACCTAGAATATTATTTTTTTCCAACGTGTCTTCACTATTCCCAAATATCTCCACTAACTCTTGCCAAGCTTGGTTCTTGATAATTTTATTTGAGTAATCCTGACACTGAATATCCCATGTTGCAGGTCTCTCCTCCACTTCATCAATAAATAGTTCAGTGTCGAAACGATCCATGTGGAACTCACGTCGAGCTGTGACGTGCTAACCGCGCGGTATCCGCAACGCAACAATCGCGAAGTAAAGACTCCATAGTAATAGAAACGCGTGAGAGCAGCGCGATTCTATTTTCCGGCGGTTGGGTCGCCGTAACCGCGCTGTTATGTCTGAACGATTGCTTAATAACTCATACAAATAAGACTCGCGCGATTTCCATCCGATTCTGAAATCGGGCGTTCCCGCCGTGTCTGAACTAGCCTTAAGTCTATAGTCAAAAAGCGCGCTCATTTCACATTCACATCAAAAAGCGCATGCATTCCACATTCAATTGAAATAGCGCGCGCGCTTTCCTGTGACATATTTACGTCCATTTTCAAGAAGTTTTTACAACAATTTTTACTATAATCTTTATGAGGGATAAATATAGGTTCGACTGTGTGGAGATCTAGCGGCAAGCACGTTCAGTCACAGATCGTGTGGCTAACGAAATAACACCGAGATAAAAAAATTAAAATCGTTGTTGTGAATTCTCTTGCTTCCTTTAGTAATAAACAATTTGACATACATGACGCATTACACATGTTATTACCGCCTGTAATTCAATGAAATATTTTAAATTCATAAGACGTAAGTATTAATAAGAGGTAGTGGCATGCTGCATTGCAACCGAATTACTAATAAAATACTGCCGCAATTGATAGCTATGCTGTCACGTTTCGTGTAGTATGTGAGTTTCCGTTGGCCTATTGGAGGAAGTGTGGGCAATATAACATTATATTTATTTAATGAAAAACTTTGGACCCTATTGTACGAAAATTGCGAGGACGGCATGTATGAAATTTGGCACACTTATGGTTTATGTATAGGAAAAGTATAAAACGCAAATTTTTTATATAGTATGCATTTAATCTGTAATATTTTAATTAAATAAAACGTTATCCACACTATGATGTGCATACAATTTTAAAACTTCTGTTATATGCAATTTGTGACTGTCAATCATATTATGTTTGTAAACTAAGAAAACTAAATAATGTATAAGATCGCTGCGTGGTGTTTCCTTTTTCATATTGTGTCTGTAAACTAAGAAAACTAAATAATGCATAAGATCGCTGCGTGGTGTTTCCTTTTTCATATTATGTCTGTAAACTAAGAAAACTAAATAATGCATAAGATCGCTGCGGGGTTTTCCTTTTTCGTTGTCAACCATTATTTAAAATCTAGAACCTACTCCCACTGCCCTGTCAATATATATTAGAATGTGAAACTTATATACGTATTTCGAATAAAAAGTGAAACCGCCACCAGAAGTTGTAGGCATCACAATATGTGTCCCTAGACAGTGACTCAAAATATGCATGAATGGGTAGTGTATGGCTGTCATCAGTTACAAGAAGCTACCAGGCGACATTGCGGATTTGGGCGGAAAGAGCTTCAAAATAGACTATTGAAATTTTTCCTTAACAAAATGTTCAATAGTATTAGTGAGTACCTTAATGATAATTGTAAAAATAGGTAACATTTAGAGTTATTACATCTTGGGTACATAGGAAAATGGTAGAATTATAGTTATTTCCTTTTATTTTATTTATGACTTTATTTTTATTTTATTGTTATTACTGCTTAATTTTATTTTGATGTATGGATGTTACAATATTAGTTGCATGCTTTTATATCTTTTTTTTTAAATTATAGACTTAGTGTGTATTGATATAGTGTATAATGTATTGATTTGCACGCTATTATTTTGTACCATATTCTTATAAATAAATTTCGATGTCTATTTCTGTAACGTGTCGTACGTTACAGAAATAGAAATCGATTTTATCATATACCTATAGAAAAACATTCAAGCTTTATTCGAAATGAATCTATACTAATATCATCGCCTATAAATCATATGTTATAAAGAAAAAGACATGTGATTGTTTGTTTGTCTGCATTGTATGCGCTCCGAAGCTAATGGACCGATTTGAAAAAAAAATTACCATTGATGTGTTACATTGCCATTGTTGGACATAGATTATATAACAGTTTCTAAAATGTTTCGATCATCATGACAACTTCTACAATGTTACCATAGTGTGAAAAAATTATCAAAGTAGTCCTTATCTAGCTGCAGAAATTATTAACAACCAGCTGTCCGGACGAACGTTGTCCTGTCATAAGTTTTCATTAATAAATAAGAAAATAAATTCATCATATCAGTGAATGTACGCCATATTTTGTGAAACCTCCGTGCGAAGGTCTGCTACTTAATTATAATTATGATCGTATTTCGATCTCTAGGCGACCACTAATGTTATTAATTACGCTGCCGTCTTTGGGTTCCTGTCTGTCCGGTAGTCCCATATGTTGGTTGAACCGCTCCCCCTTTCACCTCCATACTATATTAGCTACCGCAGAGTCTCTATGTCGCACAAACATCCCTGGCCCACGTCTACAATAATAATAGTAATAATGTTGTGATGCAGAACTTCGGCTACGGCGGCCATCTCTACAGGAGACCAGCCAACTGCGCAGGACATACTGTAGTGAACAAGTGTGTGCCGCGGGCACAAGTGCACTCCCTGTTCCGATGGGACAATAAGTTACCACGACCGGAGAGAGATGCGCGGCTTGAAGTGCTCTCCGAGGCACGGGGGTGTAACACCGCCAACTTCCCGACTTAGGACTTTTATTAGAATTTAAAAAAATCCCAACAACACATAGGCCTTTTCTGGACTCGAACCCAGAATATCAGGACTGTGATTTAACATGCAGTCATCTCTACAGTATACTTTTTAAATAATTATTAATGGGACCGTAAAAAATCTAATGACATGACACCGATCGCGATACAATACTTACTGGTTATAACAAAGTATTTAAAACACTAGGCTAAAAAAAGGCATTTTTAATGTTTTTTTCTTTGTCATACGAAGGAAGCGCAGGTCACTCACCTGTCCCTAAAGCCCTGCTAGGAAAAGTAATTTCGAAAGCATTCCGCCAAGGGAAAAGGGAATGTATTTTATTATCTGTATCAGTTTGCGCGCGAATTCTAACTGGCGCGCTTGTTTATTCTGTTCAGTAGTTCGCGATCAACCGACGTCCTTTTATTATTTTAAATATTTATAAATAGTGAAAGATTATTTTGTTAATGTGAGTAAATATATCTTTATTATTAATTTTATTATTATTATATATTGGCGTCATTTTATTTGATTTGTGATCAAATATATACATTAAAAAAATAATACAGAGTAAGCCGCAATTTACTAAAATTTTAAATATTTCTTAAAGCATTCAGGTTACCTAGATAAAATTCTGCCTAAAGTTAGCTTATTAAATTATTGCTAACGTATGCTAACGAATATTTTTTAAAGGAAATCTATTTTTTTATTTACTTAGGTAATTAATTTGTACCTAAATTAATTACCTAAGTAAATAAAAAAATAGTTTTCTTTACCGAATATCGTATGCCGGATATGATAAAAATGGTAAAAAAATAACATGTGACTCAGGACGTCTGTCATCGCAGTCCACCTGTGACAGTGGTAGCTGTAAAGCTTCTGAAACGTCGAACTAGTTACATAATAAAATAAACCGCAATAAAATCCGAAAAAGTAGTTTTTTTGTAATATTCGCGTTAACTCGCGTAAAAAATTAGTGAATTATCCACCAATATATACATTGCTTTAATTGTTTTGTATAGGTACTTATAATTTTCTAAGGATATTGTGATATGTCGATAGCTAACCTACTTTTTAATTTTTAAGGTTATTGCCGTTTGTAAGATATATCTCTGCCAAATTTTATTTAAATTCGATCTGTAGGTTTCGTGTGAAAGGATATCAAATATATAACATATATAACTTTGTTACCCTGTTTATAAATTACTAGTGATCTGCCCCTGCTTCGCCCCTGAATTCTTACTCAGTGGCCGGATTGGTACACTAACTAATTAAATTTATACTGGCTTTAGTGTAAATATAATTCTCCTTGGGAATCACTTTATCCGTTGATGAAGCGGAATCAAATCCCGGATGGACATGCCTACCTCTAGACCACGAGATAAGCAGAAGATTAGGATAAACATAGGCAAAAGATTAGGATAAACATAGGCAAAAGATTAGCATAAACATAGGCAAAAGATTTCGCGCAGGTCAATGCCCTAGTATATTTTTAAGTACTCAGTTCGATATGTACTGGTAATTATCATTCCCACCATAAACTAAATTTTCTAAAACGAGACCTGCACAAGGTCACAAAGTTATCAGATCTCAAGTGAAGTCAAGCTTCTAACTTTTAACACGCGTTAACTCCTAAAGTCCCAACTTCACAAACTATTCTTCTTGTGGGTACCATTTGCTATGGGTCGTCGATCATCATTGCCCGCGGGCCCATGGTGGCACGGAGGAGGATAATTGGGTCTGTGTGAAATCATTCAATATATAGAACCTTATTAATCAGCATTTAGTGGCGTTCTATATCGTAGTCTGCATAAGTGGCTTGGTCGTTAAAAGGAAGGTGAAAAATTAATTCAACGTTACTATTCTGATAGTTCCTAAAACTTGCTCGCCGTGGTCTCAAATTACTCCCGAACCACAACAGCAAAAACCCAGTATATTTTTTCTACTTCGTGATCTACCGTTTCACCCACATAAACCCAATGTTTCGCTCGTACCATCGTGATATATAGCCTTCCTCATTAATATAGCTATCAAACACTAAAGTATTTTTGAAACCTGACGTGTAGTTATTGCGAATAGCGCGCTCAGACAAACAAAAAACTCTTCAGCTTTATTATATTAACATAAATGCGGCCTATTTGAGCTATAATAACTTTATGCCAGGTATAGGCAAATTTATCGACTACCTATAATCTAAAACAAACAGACACACACATATACTAATGCATTAATAAGATCGTAAGACATGATGCCATTGCAGGAGTATCAGGCTGGCATGACCGGGGAAGTGCCTCACTCGCATAACCCCGCCGAGAATATGCTGCAGTGTTGTCTCGGTTACGCATGGCCCAACGGCTACGGTTAAAGGGAGGACAACGCATATGTAACATCACTAATCACCGTAGTAACGACAGTTCTCGTAACATATTAATGAGTAGGTAGTAAGGATACAATTACTAGGAAATAGCCTAGTATTGCCTAGTCTAAACACACGCCTGGGGTTTTTGCACATGTTAACGTCATCGTATGAAACTCGTTACATTGTAATTAGCAGGAGCATTGAATTTTACACAAGTTACTGCTAGAGGTAATGCACGTATTGCAATGCACGATATTGTCCTGTCTTATAATGGCTCAAAAATCTTAACGTTTTATTGTGTTTATATAAAAATGTTCTATATTTTAAAACGCTGAACTTATATAAGTATGGGGTTAGTCTACCTCTACCCAATAACCTATTTTTGTCCATTATTTTTTAAAAATGTCATAGGACAGAGTAACACTGTGTCAGCTTTACGTATGGAGTCTAAAACCACCTACTGCGATGACCAGAATTAAAAAAAAAAACGTGAGAGGTATAATTGTATTTAAGCAATGAATCAAATCAACATACTTCCGTGATAGTTTTTGAACGACTATATCGTCGCAGTGTTCACGCAACCGCGGCCGACGCCACTTCCGGATCGCGTGTGTGTAATTAGTCTACGCTTGTTCTTAAATTTTACCGTCGTATTATTCAATTATGTTTTTAAAATGATAATGGCAACGTTTTTCAGGTCACTGTCGTTAATGGCGTAAGAGTGTGCACTAATCTAGCCAGTCTAGCGGGTTAATGGTTCCTTTTTAGGGTTCCTTACGGTTCCGTATCCGTAAGGTAAAAACGGGATCCTATTATTAAGACTGATGTCCGCCTGTCCGTCACCAGGCTGTACATAGGCTGTGCAAATTTTCCGTCATGATTTATTTCTGTTGCCAATATAACAACAAATAGTTTTCAACAAATTCTCTCTCTCTCTCTCCCATACAACAATGTTTTTATGCCGTTTTAATAGATAAATAGCGATATTCCGCGGTTTCGCTCGTGAATAACGGGACACATTATACACATATATGAAACCCTTCCACGGGAATCGCTCTATTCGTTAGTAAAAACCGAACATATATGCGTGAAGTAGATTTTAAGAAAATCGATCACATACGGACAAACAGATTTCGGGGACTTTGTTTTCTAATAAGTATAGATGTTACGGAACCCTTCGTGTATGTTACTAGCTGCGCCCAGCGGCTGTATCGTATAAATTATCATTCTAAATAATCATTTACTTTTTCGGAATAGGAAGAAATTTTATGTAATATAAAGTAATTCAAGACATTATAGTTTTTTAAGATTTTTTTGTAAATAAAATTTTTACAAAATAAATTGTACATGCATATAACGTTATTTAAAATTATTATCAACATATATTTTTATATTTTTTATAGAACAGGGGAAAACAACCCCAAAATGATAAGGGTTCTTCACACTTAGCATTTTTTTTAATTTTACATGTTATAATGACATCAAATTCAATTCATGACAGAACAACATCCGGACTGCTAGTCTATATATAAATATAATTCATGACAGAACAACATCCGGACTGCTAGTCTATATATAAATATAATTCATGACAGAACAACATCCGGACTGCTAGTCTATATATAAATATAATTTTATCATCATCATCTTCATTATCAGCTCTCATCGGCCCACTGAATGAATGCCAAGACGGCCATTCCCCTGTAACTCGCGTCCATCCCGGACCGGCTGCTGCACGTAGATCGTCCCCCCGCCTGGTGAACGGTCGACCAACACTTCGTTTTCCTAAACGCGGCCTAAATAAAATATATATATATATATATGATCGGCCGGGGTGGTTAAATATATATATTTAACCACCCCGGCCGATCATGATGAAAGCTCAAGTTGTGCGTGCTCAATCACACGTTACGTAACACGTGCGTGAAGCTATGCGGACGTGACGTAACGCGGTCGTTACTCCATGAGGTTCGCGCGGCCAATTAACTTCTTATTGGCATGCATTTGTACGTTCCACATGCTACAAGCTCTTTTAGGGTTCCGTAGCCAAATATCGAGAAGTGGTATCTAAAAATTTCGTCATGTCCGTTCTTCGACCGATATTTGAATTTTGGAAAGGTGCATTTCATGAACCTACAAACTGACGTAGTATGATTTAGAATAAGAAAATTGTTAAAAGCGGCGCTCCATACACATAGCTGGGGGATGAACACTAGTTTTCGACAGCCGTGTGGCGTATCTTTGAAGAGGCCTTTCTTCGTATAGAATTTTCCAAGAAAGTTTTTTGATTAAGCTAGTACTTTGTGAGATTACAATAAAACTTCTTTTACGGATTTTATCGCGGTTTATTTACTTATTTAACTAGCTCGACGTTTAGGAAGATTTACGGCGACCCACGGTCACGGGTGGACAGTCCACGTAAAAGTAGTTTTATTGTAATGAGTAACATTCGCGTAAACTTAAGACACTTTGTGAGATGTTTGCTTCAAAAGTGACAAAAAGTGTGTTTTCTAACCCCCTTCTAACTTTTGATTGGTTTGAACAAAATCGATATGATAAGTAGTTTAAGAGATGTGCGAGTTTTTTGTTTGCTGCTACGGAACGCCTTTGGGGCGATCTGGCCTCGGTTTTATTTGATCTATACTAATAATATGGGTAAATAGTTTGAGAGATATGGGATATGTTTTCTTTGCTGCTACGGAACCCCTCATGGGCGTCCTCGACTCGCTCTCGGCCGCTTTTATTTCATCTATACTAATTACATAAATGCTGAAGAGTTTATTTGTTTCAACAGAAACTACTGGCACGAAATGAGAAATATATTTGTGTTGAGAGTCCATTTATCGATGAGGGCTATAGGCTATACACCCTGAAGCTACGACCAATAGCATCGGATATACACCGGTGAAACCGCAGGGCTCATAGCTCTTTTTAACTTGTTTCTAAGTAATTATGTAAGTTTAGTAAGAATGCCATGCTGCATTGCAGCCGATTGGGCCATGATCTCTCGCTCACATACACCGAAATGTGATAGCTAAGATAGTGATTATAATGGAGAACGAAGGGGGAAAGGAAGTGAGTCGTGTCGACGATGCCGTCTGTTCGTTTCTACCCCTATTATATAAAATGTTTATTGCGCAAAAAATAAACACTCGAATTGCACAATGTACGAAAATAAATATATTCACAATCCACACGCGATTCGCAAAGTTTTATAATATTCATATGAAAATTAGTTGCGTTAATAACATTTGTGAAAGTGAGTTGCTATGATTAAATCTTAGTTTAAATTACTTATCACTTATTACAATAAAACTGTTTTTACGGATTTTATCGTGGTTTATTTAATTATTTCACTAGCCCGACGTATCAGAGGCTTTACAGCAACCGTGGTCACGGGCGGACTTAAGGCATCACCCCTTATCACTTGGTGGTATGAAAAATAGATAGTAGCCGATTATGAGACATACTGTATGTGCATATACAATTTGGTAAAAATCGGTAATTTTTACCAAATTGTATATGCACATACAGTATGTCTCATAATCAGCTACTATCTATTTTTCATATATAAATTTTTTACGTGAAATATCCATGCGAAGACTGCTAATCATTGATTTACAAGTAAGATACAATTAAATTTGTTTTTACAAAGTGTATTATTTGGCATCTGTACGGCCGGATTTGCGCTGACTGTTACCTGTGTACCTCAGCATTATTGTAAATCAATGGTAGTAAGCAAATAATCTTCTAATCTCTATAAGATGCTGTCATGAGAACAGATCTTTACAGATGTCGATCGATCGATTAGTTCAGTGGTTAACCACTGAACTAATTTAGTCGAAGCCCTGAGGTCACGCACTTTCGAACGGTCACGTTGTAATTACATCATTATGAAGTCATGGTTTTTTTTTATACTATAGGGGCGGAAAAAGAGAAATCAGAGCCTTTTGGCGATCAAGGCCCGTGAGGCTGTTCTTTCGTCGTCTTCAATGGCCCATTAAACATATAAAATTGAAAAAAAATAAAACGAACACTTTCAATTGAGAAAAAATAAACAGATTGAATTGAGAAAGAACTATAAAACATTTGATATAATATTAAATTGCGAACATCCATACAGTAGTTCAAATAACTAATTCGTGTACCACTTCACGGCAGACCACAAACTCGCGTCCCTTTAATTGAATTTGGCATATCCCTAATAAGTGCCGGATTAACCACGTAATAAAAGTAGAAATTGCTACGTGCCCCTGAGATAAAGGTGTCAGAATATGTGTATCCAGACTATTTGGCCACTGCTTTTGTGTACACTGGCAATTCGTGTGACAAATCGACGAATGAAAAACACTACGAATATTCGAAATTCGAATTGATGTCATTACGTATGGCTTGGCCTAAACAACCAAATCCTTGATAATGGCGCCAAATCAAGGAGTATAGATAAAATTTGATACAGGCCTTGCGCTTTTGGATGAAAGCACCAAAAAAATCTAGACTAACCTACTTTAGTTTAAAAATTTATATATGTGTGCTCTGCTGCTGACAAATCCGGCTGATACACAGATCAGCATAGGTGGCCGGGGTTTCAGCGAGTATTCTGTTCAGATGCAAATCCCAAACACCCACCGGATCCCACCCAGCTCAGGTGGCAGTGTGTAAATCACTTCCCCGCGAAACTCACGCGCATGAGCTGACTGTCCTTAAAAAGGGGTGAAAGGAAACCCTGTTCTCTCGCCAAAGATAAAGTAATATGTTACAGTAGCAATTCTAAAACTCAATCGGGATGCATCTCTGTAGAGATTTTATAGATATAGGAGGGAAGCCTAAAACGCAGCCGTTTAAGTCGATAGAGAGAGCATATGTTGGAAACCTCTCTCTGTCTCGTTTTTTATTCATTTCACTCTGCGCAATGCGCATGCGAGATAGCTAGACAAAGATAGTAGTGTTTCTCATCTTCCTTCTCTATCCACCAGACGGTCACTCGCCGTCATATCGGCGTCTCTGCTCCATCTATATTAGCTCTTGCATTCTCATCTTCCCTCTCTGTTCACCCGACGGCCTCCCTGCTCTATCTATATTAGCTCTTACATTCTCATCTTCCCTCTCTGTTCACCCGACGGCCTCCCTGCTCCATCTATATTAGCTCTTGCATTCTCATCTTCCCTCTCTATACACCAGACGCACACCCCCGCACCTTTGGGGTAGTGTAACGGGCTAAGGTTCCCATCCTCCTCCGTGCGTCTCCACCTCATGCTCTTTTGTCTTTTGTCCCCTCTTGATATAAGAGAGGTACAAAGAGCGGGACCCATCAGTTATCTTTAGTCCCCTCCACTTATAAGAAGGGTGCAATGAGGATCCCCCTCGGTGCAACTGGCTTCGCCCGTGGTGGCTGGGTTCGACCTAGGCTACCGAACCCCACCACCAAGTTAAGGCTTGAACCATGATCGTGTTACATAACTACCTATGGCAGCCTTTCTATATTAACTCAATGTGCATCTCTCCCATGGGCGGAAAAGAGGGGGAGGGGCCTGTCCCTAACTAGCTTAAACCATTCTAAACATGTCGCCGGTCACAGATTTGTTGAACCTGTAATACCTACTTCTTCATAGCAATTAGATAATCATAAAAGGTAATTATTACTTCACGATGGTATTGTGTGCTAGAATTATCTTCTCAGTTGTGTCAAATCAGGCGCCAGCAAGTCTTATCTACATTAATAATATAGAGCTGAAGAGTTGGTTTGTATGAACGCGTTAACCTCAGGTACTACAGATCCTAATTGAAAATTATTCTAGTGTTGATTGGTCCATTTATCGCGGCATGCTATAGGCTATATACCATGACGCCACGACTAATAGGACCGGAGTTAGGCGGGTGAAATCGCGGGGTAATGCTAGTCAAATATAAACTCTCACTTTAAAATCTATGAAGCTTAAAATAGATCAAACATGCGGTTTTCTAAATGGAAATCCCAATGAAAACAAACGCCATTAGTTTGTAGCGGCTTCGTAAACAGCTCTTAGATAGGGTTTCAGAAGCTAGGCTTGTAACTGTACCCAGCTCTGGTGGACTGTAAAGGACATGCATTACTTTCACTTGTTCAATTTCTATCTGTTTTAGTTTTAACAAATGATTTGTTGGACTCGCAGCGCTGTCGTTTCACCCGCAAAACTCCGGTAGCCTATTGGTAACCTATTGGTAGCGTCGTGGTATATAACCTTCCTCATGAATACACAAAATATTTTGATTATCTGACTTTTAGTTTTTTATGGTAGGCCAAAAGAGAAATTTCAAATCACTACAAAAAAAGTAAAAAAATCTGAAGACACAAGACTCCATTCAACGGGCTACCGGCTACTCACAAGCCATTGAAAGCATAACTGTTACTTTACGGCGGCGTCATGTGAGCGACAGGTACCTCCCCGTTCAAGTCAGCCCAATAAGGTTGCAACATGGCGCTACCTCTTACTAAAATTTAAATTTTAAACAAACAATCTTCATTGAAACTTGAAATATCTCTGTTTCAGATATCAATCCAAGAAAGCGTACGAAATAGGACGGGCTATCGAAATATGGTGAGTTTATTTTGTTTATAATCTAAGGGGGCCAACGAGCGATCAATGGATCGCCAAGTTCACAAATGTTTTGCAAGTGTGTTCCTTTCCTACCGGAAACTCAAACCGCATAACGAGCGACAGCCAGCTGTTACTTTACGGCGGTAGATGTACCTGTGGAGGTACCTCTGGCTAGGTGAGGTGCCTCGGAACTGTCAATCGTCAGGGCACCTCGACGGGTAGTCAGTCCCCTAAGCAGTTAACTCCTCCAGGCAATGGTGTGAGGTCGCCATCCTCACACCTTGCCCTGTGCGCAAAAGTGCCTGCTCTACGTGCTCTTTTTCCTCTCTTCTTTTAAGAATGATACTAAGACCAGCCCCCTCGATTCCATTGCCGTCGCCCAAGCTGTCCCGGTTCACTCCAAGCTACAGAACCCCAACGCCACGACAAGGCTTGAACAATGACGGGAAAATTAAAACTACGTTAAACAATGATGATGATTGATGACAATGACAAAGTTGTTTATGGTCTATACTATTTTTCAGTGGCTCGGTATACTTTGGTGGTGCAGCGTGTGGTCTGCTAGCTGGGCGCAGAACCATGTGGTGAGTAATACTTGTGTGTTAGCTTAATATACACGCACACGTGTACGCACGCTCGCGCACGCGCCCGCACATGAGCGCGCACGCACGCACATGAGCGAGCAGGAACGCACATGAGCGCGCACGCACGCACTCTAATTATCTATGTAATATAGGTATATAGTAGTCATTTGGACCAACAGACAGAGTGGGGTCAGGCTCCCAACACGAGTACGAGTGCTTCGCCAACCACTTTAGATATGCTGGGAAACGAGAGGCAAATCGTTTTATAGAGCTGGATAACCAGCCAGCCCCGACAGTTACGAGAGAATAAGACCCGAGCTATTCGGTGTGCGGCGAGCTCCGGCAAACCTCAACGAAGTTTGAGAGTAACCTTTCCGAGGAGGCCGTCCAGGGCATCCAATGGTTTTGTAAGCCACCGCTTTCCCGTGGCTCCTCAGCGGACGAGAAAAAACACCGCTGGGTTCTACTGGGTAGGAATCGTTTCTCGAGCCCCCCATAAACCTCATGCTTTCCCCGGCCTGCATGGATTATCAACCAAAAAAAATATGTTTTCCGAAGTATTCCCTTTTTACATATATCCTCAGAGAGACAGACAAGGCCTCAGGTTTGCCATGCATACTTACGTGTCAAGGCCACTAGGAATTACAAAAAACCTCCCATAAAATAAAACTTGTCTGTCTACTTTAGACTTAAAAAAAAAGTACCTTCACGCCTGTTATCCCCGAAGAGGTAGGCAGAGCTGTGCGAGTACATCCATAACTCTTAAGTCGAGTAGATATACTAGAACACCCCCGATTAGCCAAGGTACTGAGGCCCATAGGCAGGGCGGCCAATGGACTTGGCGTCGTTGGTTCGACCGGTAGTGCCGCTGAACGAGACTGGGAATGCTTTAGAACGGATTGTAGTCTCCCGTCTCGTTCAGCATCTAGAGGAGGGCGCGGGACCCGGACTCTCGGAGTCACAGTTCACACAGAGGAGTTCCGAGCGCGCCGGTCGACGATCGACGCCCTCAAGCGCCTGCGGGCGGTGACGGGTGAGGCGGAACACAGGGGGGAGGTGGTGGTCGCGGTGTCGTTGGACATCGCGAACGCTTTCAACAGTCTCCCGCACGGCGTGATACGGGAGGCACAGATCTTCTTTTACATTCCTTCTGACACAGGTGCTCGCCAGGCATTGTTGCTATGGTGAGTATCTGTGTAGGACGGCCCACAGGGTCCTGAAGACTCGTCACGATTGTTACGCGGCGGTGGACTCGGCCCAGCACACCCTCGAGGTGTGCCCGAGATGGGCGGCGCTGCGTCACGATCAGACATCATTGTCGGAGGGGATTTGTCGAAGTCGAGCATCATCGTCGCAATGCTGGGCAGCGACGAGTCCTACAAGGCGATGGTTTCCTTCTGTGAGACCGTCATGTCCCAGAAGGAAGCCAACGAGCGGCTGAGAGAGGAGGCTGCCGACGCGGCCTCCCCACGACGACGAACGGGGGCACGAAGGAGGCGCTATCTGCAGCGCCTTCGGTAGTGCCCCTGTGTTCCGTGTCGGGCCGGGATGGGAACCCGGTCCACTTCAATAAGACACATCATAGCGTAGCCGGACAGTCTCCGAGGAGCTGAAGTCTGGTCTTTTAGCCGAGGCCAGCCTGTCGCTGGAGGGGTCCTGTTGCCTGCAGATCCGGGACCCTACACTAATAGCGGCTGAAGGCTCCCATAGGGGTTTAGTTGGTATTGCTACGCAATGGCCGAGTTCAACACAGGTCTGGGGATCTACTCGGGCTCCCATGCGTAAATACATTCCCCTTTTGTCACCAAAAAAAAAAAAGTTACTGAGGCCCATGATGTCATAGGTGGCAAGCCTATGGCCTCTTCGGGCACAATCCAATCCCGGACAATGTAATGAGTGCTTGGAATATGAGAAACATTTAATAACAGTTGCCCGACCTGGGGTTCGCACCCATGCCCCCACGCGGGTAGTGGTCTTAACACAGAGGAGTAGACGTATTTAATTTTTCCAATATGACGACTAATGGAATGGAAAAAATATAGAATGTGGAGCACATTCTATATTTTTTACCGTCACCTATCAAAGAGCACGTGGTCTACTAAGAGGAATCTGACAATAACTCAATTATGTAAATCCGATAAGCGGTTCTAGAGATATGATGTAACAAAAATATAACATACTTACGTAAGAAAATAACGTTTCCATTCTGGTAATAATTCCATAAGGCTGCCGATGTCTTTGAGAAGTGGAACAATAAAAATAGCTATAGTGTACAGAAAAGTATATTACGGATTCAGCCGCTAACACATTTCAGTCACAACTAACCGAATATTGTCCATGATATAGACGTGTTGTAACGCGTAGGAAGTTATTCTAGATTATTGTCATATCGAGTGAAAGTGTGACATACCGCACGAGGTCTCGGATTACGGAAGCAGGTAGTGATAGGCGCCGTCGCCACTGCATTGCACACTGAGCGGGCTGGAGCGAGGGTTTATACGGGGCTCACAATCGGGGCCGCTTGGTAGCAACCGGCGCTCATCGACATTCACGTAATTTTCCGATTCTTCCAATGGGCCACCGGAAATTTACGGAACTCAACAGTTGTCACTGTATTGGTATGAGATAAAGGTACCTCCCCGGTCGCGCCGGCCTAATTCGACTACAATGCTGCATTATCTGCCAGCTTTATGTCAAACAATATTCACATGAATAGTACTAGGAACACATAAGTTGTAAGAACAATAGGTGTGTAAGCGAGTAGCGAGAGGTGCCCGGCCGTGCCCCGCACCACAGCATGGCACTACCTCTAATGTTATCAGCTCAGCGACAGGAGATTATCCGCGTACCATCCTGCAATCACCAGAATACCATTATAAATATAACATGAGAGATTTATATTCCCATATACAGGCTGACCTCACCGACATTGCCATCACTTACAAGAGATACGTTATACATCGCAGTATAGTTAAAAAATATGGAAAATAAGTTCGATGGAAACGCTTAGGGACTATAATCGCATATCATAGTCACTATCTATCCTATAGATGGCCCAAACATCATCAAACATTGCTAATGTTGTGTCGACGCATTCAGCAATTTGTAGGATATTTTGATAAACAAGTTACTTTATTCATAATTTGGATGAGAATCAAGTAAGTAATGTGTACCCACTGCATTGATGAAAACGAATTTAGGAGATTTTGCGATTGCCCCGTTTTGCTAAAATACAACATCTGCTTCTGCATACTTTAAAATTCATAGAGTGCGTTACACTTCTGGATTCTGCAGATTTCCTCTACCGCACCGGCTTATTGTGACTGTAATGCAAGTGTAGTGTAAAAAAACTCCTGTATTTAAACGACTAACGTGATTTATACAGAAATCTACCGGACATCGCTGGTGTACTATAAAGAAGTCCAAGTTAATTATAAAGAATAGTATCCAAAAGCCGTCTGTCCGCATCTGATCGATTTCCTCAAAATATACTAAACGGATTTTCATGCGGTTTTCAATGATGATTAGAGCGATTCCCGAGGAAGGTTTTAGTGTATAATTTGGCCTATGTTATACACGAGCGAAGCCGCGGTGGAGCGCTTATATTTGACGTAGCTAAGTATTAAGTTATACATAAATACTTTATAAATACTGATAGATTACTTTATAAGTACTGACATAATTTATAAATACTGATAGAGTACTTTATAAGTACTGACACAATTTATAAATACTGATAGATTAATTATAATCTATCGAAGGGTATAATTAGTTTTTTTTTCGAGATAAATTATGCCATTATTCCAGATTGTAATCTATATTTATGTTAATTTCATCCAAAAGGTTCAGTATTTTAGAAATAACAAACATACATGGTCACGAACAAACTTCCACATTTCTAAATAGAAATGTGGAAGTTTGTTAGTGAATTAAATGGCATTCTCAGTAGTTAAGTCTATATATACCTAGCTTACTTAGATTTTAATGATATTGGGTACAAACGAGCAATCGAAGCCATTTAGTGTATAGATACCAATTAACATTCGCACGTACAGATGCGTTGCTCCGCTTCAACCACATCCAACGGGCCACCACAGTTACTCTTAAATCGTAGGCAGGGCGGTACCTCTCGCTCACATGACACTGCTGTGCGCTCGCGTTCCGTTTTTAGTACCCGATAGCTTTGGAAGGGAGGGCGACGCATCTGCATGACAGCAAGAATGCTATGGGTATCGGTAGCCGGCAAAAAGGTCTCATTGCGTTCCCCCCTACAATATAAAAGACTCGAACCCGGGACATTACGATGCCTAAACTTGTCCGCTGCTGGTGCTGATGACCAGAGCCCGCAGAACGCAAAGTTACATCACACGTTCGCCGCGCACATTAAACTTATCTACCGCCAGCGGCAGTTCACTACGCGGAACTGCTCCTGCACGTGTTGGGTAATGCTTCATTACCTCCCCACTAACATTGGCGATTAGGAAGACATGTGAATATATATTTAAACGTTAGCACCAGAAGTAAATAGTAGCCAAGAGCGAGTCGGAATCGACAATAAAGGGTTCTGTAGCAGCACGTTAAAAAATTGCTAATTTCTTAAACTACCTAATGCAATCCATTTCAAACTAATTTTCCATTTAAATTTCTTTATTAACTTTTAATTCCAATTTTCTCCTCGGCACTCTAAAAGTTAGAGCGGGGGGTGGGGGCACTTGTTAAAAATCCCTCAGCTACATGCATGGAGTAACCTACTTTTTCAAAATCACTCTAAATAATTTTGTAGCGGTACATAAAACACACCTTCCGAATTTCACACATACTCATAATCGCCGACTAAAACATCTGTGGCATAGGGAGAGTCTGACTGTAAGTACCACAAATTATTCCCATAGTCCCATATCCAGCTAATGAAAGCTTTCTATCATAATGGCGTTACGTAAGACATCTCGATGGTGAAAGGCGTATCAGAGATGATCTGTAGCCATTACATCTATAAACAATATCGTATTGTGTAATATGGTGTGGCTAATTACATTTGGACAAAAGATCCATATTTAACCGACTGCGCAAAGCGTTATGTGTTTCAACTGATTCAATGTAGTCACCATGTAATTGCTCGTTGAAGTTATAATTCTTTGTGCGTGTTTTTTTATAAATTATGGGTGTATTTTTTATGATACGTCACGAAAAACCGACATCCCGAATTTAGCTATAGTCGACATTTTAGTTTATATCTTGTTACGCCAAAGAAACTTATAACGCGTGTAAAAGCCCTTCGTACCTCTACGTGTTTTTACGTTTCTTTGTCACAGAATAAAAGTCGGTTATAGAGTAATGAAAGTCCCTCTAGCCCAAGATAATGATACATATACAATTACCTATGAAACACTCTCATGTCGGGATGCATATCTCCCATCTGCGTCAGGGGGCGGGCTCAGTGTTTATTTCGACCCTAAACCTAGTCTCGTCCCCAGACGTATCATATATATTGGGCTGCTCTTCGCTTCCACAGCATTAGCTTTGGTACGAAAAAAAGAATAGTATTCCTGTACAAATCACACTATGACGTGCAAGCTCCGTATTGAGCAATTGAAATGCACATTAAAAAAAAAAAATTCCTTTGTTCCGTACCTTTTGATGTAAGTAACCGTAAAAAGCAAGTTTCCACATACCACATGTCTAGGAGTAGGAAGTTACACAAGCAGTAAAAGCGGTCGTCACCAAAAGCTCGTATGAAAGTGGTCCTGTACCCTCTAGGGGCCCGAGAGCGGACGATGACGCCGCGCGGCACCTGACGCGCTGAGACTTGTACCTTAGCTGGAGTTTACCGGTAAAATGCTGCGGTTTTACCGGTAAAATCGGAAGAATAGATATTTTTTTGTAAAAATCACTGAGAAATTGATTCTCAATGAGTTGAATATCATAAAAGTTGCTGCGATGTAATTTGTTTTATGTTACATAAGTAGGTTCCTATTATATATTCCTGTATACTTGTTATGCAGACGTGCTGTGTTTCATTCACGCTAATGGGCCACCGATAATGACATGTACTTTTGCCACAGTAGCACGTGAGCAAGAGATCCGCCCCTAATGATCTAATCCGCCCCAATTCGGCAGCAATGCCGCATGAGTACGTAAAATTTGCGTAGCCTACGTAAAATTTAGCCCAACCATAATTTTTTCCATAACTTTTTGTCCACCCTAATTTTTCTATCGCTATTTTCTTCCGGATAGTGATGCTTACGTTATTCCAAAATCTATTATATCTTCTAAATTCGTGCAGTGATTCTGTGAATTAATTATAAAAAATACGTATATGTAACATCCCTTTGAGTATATTATCTAAGTAGTGGTAGAGATGAAAATTCAGTCTTAATAAAAAGAAACAAAACCATTCAATTTCGAATACAGTTTGACTGAATGGAAGTAAAAGCTTTGTAGTGGTAGCTTGAACGCTTAAATAGAAACGAAATGACATCGTCACTTACGTCGTTGTTCTTTCGGATCTGAACTTTTGCTGTGGATAGAAGGCCAATACTGCTTCATCAGATTGCTATGAGTGGACGTTGGAATAGAAAGAGGAACCGCATCCCCTCTCTCCCGCTGATGGGAGAGATGAATCCCGATAAGACTGGCTTGTTATATGCCCATATATGTTGATGGGTCACGTCATGATGACATATGGGGGGCTGTGTGACATCCTAAGAGGTGGACTCCAGCTGAGGAGTATTGCGTGTACGATGGCAAGCTGTAGCACATCACCGAGGTGCACACAAGGTGACCTCATCACATGGTCTTCGGGCCGCACTGGACATTGCATCTGTCTGACGCAGGCGTCAGCTGTCATCATAATACAGACTATGTCAATATCTTGACAGATTTGCAAGAGTGGCCTTGGTATGATGACATGAAAATAATAAATGTATATTAAGCAATATCAACATACCAAGTTTCCTTATGATTTGTCGTATTAATTTCAGAATTTGCAGAACGGAGCACAGTGGAGCTGGCAGATGAGCCAGGCCGGCCCCGAGACCGCGGGCCATTATTTCGTCAAACTACCACAGGTAACACGAATTGTCTTTTCTATAAGCCACTACCACTACCACGCGGTTTCTAACGCGTAACCCCGGTCGTTTTAGTCGTAATATCAGAGTAAATATCATATAGCCTTCCTCGGTAAGTGGACTGTTCAACACAAAAAATATTTTTAATTTGGGCTAAGAGTTCCTGAAATGAGACGTTCAAACAGACAAACTATTCAGCTTTATATCATTAGTATAGATCTGTGCTACCGATGCCCATAAACATCTGCTCGCTATCCTTTAATGTTCCTATTAGTACGAGTCTATGATGCTACGGCTACTGCCCAGAATAGCCATCGCTTTTGAGGCTACACCATGTGATTTTCCAGGCAGAACAGCAAGTGCGGTACATAGCGGACGACAGCGGATACCACGGCGCGCTGGCGGTGGTCACCGGCGACGACCACCACACACACACCGCCAGCTTCGCGCTCGGCCAGCGGGCCATGGAACTGTCCGCGCAGGTATGTCCTGATCACCAAAACCCTGATAGGCGTGAGTCTCAAATATAATTTATAGTATTAAAAACCTCAGAATTCACCTACTGCTAGGTTAGACAGGTCCAAAATACCATCCCCACCACGGTTCAAACTTTGTGGCGGTGGGGCTCCGTAGCCTGGGGTGAACAGAGACACCTTGGGCGAAGCCAATTGAACCGAGGGATGTGAGCTCTTTGTCAACAAGAAAGCAAAAGATGGCGGCGCTTTTGCACACGGAGCAAGGGGCGGGAATGGAAACCTCACCCCATTGCACTGTCCCGAAATTGATGGGGTTGTGCTGTGGTGCGGGACAACCCCATCTGTAGGGGTGGCGTCGGTCCCTTAGAGGCCTGACTAGCCATCAACGTGCTCTGATAATTTATTGTTCTGGGGCATCATACCAAAGGCGGCACTGATGGCACTCGCGGTGGTTTTTGTGGGTATTTGGCACTATAATGTGCCGCGAGCCACACACACCACTGGACCCCACCTAGGGCCAGTGCAGGCGCGTAAATGCTTTTCCTCGCTACAACAAAAAAATAGGCAGGTTAAATATGATATACACAACATTGCCACTCGGTAAAGAAAGGGTTTTCTCGGTGATTAGCATGAACACGAGAGTAACAGACGTAGTTTAGAAAGTTAGTTACTAGAACTGAAATGGCAGTTGGCAGACCACATTGTTCGCTGTACTGACAACCGCTGGGGAAGTAACGTTCTTGACTGGCGGTTTCGCACCGGACGGCGCAGCGTTGCACGGCATCCCACTCGCAGGTCTGATGACCTGGTCAAGATCGAGGGGAGACGCTCGATACAAGCAGCACGTGATCATGACCTGTGGCGCTCCATGGGTGATGTCTACGTCCAACCGTAGACGTCCTCTCGGTGATGATGAAGAAAAAAAGTTTGTAAAGACTTTAATAAACCACACGAAATAACTAAGTGACTATCACAATAAGATTTGTCAGGAAAGGGAGAATTCTGAATTACAGATGAATTTGAACTATAGTCTTTATAACTAACCTATTTGAAAAGTCTACAATTAATTCTATTTTCTGTTTCAGTCACCGTTTTACCATCAATTCAACAACACGGGAATAAGTCAGGAGCAGAATCCAGTGGACATATATCTGCTGCAGCAACCGTCTAATCAGATATTACAACAAGTACCCTATGTCGATGATCTGTACCAAAATAACCTGCACCCATACTTTTATAATATCATTTTAGATCACCCGAAACAGGAAGGCATAAAAATACATAATAACCAAGAAAAGCCGGTAAAAAACATCGATATTTCTGATAGAAATGAAAATAGACCTGTCGTGCAAGTGATTAAAGATAAAAATTGTTTAAATGATGTCAATAAACCAGAGAAATACGAAAATAATATACAAAAATCAACTAATGTAGTTGTAGAAGCACCAGCATATAACGAACATAATATAAGCCCATATAGAGATGATTCTAGAAGCAATGCTCGTGGTGAACGATATTATTATTCAACTGAACGGCCAACCACAACGCCAAGCACAGTTTCATTTACGGAAAACGAAGGGATTACAAGACTAGTAGCGTCCACTCAGGATCTCATATCCAACGATGATCTTCTGAGAATAAATCACGCCGCTGAGAAATTCACGAGCGCTTCGAATGACGACATCATTAGACCGCAACCTACCAAAAATTTAAGGCAAAACAATTTCCTAGTCACAGCCAAATTCGGAAATATCCACAATGACCAAACAAATGGAAAACTTCAGACTAACGAATACAAATTCGCCTCGCCAATAGTTGTAGAAGACTTTAGCTATAAATTTAAAGATCAGATAGTCAATAACCTCAAAACTACGGTAGGTCCATATATAGAAAAGGGATACGAAATTATTAGCGTCAAGAATACTCTGCAAAACTACACAAATAGTAAAAGTCCTAATGAAGAAGTGGCGATTACACCACGACCTGTTGGCTTGACTTACTTAACACCCATTACAGTCGCTCTACGGTTATTAAATTCGAACAGCAGCGATATTTTCAATGGTCTAGATGATCACGAAGGATCCGATAGCGAGCTAATATCAAATACTGTAGAAAACCCGCAGCAACAAAGAGTCATTGTGGAAGTTCAGAAATCAGTGCCAGTGGACATAACCCATATTAACGAAGTTGAATATCACGAGTATATGGACGAAGGACGAAGCAATACGGAGAGTCCTTTGAGTCTGGTCAAGTCTTTATATCAAAGATATGTAGCGTCGCTAGAGAAAGAGGCAGACAGACAGGCAGATTACGACGAGAGAGACGCTAAAAATGATAACGAGACAGATGAATCTAAAGAGACGCTAGAATCTAGTGAAAATATACGCAGCGAAGTTTCAGTACAGGCTATCGACAAGAGCAATGGATATTACTACGATCAAGGCATTAAGGATAAGATCATACAACCGATTGTTATAGAGAAACAAGTGCCAGTTACGACATACGTGGACCGGTTTATTGAAAAAGAGGTGCCACATCCCGAGCCTTATGAAGTGGTTAAGCATGTACCAGTCGATAGACCAGTGCCTGTGCCTGTCGATAGAATTGTCGAGAAACCAGTAGAAGTGACTCGTTATGTCGATAAGCCGTACCCAGTAAAAGTACTGCAACCGTTTCCAGTTGAAATCAGAGTGCCATATCCAGTAGAGCGCAAAGTTTATGTCGATAGGCCAGTGCATGTACCGTATCCGGTGGAGAAAATTATCGAGAAACAGATGATCCACCCCGTGCCTATCCCAACTCCGGTCGCTATCCCGGTTGGAATCGAGGTGCCGGTGGAGAAGAAAGTATTATATCCCATTGGTATAGAGAGGCCGATCCCGGTACCAGTTCCGTATGAAAAACATGTACCTGTTGAGAAGGTGGTAGAGAAGGAAGTCCCAGTGCCTTATCCAGTAGAAAAAAGAGTACCCTATCCCGTTCCTCACCAAGTGCAAGTACCGGTGCCGTACCCTGTGGAGAAGAGAGTACCAGTACCAGTCGAGAAGATTGTAGAGAAACCTGTCACCGTCACTAAATTTGTTGAAAAACCGGTACATATTAAAGTACCACAGCTAGTGCCGGTGGAAGTTCATGTTCCGAGGCCGTACCCTGTTGATAGAATTATAGAGAAAAAAGTACCATACCCGGTCCACGTAGAACACATTGTGGAGAGAAAAGTACCCGTACAAGTTCCATATCCAGTCAGAACTGTAGTAGAAAAGATTGTTGATAAGCCGGTGTATGTCACTAAATACGTAGACAGACCATACCCTGTTGAAAAAAGGGTACCATACCCGGTGGAAAAGATTGTTGAAAAGAAAGTACCCTACCCAGTCGAAGTTCCAGTAGTACCTTACGTGGAAAAACAGCAAAAACCAGACACCCCATATCCTTTCGAAAAGGTGGAGCCGGCCTATCTTTACGGTTATGGGCAGGGTTATCAAGTTCAAGACAATGGAAAATTACAAGACCAAATACAAAAATACAATAATAATCAACCAGCTGAATCTCAGAGAAACTATCAAATACAGATATTGAATGAAAATATTTTGAAGAATTTTCCGAACGTACCTATCCAAAGTACGTTATGGGGCAACCAGTACGCCTCGTCGTTCCAATATTCAAACGCAACGGCCAATACAAAACCGTTGTACGTTCCAAATTTCAATTACGGACCGCCGCCGTTAAATAACGAATGGAGCGTAAATTTGAATTCAAATGATAGAATTCGAAAATCTGACAGGACGCCCAAAGTTACGAACTTGAGAATAGAGTACGGATTCAGACCGCCATTGATTCCAAGCATGGAAGTTGACTTGGACGGGTTGCCAATCAGTGAACATGACTCGACATGATGATTGATGTATTTGGTAAGAGTGTCTGTATGTCAAGTTGGACTAATTATTTAAAAGGCCCTAAGCTATATTTATATAGGCGTAGGTATTTTATGACAACCATAAAATTTGTTCTTCAAGAACCACTCGGTACAAATTTTAGAAGGTTAAATAATTAGTATAATCGGAGATGTTATGAAAATAATGCATTTGAAAAATAAGTAGATTTAAGTTAGATCTAAACATGACCTTAAATCAGTTTCCTTTTTTTCCTGAGGTGCAAAAATTTGCCAGGTCACATTTTGTTATTAATGCAAACAGAACCTTTAAATAAAAATAAATTAAAATTCAAGCGGAAGTCTAGAAAACTATCTTTCTCGAATGCTAATCTGAAGAAAAAAAAATATCCAAGAGCTTGAAAAACAATTAATGTTTTTCTCTTTGTAATAAACTCCGTACACATTTATTTTTTCTTCAAGTTGTCTGTATGTATGACGTGTGTTAGTATAAGCTCTCCGTGGCACAACGTACAGGTGCAGACTGTATGTGTGTATATACATTTATATGTTTTATATATAATTTAAACATTTATATGTTTATATTTCCAGGCTCTAATCAATGTATAATTAAATTAATGATAACAGCCGCAGAACACGTACATAAATCGTCAAAACGTGAACTTTCCATAGCCCCTTTTAAGGAAGGGAAGGCAACGCATCGGCATAGTGATTATGTCGATGTTTATGGGCGCCGGTAGTCGTAAAAATGGCTCCGATTGCTCGTTCGCCTCCTATTCTAAATTTAAAAAACTTTCTACTGAAATTTTTCGAATATTCCTCGTCGAATTCTGAAAAATAATAATAAATAATAATGAATGAAACCCAGTAGCGTTATAGAACACAACAGTTTCCCCTCGTGGTCCTCGCCCTACTGAGTGTCTGTCTACAGTTGATTGAATCTCGTAGTTTTCTTTTTAAACACATCCCAGCTATGACAAGTGCAAATTGAAAATGTGTGTCAACTGAATAGGCGCGTATGATGAGTGACTGGAACTCCCTCTTGGCCGAACATGATTCTGAAGTAAAAGATGCAAGACGTAAGCGACGTTAGAGTGGAAAAGCGTTACGCTTGGTCACTCGATCGCTGTTACACGCCATTTCACTCTCCATATTTTTCGTATCGCCCGCTATAGCTTATGTAATCATCAGCTGGACACCGTCCACTGCTAGACGGAGCCTTAAATTGTATACAAAAACTGAAAAATATTAAAAAGAACCTGACAATTCATTAATATTTTAGTGGCACTTTATTTCAAAGCGTTCTACATACTATTGTAGATATTCCGAGGAAACTGTATTTTTCCCCGAGTAATAATTTACTCAAAAGTATTTTCCTAGGACTGTGACGTCATAGTTCTTTGTGAATGTGTTTACGTAAGATGTGTCAATTTTGTAAGATAAATTTATTTATTTTAATCATAAGCCTAAGACTTGCCTCATTTAATAACAAACGTTACAAATATTTCTCTTGTATTATTTTTATAGTATAAGGGGCCAAACGAACATACCCGTAGACATCCACATGTTATGCAGATGCGTTGCCCTCCTT
>JAFELO010001303.1:78168-97247 GCA_017140195.1 Eumaeus atala | reverse complement strand
AGCACACAAAATCTCAGAAGGGTTAGTTTAAAACGGAATTTTTAATCCAACCGATTTAAAAATATACCCACAATAGGTTTTTCCTATATCGTTTGACAGCGTGTTAATTTTATTAAGAAGTGTAAAAATACAAACAGTAATTTAAAAAAATTACAAAAAATAATTTTGTACAGTTGACATCAAATCAGTTGGATTCTAATAAAAGAGTTATTCAAAAAGGGAACAAAACCTCGTCATTCTGAAAAACGTCTGAACACATGTGACTCACTAGATATAAAGTGACTATGGAGAAACTAGTTTTGATTATTATAACCCCCATCTTATTTAACAATCCTTTTTTATATGTAACATCTTGCCTCACGTTTGCTGCAAACGATTTCATGAAGGGGGGCGGAAATGTGTAATATGAAACTGAGGAAACGTGCGTCATTCGATTTGAAGATTATTGTAATAAATATATTAGTGCGATTATAAATATTTTTTACACTTTAGCGCTAACTTGTGTCGCTGCCTTGTGAATATTTTTACTTTTCTCAACTGTAAGGCTGCACATTTTTTTATAGAGGATGACACTACTTGGGTTGGAAGTAAAACGGATTAAGAGGACCCCATAAGAAAGCCCACATAACGTCTAGTGTTATGACGTCACATGTGTTCAGTCCGATCAAACGTCAAATGCAAACACCTCCCCGCCCCCCTACCTCCGTTGAATGTCCAGAGAGGAAAATATGCGCGGTTTCTGGCGACCGCTTGACTCGCCCAGCACAGACAGACTGGAGAGACACCACCATTATATTAAGCCACAAGAATACTATTGATATCTCCATATGAGAGCGAGAGGTCTATATACTATTGATCTCTCGCTCACATACAATTGACGCGAAGGGACAGCTATGCTGCCGCTTTTCGTGTGGTTAGTGAAGAGTGAAGGGCAGCGCGTCTGCATAACCTGTATGAGTGTGAGCAGTAACAAAGATGTCTCGTTTGCCCCTATATAAAAAAAAAATATGAAAATTAAGCACAACATAACATTTGTAAGTGAGTAAGGGAATGCTAATAATCTATAGTTCTCCTTGGAGTTGAGCCGATCGCCATTGGAAAAGTTTACGGTGGGTTTTGCTCATGACAAGAATGGAGGTTCCTTCGCTATTATTTCCTACACCTTTTTTTTAAACGAATTGATCGTATAAAATAGAGACTTACAAACATCTTATACAGCTCCTTAATACTATAGGACTAAGTAAACTCAAATTTGTAGTTTATTCACGAGTCACGTTCCTAATAGGCTGACCGCGACCTAAAGCACCGCCGGCCCCCTCGTTAAGGAGACCGCGCCCGCCCCTAGTGTAGGCGCCCGCGCATCATGCTTTAACTTCACGCTAAAGGGATCGATTTCTGTTAGCATATACCATCCTGAATGCACAGGCGATGAACTCGCCGGTCGGTAACGTGTGTTCTGTGCAATAGGCCTATCACTAAACCGATGACAATCCTCTTTGGATCGATAAAAGAAAAACTATAAACAATCTATCATTAAAATCAAAATTAACTATAAAAACCTAAATGAACTATATTCCAATATTGACTATGTATTGAATTAATGCGGCAATAAAAATAAAATAACGTACACTTGTCGCAACGTGACAGAAAAGACGCAAAGGCAAACTGCCTGAACTTACTACGTTCACAACTACCTTCATAAGCTTAGGCAGTGACGTCATCAGCAGGTACGATTTTATCGGTTGGGCTCTGACATTACTGCATTCATAACGAGAACACTACTGTATGCGTACGGCGTCCGCACGCAGGGCGCAAACCCTGGCGGGGTGCAGAAATAGCCAGACAAGGATAACAATTATAATGGCGCATATGGCAACGTCTGTGGAATTACCCACATGACCAAATGAAAATCCAAAGGAGAATGTTAAATTAAATAAACCAGGCTTGGGATGAAGGGATGGGCTGTCCGCATTATAAACCGTCGGCATTCGAATCATCTCAAAAATCAATAGGACGTTTCCGTAGTGAGGTGACGTGGGGTATAATTCCGAATTCAAAACGTTTTCACCTGTAAGTTTCTATATTTTTACAACTAATTACCTAGATGTAACTACATTACAACAGATTGTGAATCAAACGAAACCGATACCAGAAAACATTACTTGTGTAAATATTTAGGCGATATATATAAACGGTCAAAAAGTGTAACTGGTAGGACTAAGAAAATACCTCCCCCTCTCCTCGCGTTCTCGGCTATCAAAGGAGATTTTAGCCCAAATACAATTCATAACAAGATATGTTTGATGTTGACTATGAAACTGTAAAATAAACTACAACACGGAACTAAAGACTAGAACTGTTGTACATTTATATGCCGAGTGTCCTCAGAGATGGACTCTAGCTGAGGAGTGTTACGTGTGTAATGTCAAGCTATAGCACGTCGCAGAGGTACACTCACGTGTCCTTAGCTCATGACCTGCGGGGCCGTACTGGATATTGTACGAGTCTAACACGGGCATCAGCTGTCATAGCTGTTGTCAGAATACAGACTATTTAAATGTCTTGACAGATATGCTACAAGAACTAACATAATTTAGAAAAAAAAAAACTTCAGGGTTGTGACTGGTGTTGTTACTGAAAAAACCATACCAAAGAAAAATTTCATGGCCTTTCCAAAATAATTTTTACATCGCGTTTTCAGATTTAAAACATACATTTTGTTGAGATTTTTTTCATATCAATTAGATTACATAAAAAAACAATAATAAATATTGATCAACAAAGAATTGGTTCAACTTATTTCTACATTATAGATACAGGTTATAAATGTGCCATCAAGAAAAGACCCTAAAAATGCGGGGAAAATATTTTTCAAAAATAAAACACAGATTGTTATTAAAAAAAAATGATTATTCTGAGAAGCGTACACATACAATACTATCCATTCAATAAATCTATATCCATACTCTTCATGTACAGTACATATAAAAAAATCAACGTCAAATTAAAAAAAAAAGCATTAAACAATAACGTATGACGTCAGAGATTTTTAACAAAAAAATGTCAGCAGCAGGAAAGAAATCATTAAAGCCTCAGTTGTCTAATTCAAATCTATTTTTAAAAAATGTTGAGCAAACCTATTTATAATCCAAACAAATGATCTTGATTATGATATGAAAAAAAAATACTTTGAACCATTGTAACGACTGATTATTTTTATTTGCTAAAACACAATTTCAGATATTTTTACAAAAATACACACAGAGCACCTGATCCAGAATAAAATTACAATACTGTACATACATAAGTACTATTTTATGTATAAAATACTTTTCAAAACGATATAACCAATTTTGGATTATAAATGCATACCAAAAAAACACACCCATCGGTTTGTAAAAAAAAATGCAGACCTGTCGGAACACACAATTTCAAATCATGTGTCAAAATCAAAATAATGTGAACAGCCTCATATTTTAAAATGAAAAACCCAATAACCATATTTATTTGGAACGATTTTCATTTTGAAATAAGTGCGCTTCAGTTGACAATACACATAGAGTATTTTCAAGTGTCTTATTGTCAACATTCTCAGTACAAAAGTCTGGCAAATCTTTCAGAGAGCGAAATCAAAAGACGAAGAAGGCATTTGTAATTTGACAGCTGATTGTCACACTGTATATATTTGTGACACAAGTCGAATTCAATATCTTACACCGTAATTATAAATTTCGTAAAGACATTTTTTGTCACTCATACATATGTACATCTCAAATACAATCTTACGTACGTAAAAAAACTATATATGACATACAAACTAGTGATAACAAATATTTTTAGTATAGGATTTATTGGTTTAAAAAGAGTCGGGACTTTTCAACTTAGATAAAAAAAAATTAAGGCTTTTTTACTTGTTATGTAAAATCATTAAATTTTCTAAATTTAACGTTGCTTTTAATAATCAGCCTATATAAAACTTCCAAACGTCAAAAATACTGTGTGAAAAATTAAATTAGCTGCCTAAAATCCACTCCTATTGTGGTAACACCTACTGAGTATTTGTACCAAAAATTGAGGATGGACCATGTCTTACACTAAATCTAATGATATACTGCTGTCTCACTCACACTATACTACATAGTGATGTATGGGCCATAGAGATACGCTGTAGTCGTAGAACAACAAAAACATTTAAATTTGGCAACATTGAGTAAATAATTTTGTATTCAACTCTACAAATAGTTTATAAAACTATTTACTGATTAAAATTCGCTCAGGAGAAATAGAGAGATAGTTTAGGAAATAGTTTAGGGATTCAATCATCAGTTCTTTATGATGCATTTCTTATGCAATTGAAAGAGATACTTGACTGCTGTTTTTAGGCTTCTTTTTAAGTCAACATAAACTGAAATTTCAACAGTTAGCTTTTTAGGTATGCTACGACGATAAAAATATAATGTTGTTTTCATATTTTATGCGATTTTATTATAAAATTTTGTCACGCAAACGATATGGCCCACAAAAAGTTTACCTACGTTTAGAAATTTTACAAATATACAAAACATGTATCTCAGTCGTCATGCTAAGACTCGAAACAAATTTGTGCTATACGAGTAGTGAACTAAAATGTCCGTTCCAATGTTATCCTTGTTAGAGGTTTATAGTAGACTTCAAAATTTTGTTATGAATAACTCAAGTTGGCACAGATTTACTTGCTTGTGCTAAAAAAACATATGACCAGGCATTTAAGAAACATACTATTTTTATTTTTAATTTTTAAACAAGGAGATGTTCACCTTTAAAACCATCAACGCTAAACTTTATCAAATCAAATGTATTTGTATAATATTATTATACAATTTAGAGCCATTTATATTTAAACAATAAAGATTATTAGCGTTATTTTTCAGAATCTGAACTAGTGCAGATAGTAACAGAGTTTTTTTTCCGAGCGTTAGCAGTCATCACAGACTAATTAAACACAAAAAACATTTGAAACTACCCTCCACAATGATTCAATTGGAATGGACACAACGGATGTGGAATGTACAAATCATCGTTCCGTGAGTGAACTGTCTTACTCTAGGATGAAATGCGAGGCGCGACGGGACTAGATTTCTGCTACATATGATACCATTCAAATATTTAAAAATATTTTAAAATGTGAATCGGTGAGTTTATATCGATGGCATTTCTGCACTATTACAACGAAATTATTTAATTGCTGTTCCTGATTTTTTCTAGTATTTTTATACCACAGGGGACGAGACATCGGAGGTATTTAGTAACTACCGACGCCATCTTTTAGCTCATTCCCCAACGGCCTTGAAATATGAAAATTGATGAAAATTTCTGAAGGATATTTGATGTATATTGCACAAATTAATAGCTCAATTATGGGATTTTTAAAGGGTTATATTCATTAGCAATGTGTATGTGTTAGCCCACAAGACAGATGCCATGCATTGCGTGAATCTGTTTAGTGAAAATAATGACTTCAGCCCCCATCGGCCACATCATTTGACAATTTATACAGATCATTTTTCAAGTATTTTACCATCAACATTATCAGTCCGAAAGTCTGGAATGAACTCCATCTCTCTTCTAATTAAAGGTTTGTAAATATATTTCAATAATATAATATGTAGACAGAAATGGCGCCGCGGCAATGTACTCCTAAATTAAACACACTCTCAATGTCATTGGGACGTTGATGTGGAGACGGGCACGTAGAGCAATGGGCGTTAACGGTACAGAAACGTGATCGGTCATAGCGACTGAGCGAGCGATCGCAGTAACCAAGTGAACGACCACATTGATGGGGCGCTAGTCACTTGAGCCTATACCTTAAACAACGAAAATAGATACCAAAATAGTTTTCAAATAAAATTTCAGATTAAAAATGACGAGAAACCAATGTGCCTTTCGGTCAAGAGTTCTTTCGCTCACCTGAATGTAGTATGCAGTTAGTGTATCTTTAGTAACTTAGGTGAAATGTAAAAAAAACTAAACCGGCGACTTTAAAAAGATTGCCGCGAAGTCATTAAGGACAATACCTTCTGTACTTGTCCAATCATGTTACGGAAGAGACTCTCTTGAGAAAGCAACATGTTAGCGCGTGTTTATTTTTATTTTTCGATTAATGTTGGCTAGATATATCGATTAAATCAAATCGCCCTATGTGCCCGTCCATTCGATAAAATTAATTAAAAAAAAAAAACTTTTACATTTCTCTTATAGATTATATTAATTTGCAATCTATCTAACCAGCGTACAAGTATAATACTATAAAATATCCAATATAAAATTTTCTTTATAAATTGTCTAATAAAAAATAGTCTATGTATTATTATAACATATCAATAATATATTTCTATACTTTGAATCACTATTCGGCAGTGGATACCGTATTTTCTGCAATTTTGCTCTCACATTTGTTGAATTCGAATAGTTTCACAAAACACTCAAAGCTTGATCCTTACGATTAGAATACACTGGGTAGATAGATTTAATAATACAAAACGTATAAATTAAGCATATCAATATGTATTTTGCACATAATTCTCTATATATTTAATTTCCTCCGACGCGTGCTGCTCCTCACGGGTTTTGATTCAACCTGCGCAGAACGAAAGGCGTTGAGCGACACACAAGCCGAATCGTCGCCCTCTTCTGTCCCCGGCTTTTAACATCACTATTTGGTTTTTTTTTAAAGCGGAGTTGCCATAAAAATATGCCACCTCCTGGCGCCGTAACAGATGCACAATACTACCTCCGATATCCGTAACGTTGCGACAAAACACGTTATAGGGTTGTGGATAGACTAGAAGCGTTAGTGAAAAACCGGTAAGGTGAAACCGTCGACTATCGTTAGTAGAAGCGTACGGTTAAAAACATAATCAGTCGTCGCAAAACTGGGGATGCACGATGTTACAACATAACCCGTACACCTCTGCTGTCGACACATACTTACTGGACTATCGATACCACGCACAACACTCAAAGCATGTCGGCCCATCTCTAGCTCGTTTAATAGGCAAAATAAAAAATCTGCATTGTTAAATAAGGGATTACGTCATGCTTTGATATAAAATAACTAGATTAACAACAGGTGACGGGGGGGGGGGGGTTTGCCGTTAAATAAAAAAACCGATTCGTTAAGGGATATAGGAGGCTTAGCATCGTGCATCCCCTGTTCTGACGCGAGACCAAAAAGTGACAAAAAATAAAAAAAAACAACATAATAATGTCAAGAGCTCGGAATCTTTAGAGGGAAACAATTTTAGCCGACAATAAACATAAAAATATGATTTGAAACACACAGTTCTATGATATCGACACAAAATGGTTATCGAGTGATAATATATGAAAGTGTGTCACGTATATTGTAGAAAAATATAAATATTTACAATTAGAGATAAATTTAAACAGGTAAAAAAGAACACCAAGGTTTTAGTACGTTAATACAAAGTTATCTGTGCAATTTGGGTAAAGAGAATAATTGAGCTCAAAACACTTCAAAATAATTTTTTTCACGAGTCTTTTCCACAACCCTTTCATTATAGATTTAAGCTATGCCGTTTGGCTTTTTTTTCTAAAAAGAAAATACAAAATCTAACTTATATTTTGCATAAAGGATGGGAGTGAAATCTCCAAGTGCATAGGCTGTGCGTGATTAGCGAAATGCGTGAGGTGAAATGACTTTGATAGCGTTTTGTTTCCTTTTTCCCAATATCTCAATAGTAGCTACTGAACTGTTTATTCAAATGTGGAGTCGAAAAAGATATATTTTTTAAATAAAAAAACATGCCTAGCTTTTTTTCTAGGATTGGAACCTTGCTCTTATTAAAGATGATAAAACAATAAAATTATTATTATTGACAGAATCGAATACAACAAACCGCCATCAATGTCGCACGAATTTAGCCTCTAAAGCGTACTAGCGAAAGTATAAACTACTAAAATCCTAACGTAAATAGAAACCTGCCAATGCGAGGACTAAGTTGTGTTAGCACATAACCGGAACATGAAGGATTTCCTTTCATTTTGTTATCGACACGTTATATCGAGGACGCCAGAGAATGAAATACCAATACCAGTACCAAGTTTATTATCAGTTATTTATTTATATATTTGAATAAAAAACCATATAAAATACATTTAGTATAGTTTTAGTAATTAAAAAACCGGCGTTCGCTGAAGAGTGTTTGATAGAAAATGCTGTCCTGTGGTTATATGACCGACAGTAACATTACCACAATATCTGGAAATCAAACTGTTTGCATATTCAGATTTTTGTATTATTTTATTCAGATATACATTTGATAATTCAAATATTTAGTAATTATGACATTAAATAACCAGCAAATCCGTTGAATATTAGTGGACTTATGGACATAACCGATTCGTGTGGACATCATTAAATATCTTCGATATGGTAATGAAACGATAAATGGCCATCTCTAGCGGTATAAATGTTCATTTACACTTTAAATTGTTATCTGAAATATTTCATTCACAGTTTTAAGTACAGTCTTGAAATATTAACAAAAAACAAAATCAAATGTTGCAATTTAAATTTAGAGTAATACATTTTTATTCTTTTTGTAATAATTTTAATTGACCCACAAAAAAAATCCCCTACTATGTGTCCATAGACAGCGCCACCACGTGGTCTTTTGATAAAATCATCTCAGGTAACACAAGAAAAACACTAAAATTCCTCCATCATATCAATCCCTTCTATACAACATAATACACCTGTATGCTTGTCACAATTATATATCTAAACACGAGTCAGATATGTCCATTTAAATTTAAATGTATTATGTTTAAAAAGTGTTAGTTGGGTGGGGTTTTATAATTAGAAGCACAGTTAGCGTGTGAACGGGTGTAGTCTAATACAACATTCATATTACATTTTTTTATACAAAAAATTGTTGTAAAATTTTGTAAAAGGAGAAAAATATTGATTCTTAAAATGTTTTATTGATTATTTAGTACGAATTATAGTACTCATTAAAAATCTATAAAAAGCATTTTTTTCTGTCAGTCAGGGCTACAGAGATAACCTTATGAATTGCAAAATGTTTTCTTTTCAATAAGTAGACGTAAAGGTTCGAACGTAAGGCATGTTCCTAAAATTAATGTTCCACAAACATCAATACGTTATATTTCATCGAATTCATTATCGACCAGGACCACGACCTATAACGGAAACCGCTGCTCGCGGACTATACAACGACACAACATGGCAAAGTAGTTTAAACCAACACGTAGAACAACTCATGTTAACACAACACAAAAATGTATGAACGTACGAAGTTGTGAGAGTACATGAATCAATGTATAATGTACAAAATTGTGAACAGTATAAAGTGAGTCTATAATATAACATCGATGTAACGTGTCCCAGACGATGTAAGAAAACTTATTATTGCTGAGTCGCGTCGTTTGACGTCGACGTGACGTGTAATTTTGGAATAAATAAAAGATGCGTCACATCAGCGGACAACCTACCAGACTCATTAATCCATATCCAAAAATACTAATTGTGAACTTACACTAATAGTGTCTTTGTACTTTGTATTCAGTGACGGAATATTATCTGTAGCTGTATTATTATTATATTTGTCGCAGTCGGATTGTTTAAACTGCTGTAGCCATTTTGGAACACATATCTTATGGCAGGCCAACGATTATATTAACATTTAATGCAGCTGAGTGAAATTGCGCCGAGAGAGTTCGGCGTCATAATATTATACGATATTCAATGTCAATCATTGTCCGCCTTTTAGACGTTTCACTTCCTAACTTTAACACTCGGCGGCGTTACTTGATATGACAACAACAATGGCGTCGATTTTAGAATACAGAGAAAAAAACTATGACCGGATGGATACGAAGGTTCCGGCTACGCTCCGGACTGAGTCTTCGTGGTTAGGTTACTTTTTTATTTGCACTCTAAACACTTGGCCTACTTTCATACTTGTTCTATAGATCACTATCACTGTCTAAAATCAAGAAATTTAATGAGGCGTAACGTTGACCGCCATATTGAAAAACGTCTCGCAATGACAATCCGACTAATTGCTAGCCAGCCACAAAACAAAACGGCCCCGTTTTTTAAATTGGCTAGCCTATTGACTAAGGCACTATATTGTATACACCATATGTAACACAACTAGAGATACACCATATGTAACACAACTAGAGATACACGTATCGAGCGCAAACTTAAGAACATGTTATTTGTGTAACGTCGCATCGATGTAATAAACTAGATATACAGTTGTGTGTAGTGTGCGGTGTGTAGTGCGGCGTGTGCGGACTCACCGTTTGGAGAAGCGCGAGGAGAGCTTGGAGAAGAACGAGGTGCGCGGCTGGTGCGGCGAGCCGCCGTCCGCGTACGCGCCGCCCGCCGAGCCGCCGCGGCTGCGCGTCTGACCTGCAGCGCGCGGGGAGTAAGTTAGCGTCGCCGATGCATGACATGACACGTTTCTCGCAAATCAACAAAACATAAAAAATCGTTTTTCTTTTGTTTCGTGGAGAAATGGATGGGATCCGACGCCTAAAACATGCGCCGGTTGTCTCCAAGTCACCGAAACGAAGTTTAAGTACACTTATGAGAATCGACCAACAACCAAAACATGAATCACCTGCCGCGCTTTACTCAATATTTTTTAGCTAATAATTTTGCTTCGGCTTTAAAACCAACATACTTGTTAGGTGTAAAGCTCCCCCTGCCTACCCTATCAGGGAACTAGTGTGATTATGTGTTGTAGTTGTTGTTTTATTGATGGTATGTGTGTGTGTGTGTGTGTGTGTGTGTGTGTGTGTGTGTGTGTGTGTTTGTGTGTGTACTCACCCGAGTGGAAGGTGGAGCGCGAGGGCACGTTCCTGGGGAAAACGAGCGGGTTGGGAAACTCGCGGCGCGCGGATGCAGCGCCACCGGTCGCGCCCACCGTCGTCAGCGTCGAGTTGAGGCTGGGAACAGCCGAGAGATCCTTGAGAACTCGCAATACAAAAGCCGTCCCCGGTAGGGAACAACCCCCTCCACACCCAAAATGAAGAAATGAAGGTGGGCGATGCGCCCGGGTGGTCAGGTACAAGAGATCGTGCCCATTACACTGAAACTGTCTGTACGCGCCTTTATATTATTAAACACCGGTTGCGAATGCATATTGATATATTTAACATCTACACAACAGCTTCAAGTTGAGACCCGCATGCAACGTCTTCCATGTGAAATCGCCTGTTCCTCCGGATCTATTATTGATGTTTCATTGGTCTTTCCTTTGGACACGGGTGAAGCTGCGGTTCCACAGTTAGGAGTGCCGTGAGTTACATATTTTTGTGCACATTGATCTTGTGTCTAATTAAAATAAAGTGTTTCATAGGAAGCCCACCGCCTAACAAAATTATACGCTAACTATACAGTGTTCTACATCTATCTACAATAGTAGGTGGAGCTCTCGGCGTGTAAGTTAAACCAAAGAATTACTATGGTATCGCGGTGGTCGCGTCACGCCTCATGCCGCACCCCCTCTGAGACCCTGAATGTTCAACTTATATGCCGTGACCTATAATTACTAGAATATATAATTAAATTAATAAAATATATTAGAAAAAACACAAGAACACATTCAGTATTTCAATATTTGTGAATTATCTTTTCTTTTTTTCAATATTTAAATGTAAACAATCTACTGCATCTCAAATAAATGTACAAAGTGAGCGCATCACGCGACATCGTGTGATGCGCTCACTTGACTTGTAACTTGAGCTACTTGTGTTGTAGAACAGATCTACTAATATCAAAATACAATAAGCCACTAAGCGTCTAAGTTGTTTAATTAAAAAACTACAAACAGTATTTTTTTTACATAATCTTTTATTGGCATCAATAAAAGAAAAAAAAAAAAGAAAATGTTCGTGTGCGTGCGTTAAAGTAAGCAGAAAATAAATTGTACAAGTGACAGAAACACCATCATGCCTATAACATAGATAATGGAACATTTTATTTATCTATCAGTTATCGCTTTTTACTTAAAAAAATAATTTTAGCTATTATAAATATTAGAACCAACAAAATAATATATAAGTCTGTCAAACTATTTTTTAATTTCTGTAAGAGTAACGAACAGTCTTGCATATATCGTAATTTTAAAAAGAAAAGTGAAAGAAAAAGGACTAGAAACTAAAACGAAAGTAACTCAAAAAGGCCAGGTTCTGACTGAAAGTAGTAAAAGAGAGAAAAAAAATACCATAATAAATGTGTTCATTATGGTATTTTTTTGGATTCCTGACATAACGGAGCCCCCACCCACCCCTCTTTTCACGCAGATGGAAAGAGATGCCATATTAATTATACATTCATAACTGAAAATTAAAAATAACCACTGAAGAGCTTTTATGAAAAACCTAACCAAAATATTTTCATTTAAATAATAATATAAAAAAACCACAGCAAAATGTATGTTAAAAAAAAGATTTGTAAGGACTACAACCTATGTGTTAAAAAGGAGTGAGCTTTAAGCATATTCACCAAACTTTAAATATCTATTTAGAATATAAATACAAAAACGTATGTTCAAAAAAATTACGTATGCCTTAAGTACAGAATCTAAGTGATATTAAAAACCATGCAAAATTGCCAAAATCTTCAATAAAGGCGTTAATGTGAATAGCTGCATGTATCTCGTATCGGGCACACGTTTTTACTCACGGATTATATTCTAAAAGTGTAAAAAGTAATATGCGGTGCTCGCGTGTATCACGTTGACCGTAGGCTCTAAAATCCATGCAATATTTCTAAAAATATAAAATGAACTGCGTGCTCTCAGAGGCGTGAACCACGTTGCGTAGGCTCCAAGAAAAACCCATGCAAACTCGTCTACCTCGGACGCGGCTGGGCGAGGTCTCGTGCGGACGCATTGTGAGGCTCCGCCCCTAGAGGCGGGGCACCGCTGGCCGAAGATATGGACGCACTTTTGACGTGGGTCTTCGTCGCTCCATTACTAGAACCGTTTTTTGTGTCCTGCGCACTGCGCGTGCAAACACATGCTGTTAGTCGGGACCCCGGTACCTCATGCCTCCTGACATATACTGAACAAGGGCGACGCACGGTGGGCAGGGAGGAAGCTATTCCTACCCTAAGGCTCGCAGTATGTGCTTCTCTCTATACAACTCCTCCCCTTGCCCCGCGCCACCAGCGAGCGACATCCTTGATAGTAAAGCCGGACCAATGAAATAAAAACCTAACTCCAAAAAATACCGATAATTATATGCTATTGGCAAAATTGTTTTAAATATAAGGAAATGTTTATCTGAAAGAAACTATAAAAGTGTTCCATTGTGTCATGCTGCACAAACTACGTTGAAAAATTTAGATTTCGTTTATACCAGATTTTAATTTAACCCATTTTTGATTAATTAATAAGGTCAGTCCAAAAACAGAAGGCACTCATAAAAGTGAAATATATTTGTATACATATGTTTGGTCCTTCGAGCCGGATATGAACAGACGAGTGGACCTATGGCTTACAGGTATTTTTATTTTGTTGGTCGGGCTTCCACTCATGCCAACCCCTGACACAATACTACATCTGTTAGTTACATACATTCATTACAGCGAGATTTACTCGCGGATACAGACCATGACGGTTATTTTACACTACAACGTATATCGGGTTATTTTTTTTTGCAATCAATATGATGTTTATAAAATGCAACCGAAGTAATTTATGAGTTTACATTACATGTGAGTTATAGACAAAGAATAAATACAATAATACAAGTAATTTTGGTCAGTCAATACATATTTATATAGCTTTCATTTTTGCCAGCCAGAATGAGGACAATGTTTTTTCTAGTGTTTGTTTAGAACAGCTCGACAAGTTTTAACGTACAAAGTGTCGTTAGAGCCGCGTTGACAGCTCGAGTTACACGCCATACATTTACTACTCAGTCTAGTGTTCAGTTCATTTCAAATTTTATATTACAAATGTGTGAACCCTAGCAATACGAGTGACTGCAGAACGAGCACTAATCATACCATGACGGGTCAAATGACCCATTTTGAACTTTTGAATTAAATAAGAGGGCTTGCTTGCGAACGAGTATTTGAAGTTTCATAAACAAGCTTCCAATTTTATACTTTATGTATTTTCTACAATTACATAATGAAAGATCTTGCTTAATCATTTCGCAATACACTCGGCAGCTGAGGCGAGCGAGGGGCGTGCCTTAGCTGGCTTTACAGTCTGTTTATGTACCTGGGCGCGTCGTGCGGCGGCGACGTCTTGGGCGCGGGCGAGTTGTTGGCGTGCGCGGGGGGCGCATGCTCGCGCCGCGCGCCGCTGGCGATGGTACGCGAGCGGCCCTCGAGCTTGGGCTGCGCGCTGGTCGGTCGAGACGTGTTCTGCACCTGGAACGTTCACACTTTTATTGTCACTAGTGATCTAGCGATCGTCCAGCATTTGATCCCAATTAAAAATGTGTATACGACATCGAATACAATTTTAATATCTGGTGAGAAGCGAAAGTTAGAGTATCCTATAGTTTTGAATTTACTTAGTAGCTGTGAGTGAGGTCCAAAGGGCGAGGTGTAATAAGAACTAACGCGATTAGCATGTTATTATGTTCGTCGGCTAATTGACGCCCAGTTCCTCTTCTAGGATAATATAACACTATTAGTCATAGGACAGGCACAGGGGCTACTGACCTGCATCTGCGCGATCCGCGCCGTGTTCTCTTTAATGGACGCCGAGTCGATTGTGTTCTGTAACCGAAGCGAATTACATCATGAAACGAATTATAAAAAGTGTGAGGATATTTTTCTTTTATACCGGAGGGGTCAATGACGACTTCGGTCGGCCCATGCAACTGGCGCTCCTTCGCCCCATGGAGTGCACGAGGTAACGGGCCACACTCGCACAAACCGCCCAAAACGCGACGCATCTTGTAACAGGTAGTGCCATGCTGCATTGCAGCGGAATTGGGCCGCCACGACCGGTGATGTACCTCTCGCTCGTAATTGATACCGCCGTAGTGACATCTACGGTGTCTTGATGTTCATGGGCGTCGGTAGTCGTAGAAAGGCTCCGATTCCACATTTATGCGGAACCAATGATGACTGCAATGCAGCATCGTGGACAAACTCGTTGGTACGTACCTGTCTTTTGAAATTTGTCGTGGTGGTGGTAGCGGTGGTGGTGGTGTTGTTCGTCGCGCTAGTCGTGGTACCTGCACACCACACAGCCGTTACACAGCGCCACAACGGGGGGGACAGTACAAAGCGCGATCCAATAGCCATTCCCGTTCCGTATTAAGCACAACATAGAAGAAGCTCTTGTGGTTTTAAATCGATCAAACATTTAGGAATCGACAGGAAGAATATAAATACACTATTACTGTACAACATGATATGCGCGACAATTGTAGTGGTGTACACTGAGGGATTAATATATCGACTCGGTTTCTCAAATGAAATGGAATCGATTTCGTCTATTATAGATTTTAAGGTCGACAAATAAATCCATATTTCCAATTCATCGTTTTACTGTCACCACTAGTGACCCTCATTTTTTTTTACTTTCCATGCATTCACATTTCAACGAAATATATATTATTACAATTAAATCTTTTATTTACAGTTCGTAATCATTCCACTGAAAGTGAGAACTATCACGCATATCATCGTATAGTGAAGTGTATAAAATCAATCGATTAAATGCCGTATTTCGGACCGATTTTTACCGACTAAGAATCGTATACAAGGTGTTTCCCGTTTCGAACAAAAGCTTAAAGTACTTTGCTTAGGACCAGCAGAATGACAGTATGGAATAATGTTCCTTAAACTATATGTAACCCCAAAAAGCTTTAACTTTTCGTTTATATAGACTCATGACTCCTTCCCGACTCCCGCCGTGGCCGTAATGTTGACTGATAACTGGAAGTGTCAGTAATCAGGTCATTTATGTTCTATTCATGAGTCGCGTAATAATAAGCTTAGCTTAATTCGGATTTTATAGAAAGTAAGAAACACCCCATTATTCGATTCAAATTCGATCGTATTGTTTATCAAATCGATTGTACATCGAACACTATGGAATGTTAGTAAAGCACGAGGGTGATTCGAAATAGATTTTTTCGGTTTTCAAAGTTAAATATGAGTCTTCACTTAAATTTATATTTTATTGCGACAACCATATAATTGTTGTCATAAATAATCAAACTGTTTTATTCTCTAAACTGGCGACAGTGTCGATTAAATATGCTTACATGGTCTGGGCCCCTACCCTCTATCTCCCTACCACCACCCACTCAAGCATTATTATTTGGAATCTCACAAGCCGCAAGAATAAACGATATCCTAACAAGGAACCGTCAATAGAGCAACGAATATTTTTTCGCTTGTTCACTCAATCTATATTATTCGTTCTGTGAACAAATAGATTCTAATGTGTTCTGAATATTTCGACATACATGTAAGCACACTTTAGGAGCATATCGCAATACTACAACTCTCTAAATACTGTCTAAGCTATTTGATTTATCTATTCTTGGATTTGAATTTAATTACATCTAATTCGCTATTACTGCAACAATACTACACGAACTGTCAAATTACATTACTAGTAATGGTTATTACGATGTTGATTATTGACAAATCAAATTTGGTCCATTCGTTAATGAACATACACATATAAGATTTCATGCGTACACAACTACTCGTAATAGTCGTTACACCGACAATCCCTCTAACAGTGGCAACAATATTCCTACGAATTAAACGTAAAAGAAATAGTTTGACAGTCATGTGACAGAAGAAGGAACGGAAGAGGGATTCGTAAACATTTGCATGCAAACTTAATGAATTAATAGCAATTCCTAACATATCCATTTAATAATAATACACTATTGACCAAATTTCGACTACATGTGCCAAACGCAACAGAAATTAAAACTAGTATTGGTTATAAAATATTATAACTTTGTAACAGGACTTGAGAATTTAAGGTAAGAACTGCAAAATAGTGGAGCAGAGTGTAATAAAAAGTGCATCTGTATTAAGACATATTAACTAAAACACGTACTGAGTAGTTAGCAAGTATCTGTTGCAATTTGCTTATATGAAAAAAATTTGAACAATGTCATAACAAAAATAATAACATACAGGTTTATCATATTTAACTTAGTAAAGTAACTTAAAAATAACATAAGAACCAGTGAAGAGCCTTGCGGTATACCAAATGTTACATATAGTGTTATATTAACCAAAATCCAAATTGTGCTGCTTAGTTATGTGCTACACATCCCGGCAACACACAAATTATACTTACTTGTTGAAAATATAGAACATTTTGTACCAACAACATTTCATGCAAGATATAAGAAAATGATCAAAATAACAATGAAGAAGTCGATGAGATAATTGTGTTGGGCTGGCTGATACGCTTGTTATGCTACCACCGTAACACCTGAGGCTGTCCAGAAATGAGTATGAAATGTACATTTTATTGAAATGAATCGATTATGGAGTATTGTTTGTGTGCTTAATGTTAACAACAAATAACGCCTTGTTGGCGATCCTTTATAAATAAAGTAAAAAATACAAATAAGTACCAAGAAAAATGTTTTAGAATAGTTTGAGATACGCATCTGTTACAAGAAATGTATATAGCGTTTAATCCTGTAACTTAACTTTTATGAACTCACTAAATTAAAAGACATCAAGACTGATGATTTATGTGCCTCTATTTAAATCCGCATCTACTTCTAGTAATTAAGCTCGATCAACCGTATCACCTAGAATGGCAATCATCAACAATTTATTTTATTTTAAAATTGTATAATGTACATTTTGTAAAGTAATATTTTTTCAATTTCAATTGCAGATATCAATAAAATGTGCCAAACTCAGTAACAAACAGGTGAAGTTAAAAAAAACGTGTAACAGTGAAATTTGTAACGAAATGCAATGTGATGATTGTAACAGGGAATTAATTATACGAGTAGCGTAACCAACGACATGAAATGAATGAAATGTTACATAATTTAAGCTCGATGGATGAATTTAAACCCAAAGACAGTGAGCAATACGTGAATATTAATAAGGATAAGTTACTAAGCTGGGGTTAGTTCTATGATGGGACTAACCAAAACCAACATTTTAAGAGATTACATGGGAATACGGCGCAGTAGGCGTGTGATAATGAACCAATTAGCTAGCCAATATAATCGATATCACAAAATCACGTAAACTGATTTTACTGCGGTCCTTTAAACACCTAAACTTGTTATTTTTCCTCCCGTCGGGATACCTCAGACTACGATCACTAAAAGGTGACCGGGATCCCGAAATTCGAAACACAAAAGTAACTTCGGTGACTACCGACGCCTATAAACATCCAAACAATCATGCAAACGTTTTATTGTCCCTCACCCCCTCTGCCAATGAGCCACTGGATTGTATCCATACTAACAAGTGTATGAAGGATCGCGATAGAATCCGATAGTGATTTTACAATAGTAACGTTTGCGTTTTACGAAAGCAACATGTCTAATCCGTGCCATGTAAGCTATACATTGGGGTGGAGCTATTTAGGCGCGGGCGAAGTCGCTTCATCGAGCCCGTTTTTTTCGTCAATATGACGGTAAAGAAGATAAGATAAAAGGGCCTTTTTGGATGTGGGCGAGGGCTCGCTTCGCCTACGCTTAAATTTGCCACTGCTAAAGTCCAGTCGCCGAGTATTATATAGTACATTAACGTCCGCCACGATTTGTGAATATAGTGCGTTTTACTCGCTCAGAACGCACGCACAAATATAGTGCGTGCGTTATGAGAGACGAAGTCAACGTACGATATATTCTCCGCTCAGCGACGGGACATTCCACGTGGGACAGTGAACGCGTGTGGGTCGGGTTTACCTTGCGCTCTTAACACCTCGGCGCCGGAGGAGGCGCGACGGGAGGCAACCGGCCGCGCGCTGGCCGAGATACTGCGCTGTACTCCGCGGTGGGACGGCGAGCCGCACCCCCCTGTCACACCGCGCTACCGTTACCCACCCGCGACA
>JAFELO010001303.1:53744-78145 GCA_017140195.1 Eumaeus atala | reverse complement strand
ACCCCGCGTGTACACCCCCCGCCTCAACATTCCACTAATTTCGTCTTATCTGGACGTATTATAAATAAACATCGCCCTAACTTTAAATTGACTTCTATTATTAACAGATTGTATCACGATGCTTACATATTTTACAAACCCGACGATTCATAATCTATAGCTACGGCCACAGAATCTCAGGATTGTAATATATCTAATCATAATCATGCCATAAAATCCGTTAAAATTATTACTACCTGACTACGCATAAAATCCATCGTAACTATTCACACGAAAAAGCCCGGTAACAGCCGAGAATAAATGGTGGAAATCAAAAAAACTCAATATAAAATTGAATGGATAGAGTTTAAAATAATGAAATTTTATTTGACGAAAAACGTTTTCCAAATAATAAACACACAAGAAGAGGATTGTAGTACGAGAATAGGCGTAGGGTGTACAACACGACAAGCACACAAATATACATTAAAAAAAGCAGGTCGCTGCGGCGTGGACGTAGGATCACTGCACTTTCAAAGTAGCAAACGTGTAGCAATACTCTAAAGTATTAGCAGTACTAATACTCCCTGGAGTACGCGTAGGAAGTTATACTCCTTTTTCTTTCATTCCAGGTTTAATTCAGTCTGACTATGAACTGTATTTTGAAAATACGAATTGAATCTGTTGCTCTCATGATGAAATTGTGAAACTTGTTGCAAATCTAATTTCACAAATTTCTACAGGAGTTGGACAGTTCGTATATAGAAAAGACGGGAAAAGTGCAAAAAGTATAACTTTGACAAACCTTACATCAAGTGTCACCGAAAATAAACTAATATATTTGTAGATAGCATAGGAGAATGTGAGTTAAATTCTTATTTTTACACATATGAACATAACTATAAGGTGAAAATGAACCTATGTTGCAGTAATTGTTATATAATAATTACTTTGCCCTATACAGCCCACATAATGTTAGCACTCGATGTGAGGTCTCCAAATTTCATATTGCGGTAAATGTCCACCACGCCCACGCCACAGCTACAAACAAATGGACCTCAGATGATATTTGACGCTTACGTTCACTTGTAGTTCGATGTTGTGAATGTCCTGTTAGATAAGCTACGAAGCTCGCCCAAACATTATATCTCATTAATGCTTTCACATTCTATACAATGTTGTTTCTATCGAGAACGTTCGTTTCGCTAAATAAAGATTCGTACATTACTATTTCTTCGAATATACCATATTCAGAAATTAAATTTGAAATTATAATTATGTCATCTAGATACACTAGAAAAAAATTGTATTCAGTTTCGAGTCTAAATTAGAGAAATTTATCGTGTGATTATAAATGATCAAATTAAGCTGACGGCGTCTATTTTTAAAAGATTGGCAGACTAATATTACAAATAATGCTTTATAGCAGCAGTATTGGCATTTGATAAATTCCTTACATTGGGTCTACAATATTTATAATTTATAGTCTATTAAAATGAATATCATAACAACACATAAATATAAAAGCAATTACGCCGTCAAAAATATAATAAAAACTGCTGAATATAAGAATATTTTCGGCCTTGAAGCTGCTATTTTGCCTGTTAACTCGTCTATTACATTTTCCTGCAAAGTAGATATGAATTTCGAACGATTGAGTAATATCCTCATACTGATACGTGACTTGCGTGTACGTGTATGTTAGTGTCTGGTATGTACCTGCGTGTGCGTTGACCTGCTGCGCGGGCGTCTGTTGGCCGGGCGCGGCCGTGTTCCGCAGCGACAGTGAGGAGCCGGACCGGCTACCGTCTGACTCCGGCTTGGAATAAAAATACTATAGGTCATCATTTTATTCGGAGCGTGGTCACAACTGCAATATACTTAAATCGAGCGCATAAACGGGGAGTTACAGACGTCTCGCCCACGAACCACCAGTGAATGTTATGCCTTTCCAAAGATTGTGAATCCAAATGTAATAAACACACGACCGCGTAGTAATAACACAATTACTTTTATTCCTTCTTTTCAGTCGAGTTGAATTTTTTTAAGTGTACATACACCTCTTTATACAGTCTCTTTCTTTAATACACCTTACGGAATGCCTAATTGACATTAGAATAATTTTGAGATAGTTTTATGAATAAATAATAATAAACTAATATTCGACCGTGTTAAGAAAAACAAAAAAAATCTCGTCATCTAAGAAATAATTGAGTAAGTATTATAACATTTTGGAAAGCTCATTAGGTGATCCAACTTTTAACTTGCCGAAAGAGCATAGTACTTTTTTTTTTTCAAGCAAGATTGTTAAAGTCGAATGATGAAGTCGTTTTCAGACCATGGTTGGGCATAAAACAGATATTTTCTGTTGTTGTGTGCAAATTATGAATTGGAATTTGTACGAGCATTACCTAAGAATACTCCACACAAAAAAAAATAAGAAAGGAGTTGTTGATTTATAGCCACAGTAGGCGTAAACTCATCACAACGTGTCAATTTTAAAAAAACGCTGTCTTTTGGAGACCTAGAGTTTGAGAGTTGGTTCCTATAATATTTTTATAGGAACCAACATAACTTAGCCTAGCTCACAATTCACAATTAAAGATAAAATTGTATACAGGATACAATTTTATTTTTAATTGTGATTTTTCAAACCCCATTTAAAATATTATATTGTCAGCGAAAGAAACTAGCCCTAAAGACACGTCAGTAAGAAAAACAATTTTGGACAAGTGTAAAAATTTACAATTAAGAGTTATTGCTGATCTTTTGTTCCAGTAACATCTGGCGTACCCCAAGGCTCTCATCTCGGACCTCTCTTATTCATTATTTTTGTTAATGACATACACTTTTATGTTGTCTCCTAACATTCTTCTTTACGCTGACGATTTAATCTAATCTAATTAAAAAGTATTTAGATTGTGAAAGTTTACTAAAAGGATCTTAATAATATGTATAAGTACTGTAACGACAATATGCTATATACATAAAAAAAAGTTGTATAATATCTTTTTCTCGGTCGAATTCTCCAAAATAATATAATTACAAATTTAGTGATCAAATATGAAATAGAGTGGCCGTGATGAGATATCTGGGATATTGATTGTAAACTTGCTCAATATATCGATATTCTTAATAATAAAGCAATGAGTATGCTGGGTTTCATCCTAAGAGTAGGCAAAAATTTCAGCAATAATTTTACACACGTGTTATTGTTCAATGCTTTTGTTCAATCAGCCTTAGAATACGCGTCTACTGTCTGGAACCCTTATCAAAAAAAGTATATTATGGCTATGGTGTCTGTACTCCAAAAATTTTTGAAACACTTGAAGTTTAAGCATCGTTCATCTAGCAGTTATTTGCCTCCTTTGATGCGGTATCGTTGTGAGAAAGATGAACTAGTTGTCCTCGCCTAATTTCCCGTAGTAAGCATCTTTCGTTATTATATGCCCATTGTTAGAAAAAAATATGTACAAAACTCATCCTTGTACTCTCATTTAACAAAAATTGTAAAACTGAACTTGATTTGTTTCACCATTCTTCACTATGTTTCAAAGTAATGTCAATCATCTAAATATTTTACCAAATTAATTGTAACATGATATTTTAATTCCTTTCTGTTTCTTTCATTTTTGTTGTTTCTTGTTTAGTGTCTGCATTCATGTGTGTATTAATTATTGGTAGAAACTACTGGTTTGTGTATCCAATTTTTTTAATTTTAAGCTATTTTGTACAAGGACCGATTGTTTCTCTAATAAATAAAGAATAAAATAAGGTTGGCTCGACAGGCCGCTGGCTCGGTCTGTCGTCTACATGGAGGTTAGTGCAGTTTTTTCTTTTTGTTTTCAATTATTTTCTCTTTCAAATTTCAAAGTTGGTCTCCCAAATCGAGAAAAAAGGAGGCAAAGAAACAAAGATCTACTCACGTCTGTGCTCTTCCTCCCCAGCAGCAAGTAGGTGGCGAAAACGTCGTCGTATTTCGCCTCGGCGAGAGAATATTCGATCTCCTGTCTGTTGTATCCCAGGCACACGAGCGCCTCTGCGGACAGACACACTCCGTCACTCTTACTACGCGATGACGATCGTTACAACAACTAAACACATACGCGGTAGATATTTTATAGAGAAAACACATTTGGCTTCAGAAAAAGATGTACAAACCCATATGGGTTCAAAATGTAGAGAAGTTTAGATAATTGTAATAGCAAATTCTGGCTTTCGTCTATATATCTATCGAGACGACACAGTTCCAGCGTCTCAAGCGAATTGTAATGTCAATGTAGTATTTTTAAAACAATAAACAATCATGCAAACGTCTAGAATGTATGCTTGTGCATTTTTTAATCCATATCTTCTTAAACAAATTCCAGTTTGATCGGCTTTACTAAACTTACACATCTAAATCTACATAAAATAACAACCAAAAATAGTAGACAGAACCGAATAACGATAAAATAAGATCAAAAATACAATATTTGCAACACATTTAATAAGCTCACGAATCCACAACATCTGACGTGCACTTAAATGAATCTGTCTTGATTTAAATATCAAATAAACTCATTTCAATAAAACTGCTTTGCCGGATTTTATTGTGGCTTATTTATTTATAAGCCATAATCACGGATAGACTGAGGTAACAGATGTCCCGATTGTTTCTATGAACAGCACCTATTGTCTTTCCTGGTTAAATAAGTAAACCTCAATAAAATTCGTTAAAGTTGTGTTATTTTAATTAAACAAAAGCTTAGCTCTCACTGTAGTTTCATAAACTACGTGTAGTCTCTGTACTGTAAGTGAAAAAAACCAAGGCAGATCTGGACACCAGATATATTCGCGTATGGGACGTACCAACTTGCGCTGTGGCGGTTAGCGGGCGCATGAAATACAAAAACATACTTTATATTAAAACTGCTCCAGGAACTGAGGCGCCGGGCGTGTGTCTGTACTGCAGCTGCGTTACGTCTGTATACACACCTATAGTAACAACTATCTGTCTGTGCGTACGAGGTGACTTAATAATTGGGTGGACTGAAACCGCACTTAATTTTTGCTACGTATTTACAACTAGCGTCACACCGCAGTTTCACCCGCCTACCTCCGGTCCTATTAATCGTAGCATCATGATATATAGACTTATAACCTTCCGCGATAAATGGAATATCGAACACTAAATGATTTCTAAGCCACTAGGGCTCGAATTGAGAATCCTGAGAAATTATTGAATCCTGAGAAAAATCCCTGAGATTGGCGCGTTCAAATATTTTATTCATATATTATATTAACGCGCCGCTTATTAGCAGAAACGATACTCGTCGAAATTGTAGTAAAAAGGCACAAACAGGCAGCCAGCAACAAGAGACACGCCCAGTAACTAGAGACACAAATTCGTGTTAGTATGGCACCAGATAGCACTAGCCATGTAATACGTGACGTGGACACGTCCTATGAAAACTACCCTCATTTTATATCCGTCCTCAAAATATTCCTCAACTTTCACAGCAGCGACGAGATGATGATGTTGATTCCTTTACTATTTACTCCAGAGACCAACTACATAATCCTTCCTTCTCCCTTTCCCCAAGCTATGCCTTTCAGTCCCTTTTATTATGATTACCGTGAACTTACCGTTGTGTGGGCCAGCCGCTTGTTTGTGTTATAAAAAAATATTAATGAAAAAGCATCTACAATATTTATATATTAAGTTTTAAAAAAGAATTTCTATAAACCGAGTCCATTCAACTTCAAAAACTTCAAGTTGATTCACCCACTTGAGTTAAAAAAAAAAACTCCCTGTAAGTTCAACTTTATGAATGGGTTCGGGATTTTGGGTTCAAAGTACCGACAAGTCCAGACGTGTCCACAGCTCCAGCCAAGCTATTTATAATGTTCGGTGCACTTTGACTGTCCATTTTGTGTACTGGCGGTGGAAAGCTCTGTCCTAGCGTAAATATTCTTGATTGCAATAGAATAGAATAAGATTAAGATGGTATATTTGAGTTATAACATAGTATAAGACTAACATTAAGGTTTTATACTATAGGGGAGCAAACCAGCTGTCGAAGCCTATTGATGACTACCAACTGTCTCACAGTTAAACCATACTATGTTATAGGATTCACTTCATTTTCAAGTTTTTCGTAGCTGTCTACGAATGACCAAAATTAAACAATATTTCAAATGTATTGAACAATAATTTTAAAATTCAAATTTAATCATGAATTTCGTATTCTATCCTATTAACAAGATTTCTCGTTTGCGTTCTTCGTATCAACAGTACAACAAGGCCTACCGACGCTAGATGGCGCATTATAATTTGTCAATACAAACGCCACAGAAAGCTCTCCCTTTAATAGACGGCGTATCCATTACCGCCATCTAGCGGCCGTAGGCAGAACCCAGATTGTGATACTCTACATTCGCTGTGGAGATTGAGATGAAATAATCAAATTCGCCACAGTGGTACACCAATGCATGTAGCTATCAAGCTATGCTGGCCTTGTGTCATTCTGAACGCGTTAATAAATCGCCTTATTAAAGCGTTTTCAAAATGTCATTTTTCTTCATCAAGAACATCAGGATAAAACTCAATCCCAGATCTTTGTTATAGCTAGGCAAAGGTTACAGGACACCTGGCAGATGTACTACCAAACCCTACATTACTCTTCATTACCCCGCCCCCAGCCCCTGTCGCTCCCCCGGCTCACCTATCCGCTTATGGTCCTTGAAATCTTGCAGCGGCTCGACGTACGGCCGCAGCTCGTCCTCCTCGTAGCCCGTGTTCATCCACTTGTCCCTCATGATGCTCTCCAGCGACGCGCGCTTGCCCGGGTTCAGCACGAGGAACTTCTTTAGCAGGTTCTCGCAGTCCGTCGACATGTAGAACGGTATTCTGAAACGTACACACACACACATCCATTTTATAGTAAGAAATAAATGGACAAAAGAGCAATCGAAACCTCTAAATGATGCCCATAGACATCTGCATACATACCAAACCAAGAGTCGGTCGGTTGAAATGGACGTGAACCTCTTAGTGTAGACATTCGCCTATGTGATCCTCTCACAAACAGTTTGAACCTCTACCACTCTACAAACAACTTATGAGTTCCTAGTATGTACTTCTTAGATGTATTAAAGTGAATGCTTGTAAGTGAAGGCTCTGTTGTCGCGTTCGAGTGCGGTTTGCAAGAATCCAGTCCAGAGGTTATAACTGTTGTATGTAAATAATTTTTATGTATTCCCAGTACTTCTCAAAGTTGTAGTAACAATACCTCACAGTGTCATTGCAGTTGAACTCTGCCAGCACGACCACCTTTCCCTTATATAATCCCAATATTAATGCCCACAATAGATTACAACAGGGTAGTTCGCCCACAACTGTCCAACACGAGTAGCGCTCCGCCTATGACGGGTTTATCATTGTCTTATACGATTCGCCAACTCCTCTAGCGTGTTGCGCACTATGCCCACGGCTACATATCTTCCCCACTCACCTGTACTTGCCGCGCAGCACCCTCTCCCGTAGCTCCCTCAGCGTGGAGCCGTCGAAGGGCAGCGAGCCGGAGACCAGCGTGTACAGTATCACGCCCAGCGACCACACGTCCACCTCGGGGCCGTCGTACTTCTTACCTACACACACAAACAGACGAACATACATGTAATGGAAAAAACTGCTTGTATATGGTAAAAAAAAGCGACTTGTTAAGCTCTCCCGCTCGTAGGCTCCGCCCATTCATAACATTCCTATGATGTCATACTTTTTGTGCATTCTGCGAGCGTTAACGCCTTACAAACAGTTGCCATGTGAAGAAAAGTTCGTCAGCTCCGGCAGGAGACAAAGGATGAGCTAGTGCCATTGCTGCACTGCAGCGAAATCGATACGGCACAACCGGGGAGTCTGCCGCAGTAGTCCGTGTTAACAGCAACAAGTCGGGATGTGACTGCCTCATTTCTGGCGATCATGTCGGACCGCCGTCCATCGGAGGATCGCAGTGATGGCGTAGAGAGTGCACTTGTGTCTGCACACACTTGTGCACTAGTGTCCGCTGCAGTTGGCTAGTCCAGAAAACGTCAACATAGTCAAAAGCCGCAGCTCGCCACTCACCCTGGAACAGCTCGGGCGCGGCGTACGGCGGCGAGCCGCAGAAGGTGTCCAGTTTGGCGCCGGGCGTGAACTCGTTGGAGAAGCCAAAGTCGGCGATCTTTATGTTCATCTCCCCATCCAGCAGCAGGTTCTCCGCCTGGAATGTCAGCACAGCTGACGTTAGAAAACCGCTCCACGCAATACCGCATCTACAAACACTTCTAACGTTTGTCTGTACCAATACCGTTATTGTCATTGTCATAAAAATCGGAGTGGTCTGGGGACGCCGGATAGAAAATGTGACTCACTTTGTGATGTGAGGCGCTCGTGTATCCCGGGGCGTTGGCCGGGGCCGTTTATCGCAGAAATCAAGGCCTCGTGTACTGTCTCCGCGGGTAGTTTGCGTTAACCCTGTGTGTCGCAGGACACTTAGTGGTCGTGTATCTAGCGACGGCGAGTCACGCTGAGGTCCCCCCGCATGTGCCAGGAGCACACGTGTTGCTCGCTTGTGACCGCCGGACTCACCTTGAGGTCCCTGTGTATGATCCTCTTCTGGTGGCAGTACTGCACGGCGGACACGATCTGGCGGAACTTGGCGCGCGCCTCCTTCTCCTTCATGCGCCCGTGCAGCACCAGGTAGTCGAACACCTGAAACACAAGCGGACTTGTTCATACAATCGGTTAAACCACTAGATACTTTCCAACACCACGTCCGCTTAGAAAAGCTCGTTAGGCAGCCGTGGACTGGTTGTTCACTAGGGTCTATACATACAATTATTCGGATCCCTGTTCAAAAATGATTTATTTAGGAGGAGGCGAATGTCATCTTTCTGCGGACCCCTGACACACACGCTACGGTCCATGGACCTCACGTTAAGAAACTGGACCGAACCTAGCCAGTATCTCAGTCACAAACGCCAGTTGCTAAAAAGTGCTAGTTTGTGCGGCATCTTCTCATACAGGTCTAGTGGGCTTTAGGCACTAAACTAGCCGCCTGCATGTACAAACGTATTCAGTAACTATTAAAAAGAGAGCTTTTTTATAGTATAAGGTGGCAGACTGTGGCAGAGCCTTTTGATGAGTTCCGGCGCAGCAGGTTATTTTGATTATATAATAATTATGGCTCACCTCTCCACCTGACGCGTACTCCATGACCAGGTACAGCGTCTTCTCCGTCTCGATGACCTGGAACAGCTTCACGATGTTGGGGTGGTCCAGCATCTTCATTATCCGAACCTGGAACGACACACCATCAGACATTAGACCCAGGCAAAAAGATAAACGAGCCTGTAGTAGTCGCGTGCATGTGCAATATACAGATAATGAGTGGGGCCAGCATTCACACGTCCGTCTGTACCGAAAGAGAAAGAACCTTTTATCAGAGTTTTTTTCCCTTCTCTATCTAATAAGGAATGCTATGGCTTCCATATTCAATCTATATTACCTCTGCGGTAACATCTGATGAAATATATATGAACAATATACACAATTGAATGGACAAACATAGACATATAAATATTCTAATAGTTCCATATTCAAATAAGTACGTAAGTGGTGCGTTTCGCCGATTTTCTGTTATACATTTCCATCCCTTTTCATGAGATCACTCCCACCGTTGCAGCAACCGAGTGGAAAAAAAATACACATAAAAAAATAACCGAGGAGTAATAAAGGCAGAACGACGATGAAAAAGTTATTTTATGCTTAGTATAGTACAACGTTAAGTCGTCCTCATACACAGATGCGTCGTCCTCCGCTACCCCATCCCCTCAATGGGCCACCGGCTGCTCGCAAACAGCACGTAACGAGACAGAACTGTCAACTCTTTATAGGTTGTATCATGTCCCTGTCGTTGGTCGGATCGGCAGCCAGGCAGCGTTGCACCACATCTTACTAACACCAATCTTGGCATTCACTGATCGAGGTCGTCCGTAAGTAGAAGTGACATGGCTGAGCACAATCAGAGTACGTGCCGTTCTACTGTTCAAATAATTATAATAAATTAGCGCACAGATTGTGTAAAGAGTAACTACATAATAATTTACGATGTTTGCGGTTATTTTTAACCGACTTCAAGAGAAGGTAGTGTATTGCGACGTGCTACTTGATTACTTCGAGCGTACGTACGCAGAGGTATTCCCAGATGCAATCTGAACGGCTACGGAGTGTCGTTAAATTTGCTTTGACGAGTGCACCGTGCGGCTAACAACAGTTTTTTTTAAGTAAGAGGTTTTTTTACAGTAAGGGGTTTTCTGATTGTGACCATGATTATCAATAGGGAATCATGAGTAGTGGATACGGAAGCGTGTGCTTTTGCACACGATCAAAAGTCTGTATTGCTTTTGCGGTACACAATTTCTATATGCTGATCGCACACGGAAATAATTATTTTATATAATACGAAAAATGTTTTTTTTTTCACATCATATAAAAAAAATCCGTGTGCGTTGTTAGTGTTTTGTGGATGCATGTTTTTTTAGTGTCTCTAGTAACAAAGAAGTATTTCATAGGTATAATAACAAAGAAGTATTCAATAGGTCTTTATATTCTTCCTAAAGTGCAATCAGAATATAAGAGAGAGATATTTAAGTTGGGAAAAATACGTGAGATTGAGACGAGAATATTGCACGAAATTTCGGCAATACTTCCTACATCAACTCTGCTACTTGCCGGAGGGCAAGTGTGTGCGTGTGCGTATGAGTGTGCGTGCGCGTGTGGGTACGTTGCGCGTGTGGGTACGTGCGTGTATCTGTTACCTCTCTGAACAGCTTCTGTAGCGAGCCCGGGTTGAGCTGCGTCTTGTCAATGATCTTGATGGCCACCTCCTTGCCGGTGGGCACATGTTTGGCGAGCTTGACCTTTGCGAAGTTGCCCTTGCCGATCGTCTTCAACAATTTGTACTTGCCTGAAAGTGTTACAGTCTCCAGTTACTGGCCTCTACGTATCAACGGGAGTTTCTGGTAAATTTGTTGCAATGTTCCTTATGGAATGGTGGCAGGAACAGTGCGCGTGACTGTAGCTACTGTGCCAATTATCTCAAATATTTCGGTAAAAAGGGCGTGGCGACGCGCATAGGGTAGAAGGGCGTGGCGACGCGCATTGGGTAGAAGGGCGTGGCGACGCGCATAGGGTAGAAAGAGTCCGAAGTGAGCGAGTGATTCGAATTCGACTGCATTGCCGCAGAGGCAATACCACTCATTCACTAAATGATAATAATAATGTAACAGAATTTCAGTTCCCGCGGCCGTCTGCTATGAGCCTGGCCAAGAGCGCTAGACACATTACAGCGCTGTCTGCGTGTAACCCAGGGCACTCTATTCCCTCATCCTCTCCCTTCGATGGGACGACAGTCCGACACAGTCGGAGGGGAAACATATGACAGGTGCTCTCCGAGGCACCAGGACGTCACAACGCCAGCTTTCTTTCATCATCATCCAGACGAAGACCACTGCTGTACATAGGCATCCCCCATTGAGCGCCACAGATCACGGTCACGAGTCACATGCACGCAGTCCACCGGGTCGAAGGCCGTCCAGCACTCCGTCTTCCGGTGCGCGGCTGCCACTCGAGAACCTTTAGTCCACAAAGCCTATCAGATCTGCGAGCATGTAGCCTGCCCGTTGCCACTTCAGCTTGCTGATAGCTGCCCAACTCCCTACACTAATACATAAAACATACGTACCAATATGGGGCTCCTCGGAGGCCCGCGAGCGCGAGGATACCCTGGCGCTGCCGGACGAGCCACCGCCGGTCGTCGCCGACGTCTCCGACGCGCTCTGGAGACACATACAAACATCCGTCAATACAACTCACACAAAATTTTGATGTTGTACATACACAACAGGTGCAGTTGGTGACGCAGCTGTAAATGTGTTATTATATGTATGATAGGAGGGCAACGTATCTGCATATCAACCATGCGAACGTCCACGGACGTCGGTAGTCATCAATGGGCTCCGAATGCTTGTTTGCCCCCTTACGCGTATGCTATATTGTATGAAAACATTTCCGTACACAAGGGATATAAAACGGAACCCTATTACTAAGACTCTGCTGCACGTCTGTCAGCAGGCTGTATCACATCAACTGTGATAGCTGAATATGAAAATTTCACATTTCATGTATTTCTATAGCTGTCATAACAACTAATGGTAAAAACAGAATAATATAATTATTTAACGTAATGGTACGGGACCCTTCGTGCGCAAGTCCGGCACGCACTTGGCTGGTTTGTAATTCATTTTGGTGGTATACCATGTTGTACGTTGGCGGTTGCGGGATCGAATCTCACCTCAGTCTTGGCTATACACGTGTTCATATGTCTATAACAGCAATCTTAATAATCTTCCCAGTTTATAAAAGATATTTCATCACCGCACGGTTTCACCCGCGGAACTCCGGTCCTATTAGTCATTGCGTCATGATACAGAGCCTTTAACGACGATAAATGGACTATTCAACAAAAAAGTAACTTTCATTCGGGCCAGCAGTTCCTCAGATTAGCGCGTTCATAGAAACAAAATAAATTCTCCACCTTTGTATTTTACCTTTCGATCCTAAGTCCTTGCGGTACTTTAGACGAGTGCAGCCTACCGCAGCGGGATGCAGAACTACAGCTGAAGAAACTGGGCACACAAGTGTTTTACGCGATATGATAATGTGCACGCTAACACAGAGTTGCTATCATCATGAAAATTTTTCTGCAGCAGTAATACTGCAAGCAATGTCATTGTGGCATAATATACGCGTTACAATAGAACTACTTTTACGGATTTTATCGCGGTTTATGTTCGTAAAAGTAGTTTTATTGTAATTAACTAACCCTCAGTCAATCATGATTACCTTTGTAGATAACCATGTACAATAGATAACACAGTACTGGTATCATGAGGTCCCAGAAAATAGGTGACGACGCGGTTCACGCACAGATACCAAGATAACAGATTAATTATTATCTTAGCTATTCTGTAACAGTATACTTCTATTTTCTTTTCATCCTTTACGAGGCCGAAGAAGATTATAAAGTTAAATTTGGAATACACACAATAATAATTAGAGGAGTTTATTAAGCAGGAGAGGCTTATATATCATTTGTAAACTGGTTTTACCGTCCAGGCCAGGCCATATAAAGCAGCGACCAGGCCCGGCTGGATCTGATCGCTGGTATATAAGTAAATTAATAGTAATAGGCTCTTTACGAACCTTTAGGATATCATAAAAATACAAGAGGTCAAATGTTTGTATAGTAACACCTGCGCCAGTTCACCTAGCGACAAGCGAAGTAGACGTTTGATAGGTCGGTCGCGAGGGAAAATTAATTGAATAGTAAATGAAATATTCTAAAAATATTCCGACCGCCCCTTGCCGATGTCGGCCACGCAACTAAAAGACTTAACGAAAAGTGTTTTCCTCCATTGTCTTTCTTAATGCGAAAGAAGTATGTAGTCCGAACTCCAACCCGATGTCCAGTTATGTAAGGACTTGGCAACTATCAATTTGGAATAAAGCAGCCTCGATGTCGTGTTAATATTTAGTTAAAGGCTTTACTACTTTCTGCTGTACCAAACGCCCAAGCAACGTTTTTGAGCTCTGCCACCCGTCAAACAATACGGTTACAAAAGTGGCGACGGAATACCGAATATGTTGACATTTTGCAAGTTATATAAGAGCGAACATTTTGTAACTGAACACTTAGCAAAGATGTACATTACAAGTGTTGTAACATAAAATACTTTAGATCCTAAAATAATGATGACAGCAGTCAGCTACACGCGTAATGCAGGCGCGTGTACGCAGACACAAGTCCTTTCTTATTCCGATGGGACGGCAGTCCGACACAAACGGAGATAAATCAGGCGCAGATTGTATCGACACAGTCTCCGAGGCACGGGGCTGTAACACCGCCCACTTCCTGTCTCTAGACTTAATATTTTCGTAATAATAGAAGTAATACAACAAGATCAACACATCGGACAGAAGAGTAACATGGCGGACAGAATAGTAACACCTCACGGACAGAAGAGTAACACAGCGGATAGAATAGTAAGACCTCGGACAGAAGAGTAACACGGTGGACGGAGCAGATTATAGACACTACCGACGGTTATCAACAACCTAACTACCCGGAGGCCGTGCAGAAGAGTCATACCCATTACCACATGCACGGTGGACACCCCGCACTCATTTCATTTCCACTCATCACGTTACAGCGAATTGACCACAAAAACTCCGCTGGGCTGCGGGGGGAGGGAGGTTCATGACATAACAGCTTGGTAGTCTCACATTCCGACAGGCTGCGGGGTGAGGGAGGGTTCAGGACGTCACAGCGTGGTGATCACGTACCCCGTGCAGCTTCTCTATCGCCTTGGCGCGTCGCCGTCTCCGCCACAGCTTGGAGAGGAACACCGGCGCCAGCACGGGCAGCACGCGGTGGCGCATCGTTTGTGGATTTATTTTGACAGTTTAGAAACCCCCCCAACGACAATACCGGGCGTTCGAACACCCGCTACACTGGTATTCAGTACCCGCCCACAAGTTATAAATTTGCGTCGTTTGCGGGTGTATATTGCTCACTTACACAACGCCAGCCAGCGGACGCCACTTGGCTTCCAACACTCGCGACACCGACCGAAAATACCGACCGATTAATGTCCTTTAGCTATGAAATCCGCGACTTTCGATGATTTACAGATCCATTGCCACCTGACCTCTGCAACCGAGAGAGGAAACCAGCGCAAAACCCAGATATTTATCTTCACCGTAAGGCCTTGGAGGGGAGGAGGCCTCATTTGTAAAACTATTATGCGGATGTTTATGAGCGTCGGTAGTTATTCAACTCCGACGGCTAGTAAGTACTCCTGTAACATATAAAGAGCGCTCGGAAAATGTATTAAAATTAGAAGAACTCATCGGTCGTGGACGGGTACAAAGATGGACTACTTGAATATTTTATTTTACTTTTTTTATAGTACAGAGGGGCAAACGAGCAATGTCTTTTTACGACTACCGACGCAAAAGAACATACCCATAACTACTACACCGAAGCGTTGCCCTCCTTGCCTCCTCCCCACCGTACAGGCCACCAACGACGACACCCACGCTGTCGCTGTAAGCCAGCTCCACGCTCGCGTCCTCCCCGGTCGTGTCACCCAATTCAGTTAATACGCAACATAGGACTGCCTCCTACAAAGTTAGTGTAAACCCGATGCGCTGACCATCAGACACCGAGGGTGTTGCACTAAATTCAACGCTAAATATAAGCTAACGGCTTTACATATTTTACGCACAAGCAAACACTCGTCAGCCAGTATTTAGTAAACGTGTCTAATACCTGAGAACTAATCGATAAATAATTTAGAACCAATTTCTCACTTTCACTCTACTAATTCTATATAATTTACTACTTTTTCAATGTTTTCAAAAGAAATCACTAGCAACGTATAGTTTGTTTTTTTATATTTAAACATTTCGACGTTTCAGCTACTTTACAATAGCCATGCTCGCATGAAGAGGAACTAGATGCATTATCTTGGATATTGCATCTAGTTCAGTAGTTGCTTCAGTTGTGTAATTTTCACCTCAATTTTTCGTGTATTTCGTTGGTCAGGTAGGCAGACAGCTTTTGGGGGTCTTTGTTTTGTTTTGGTTCCGTGGTAAATCACGGAACCAAAACTCGACAGTAAAAAATAATTATCGGTGCACGTGCTTCTCTTCGCCACCACGACAAATTTACGTGCAATACAGATAGCGTAGCTCGACTACAATCCGGACTGACGTGGAAAAACATTGTGTCCCGAAAATAGAATCCATGTCTATCCCTTGTTACAACACTACGCGCGTGGAGCGTGCCTCGAAGGCACGGCTAAAGTTGACGCGAATGTTACTCATTACAACAAAACTACTTTTACGGGTTTCATCGCGGTTTCTTTAATTGTTTAACCAGCCCGACGTTTCAAGCCACGGTCGGCTTCAAGCACGGGTGCACGGATCCGTAAAAGTAGTTTTATTGCACTAATTATTTACGCGTCCCGTGCTAAACGAATGCTATCTTATTGTTGACAATACTCTCACGCCCGCTCACAAGACACGGACGTGTGTCACCGCAATTAAATATACAGAACATCATCATTATCATTATCAGCCCTTATCGGTCCACTGCTGGACACAGGCACCTATCAATGAACGCCAAGACAACCGATCTCCCGCTACTCGCATCCATCCCGGACCGGCTCCTGCACGGAGATCGACTGCCCACCTAAACGCGGCCTCCACTCCAACGTATACAAAATATGTCTACATCTTAGTATTTATTCGAATCATCATCAGTCACCATCAAGAGGTAATATTTAAAACGGGATTAGCCCACCACTCCTGTGTCTCCAGCGTGTGATTTGGCAACTGTGAAGCCCAGCTGCTGTGCACCACGGAGATGTAGATAAATGATCAGCTGATATTGACTATACCTTATGATATTAACTTTTTTTATTATAAGGGGCATTGCTATGATTGGCCTATGTTTATTACCAAATTGTTTAAAAGTAGGATAGTTTCTCACGAGATCACCATAGTGAACTACGGATGTTACCAGCAGTACGTAAGAGGTTATATGCCAATGTCGTCTATTCTACACGTCCGAGCATGTCTTCTATGTTAATACGCGAAGAGGAAATCATACCTTTTTTAAATAATTGCTCGAACAGATGAATTAGAAATTTCATACGCTTGAAGGTTTTTGTGAAGAAGATGTGTAGAAAGTTAATACGTTAATACAACATGCATTACATTTAATATTTTAACTTCATAGAACAACACGCATACACATGTGAGTGCATGTGTGTGCGCCGTATACCTAAATAAAAGGCACATCCAAGTCCAACTTGTAGACTCAAAGAGTAACGCGTTCGAACAAACAAACAAAAACCCATTTGCCTTGTGTATATATATTACTACAGATAAGAAGGAAGGGGGGGGGGGGAGTTAGTCAAACTATCCACTGCTACAGGGCTGTGGGGTTGCATATTAGCCTACCGCAAACAGATACACCACACGCCTGCTCGTGCGAGCGGGCGCCTCGGCCCCTGTCGCTGTGTAACTCGGTTGGCACTACCGCTTACTGATGGTGATAGTTTCACGTTTTTGATTAAATTACTCCAAAGATAAACGAGAGCAGCCCCGCCACCGACAGACCGCGGCAAAACCTGAATTTAGCGAACTGGTTCTTAGGTACCTCGCTTGCTACGGGACAGGTCACCGGCTTTCAACGTGTCCGACTCATCCTGCAAATGATTTTACATCTGACAAGATATGTACATAGCCTGTATTGTGATGAGAGCTATGACAGCTGACGCCGCGCGGGACACGTACGCAGTGCGTCCCCGAAGACCATGACTTGAGGACTGAGGACACCTTGCGTGTGCACCTCCCCCACCACGCTTCAAGCCTTGTCGTGGCGGTGGGCTTAGTAGCCTGGGATGAACGCAGACGAAGCCAATTCATCCGACGGGGATGTTCCTTGCAGCCCACCCATAAGAGGAGGGAAAAAAAGGCAATAGAAGGAGGTACTTTTGCGCAAGGGGGTTGCCCATTGGGGCGAGGTTGGGGACATCACCCCATCGCACTGTCACAAAGTTGGCGGGGATGTCCTGTAGTGCGGGACAACCCCATCTGTGGAGGTGGAGTCGGTCCCTTAGGGGGCTGACTAACTGTCGAGGTGCGCCACGTTGTTCCTTGTGTGACCCCAAAGGCGGCACTGATGGCCCGAGGTGGTTTTTGCGGGTATTCGGCACTATAATGTGCCGCGAGCCCGCAGGGCCAGTGAAGTTGCGTTAATACCTTTCTCCGCATCAACAAAATAAAGGCGTGCACCTCAGTGACGTGTTGCAGCTTGCCATCGTACACGTGTTGCTCCTCACCTAGACTCATTCCCCCAGGATGGTCACACAGCCCTCCGTATGCTATCTCGACGTAGCATATCAACACTATATATCACTAATATTAGCCCCCCGCTTCGCCAGTGAATAAAAGGCGTCGCATTGCTGAACAAATTGTAATAAAACCTTCTTCGGGAAACGCTGTATCTATTGGCGAAAGCGGCATAAAAATCAGGTCAGTGCATTGTAAAAATTGTTCCCATACTGACAGCTTCTAGGAGTTTGTAATATAATGTGTATAGAAACTGCGTGTACGTATATTAGTGTCTCCCTCACACAAAAAATACTGAACGAATTTAGTTTAATTTGACACAGAAATAGATAAAATCTGAAATAACATAAAATATTGTTTATACTGAGAAAGTGGATTGACATACATTTAAAGCAGATAAAAATCGATATTATCACTAAATAAATAGTTTACTAAGAGGTAGTGGGGGTGAAGGAGTGCAGTGTGAAAGATGTCAAGAAATCTAACTGAACGTACAGATTTAAACGTGCGTCAATAGTCACCATATTGGCTTCGATTGCTCTTTTCGCCCGTTATACTATTAATAAAAAAGCTGTATGTCTTAAGTCGGACTACGGACGATATAATTTTACGTACAACGGCTCTCTAATTGATCTGTGAACGCATCGATGGAGTGAGCGAGACGGCCTATTACGCCCTCGCTCGCAGACTTCCTTCGCGGAACATCACTACAACTCTTAACGTTACCATGGTGTCCGTAGCTCATGAAACATGCGATGTTTTGGTTTGCTGCTACGGAAATAGACTAACTCTTGCTCGGTTTATTCCTTTCTTTCTGTATAATAAATATAGGAGGTACTACATTGCTCGCAGAACCAATAACCGTTGGGGAAGAAAGGTTCTCTAGTGGCGACTCGCACCGGAAGGTGGCGGGGATCCGCTGGATGCAAGTGGCTTGTGACCGTGACCTGTGGCGCTCTACGAGGCCTATGTCCCACAGGGGACGTCGTCCGGCTGATGATGGTAGTGAAACAGAAGCATTTGACAATATTCGGCGCTTGTTAGCTCACAAGCGCTGCCTTATCGGCCTGTGTGTTTGTATAATCCGAACAATAGCGGGCGGCTGGAGATAACCTCTTTGTGATGTAACTTCTGTGTACACTTATGCTACACCAAGGGTTCTACATTGTGTGTGTGTTTATTACAGGCATACATATAGATCACACTGTGGAATAAATGTAAGAACTTTTTACCCCGAATAAAAGTGAATCTTTTCTTTGTGATTCATGTCACTCTGTGGCGTAGATAGTAATCTATATCTTGGCCAAATTTCATTTTAATCATACAATAGCTTTAGTAGCCCAAAAGTAAAGTTTCATTTTTCTAACTTAAAAAAATGACGCACTTCCATGTAAATTTTCAACCTCTTTTTCATTCCCTTAGTGGTAAAATTCCTCCTTAGTGGGTCTCTCAGTAAAACGTAACTTTAAATAACCTACCTCGCAGAAACTTCACATCGATTCATTGAATCGTAGACCTAATCTTAAACAATCGCACAATACACGTAAACGCTTGCGCACAAACTTCAACTCACTTTTTTATGTGGACCGATAAAGCACACGAACTTCATGTTCCTAAAGTAAACTTACAACAGGCGCTAACTTCACTCAGTCAGGGCTGAGCTACACCGGGTCACTTCACAGGTAGGGTCGGCCTGACTGCATATATTCGTGAACGAATATACACAGCTTGCATTAGTTTTTATGAGTGAAGCCGTGTGGACAAGCAGCGTGACGTTTTACAGCGCTTGCGTGTTCACTTTAGAATCACGACATGTTTTTCCAAGTCAACGCTGACTTGTGTCAAGTTCCGAGTCAGCGACTGACAGTGTGAAAGTCAGCCACGCTCGCGTGCTCGCACGTGCCCGCACACAACAGCACTGATCTGCGTATGCAATATCAACACTGATAACGTCCGCGCCCTCGCGCACCCGTCGCCCGCTTCCACGAGGGGTCAAAGGTGTCGACTATCTGCTACGAGAAATTAGCGTACAACAAGATACAGCAGAGGTTTGGATCTGTCCTCGCCATTTTATTTTACGTCAATAACTTCAATAGAAGCTGCAAGGGACAGGAGCTTACCGAGGTAGGCTTTACTCACTAAATTGCCACTAGGAGCGGCCTTACGCGTGTGAAATCGCGGGACGCTGCTGATTTAGGAAATGAGACGGTGTTGGGCAGCTGTTGTGTAGAAGATGGCACTGAACACCACTAACATAGAGAACGGATAGTCGTCAATTACCCTGTGGGTACACGGGCACGTATTAACATAGGGGGGAATGACGCCCTGGCCCCACATTGGTTCGAGACTCGAGGCTCAGTAGCTAGAGCTCTTTGCGAACAACCCCTCTTTACATGGTGTCGTTTTTGTCCTAACCGGTACTTCTTTTTTTCACAACACATGATGGAGGGGGGGAGAAGCGAGTAATGCCAAATAACATCAACATATATATTCTTAACCCCCCCCCCCCAACTTTTAAGGCGGTAGTACCATGAACGCGAATGGTGGTGGTACTGGCCCTCTTGCTGTCCCACCTACTTCAACACAGGTACGTGGGATATTGGACCGCCTTTCAATCCAAAATCCAGTCTCGCACTCATAGCAAGCTACTCCTGTATTGGGCTGCATCTCGCTTCCACAGCACAAGTTCGGAATAAAACAGGAATTCGCGTTCGGCGGCCAACTTTTCTACACCAGGCTCCTAAAGTCATTAGGATTCTTACGCGGTCACGCGCTAATGCAATATTCAAAGCCCAGCGAGCTGAAGCCACCCATCGATGGCAACCCGCACAAACAGTCGAGCCCGACCAATCGATATGTATAAATAGCTGCCCTTGTACTAGAATTAACTTGGAAGATCCACGGTCCACGTCTTCAGACCGACTGCCGTGGTCTAGCGCAGTAGTAGTTTTTTAGATCGTAAGGATTCAAGTCCAGAGACGAAGTGTTATTAGGATTTTTCTATCTATACTAAGATAACGCGGAAGAATTTGTCTGTTTCAAAGCGATAACCTCAAAAACTACTGGTCCGATAAAGAAAATATTTCAACATTACACACACACAGCCAGCCATACTACATTTATTACACAGCCCATAGACTGAGGCAGGGGTCTATTACTCTTCCCACCATGGTTCAAGCCTTGTGGTGGTGGTGGAGCTTAATAGCCTGTGGTGAACCCTGGCGAAGCCAATTGAACCGAGGGGGACCTTTGAACCCCTCTTATAAGAAGAGGGGGCTTAAAGATCAGGAGGAGGAACCGTACTGGGTACCCTCTCCTGAAGTTGCATGGAAAGTATTGTAACCTGTGATATCATTACAATAGCAAGCCCGCGGTTGGGTGCTAAGTTTTAATGTTGCGATTAAAACTTGTAAAACGTACATAGACTAGCATCACCCCGCGGTTTCTCCCGCGTAATTCTAACAGTTTTAGGAAGATGTCATGCTGCATAGGAGGAGGTATTTGTTTACCAGGCGCCCATGTCATACGAGTGGTGGTTCAACAGCTCCTCGCATGAGAAACACGAACTCACCGTGTCCACTGACAACACACAACACCGCGGGTGAGTATTGTACAAATGGGACTTGTTCACCAGGAGCCCATATCATACGATGAGTTGGTTCAACAAAAGTACTACTTGCCATGCGTGGTTCTATTAAAAAAACTCTTAGTCGTAGCGTGATGGTATATAGTAGCCTATATCCTTGGTAGTCTCTGAGGTTAGCGCGTTCAAACAAACGAGGGTAGATCCCCCTCCAATCTGGGTTGGAATCCGATGGGTATATGGGACTGGCGGATTAACAGATTACCGACTAAAACCCCGCGTTCCCACCAGCTGTGGTTATTGAGGGGCCCCGGACCCTTCAGCAATAAGGCACAACGAGGCTGGAACCGTGGGGTAAGTAAGATAAAGTATATTATCAATGGTACACGTTTTTTTATTGAAAGTGTCAACTGTCCAAACAGAATATAATGACATTTGACGTCTAGTTTTTTTTACAATAAACCACACTTCCTGCTGAATCTGATATTGGCATAATCATCGAGATCTTTAGCAATGGAGCTATATTAAAAAAGTGAAAGTGAACAGACGTTTAAAAACTGTATTCAAAGTCGAATGGATCTGTTTATACACGATTGAAATCGAACTTCGATATCTGGGCGATCAATAGTTTAAATAGTAGGGAGTAATTTCTTAATACCGTGATACATGGGATGATATTTTCATGGCACATACATCCTATCGAACAAATTTACACTAAAGGCCATGCCGTTCGACGTACAAGAGCTACTCAGACCAATAAGTTTCCCGGCCATTCCGCCTTTAAGCGCAATCTGTCCTGTCATTGGCTTAGAGAGAGAGAAGCCAAAGAACGCTTTTAACGAATAAATCTGAAACGGGCCGGCGGAGCATTATCCTACCGACGCTCATCAGCACATCCAGCAGAATATTTTACACTAGATCACTTCACAACCGCAAACAACACACGTAAGCTGACGGGGACGAGCCCTAGCCTTAGCCTACCGACGCGACGCCCACACACATCCGCACACGCGGCAGGTTCTTGTTTTACACTAGATCACGACGCGTTAGCTGACCGGGACGAGCCCTGAGCGGCGACTGATCACAGGCGCTATAAAAAGAGCTCCAGTGAAGCCGAAAGGCAGGCGTGAATACACAGGGGTGACATGCGGGAAACATAAACGTCGGCTATTATATAAAAATCTCCTACACATGTGAGATCCTGGTACATCTCAATCTAATATATATAAAAAATCTGGTGCTTGTGGTCGAACTCATCCGAACAGAGTATGAAGCTATTGCTGCATTGCATCACATTCGGTCCGGCGCAACAAGTACTAGCTAGTCCCATGCGTATCATACATTGTGTAAGTGTCTGATACGCGGTACAGAATAATATAATCAGCTAATATATAATCTCCTGCGCATTTATGGTGTCCTGGTACATTTAAAACATAAAAATCTGGTTTCACTCTGGCTGACTTAATCACAGTAAAATGAGGCATTAACATTTACGACCATTCAGTGCAGTCAACAAAATAAAGTTAAGCAAAACAGTTTTAACGGAATTCACGGACGGGAGGAGTATGAAGTCTGGCACACTTGTAGTGTATGTGCAGGAGAAACATTATGACGTTCGACACTTAGTTTTACTGTATACCTGTTAAACGGTGTTACAGTGAAAGCTGTATTCGAATTCGAATGATTTTTTTATACTCATGCTCGAGTTTTGGGCGAACACTAGTATAAAATGTAAACAACAAATGCCTCCAGCGTTCGGCCCAGGACTCGAATCCAGGACCAACGCCCCCGAGGGAAGCGATCTGTAACGCTACCTGCCGCATCTGTTTACCATGTACCTTTAAGTATTCAGCCTTAAAAGAAAATGTCTTTGGGATGCAAACCTGAAACAAAAGAAATACAAGTGTTAGTTTTTACTGTCAAAACGCAAATCTAGAATGAGAGGTCAGTTTCGTATCTTATCACTTGATGAATAAAAACGATTTTTATACAAAAATAAATTGAAAAAAAACGTAGAAAAATTTCAACAACAGGTAGTGCCCTGGTGGTGTCCAGTGGTGCGTGAGACTCGCGGTACATGATAGTGCCGAATACCCGCAAAAACCACCGCGAGTGCCATCAGTGCCGCCCTTGGTAAGGTGCCCCGGAACAACAATCATCAGGGCACCTCGACGGCTAGTCAGCCCCCTAAGGAACCAAGTCCACCTCCACAGATGGGGTTGTCCAGCACTAAAGGCAACCTCACCGACTTTGGGATAGTGCAATGGGGTGAGGTTCCCATCCTCGCCCCTTGCCCCGTGCGCAGAAGCGCCACCACCTGTTGCTCTTAGGTCCCCTCTTCTTATAAGAGGGGTACTGAGAACGATTCCTCCTCCTGATCTTAGAGCCCCCTCTTCTTATAAGAGGGCTGCAAAGATCCCCCTCGGTTCAATTGGCTTCTCCTGGGTTCACACCAGGCTACTAAGGCCCATCGCCACGACAAGGCTTGAACCATGGTGGGGAAGGTAGCCCGTGTGCCTAGCTTATGCCGAACCTAACCAATTTGGCGCAGCCTAAAGGCACACTATTTCTTACTTCCATTTATTGTTCTGTCTTAAGCTATTGTCTTTAAATGCTTTGGTCAAATAATGGTTTATCTTTTCTTTCCTGTTAAATTAAAGGTATTGCTGTTCTTCAGAACAGTAAAAATTAATCTACTATCGATGCAATGAAAGGTGAAAAGATATTCTTTAAACATAATTTGCAATCGCTCAAAAGTCATGCCGCCATGTTGGAGTGAAACTCGAAGTTATCTTAGAACTTCAAGTCAGTTATAGTTAAGTCTATCTATAC